>CM010311.1:766284-1246284 GCA_001923025.3 Taenia multiceps
TGATGGGGTTTTCTGTTTGTGCAGTGGTTGTTGCCAGTTTTGCTTGATTGCAGAAACAGCCTGATTCGGAGACCATGGGCTTCGAATTTCCTTGTGTTGCAGACGGTGGTGATGGTTGATGGATTATGGAGTCATGGGATAATTCATGAACTTGTTGTGCCGACTTCTTTCGCTGTGACCAATTGCTGTACTCAGAGATAGGTGTACGTTTGGACTCGTGCATGGCGAATGTCCTCCAGGAAGGACACTTTTGCATCGGCACTTGGCTTGTTTGCTGAATTGACGATGTTCGTTTTGGATGCATGTGCGTTGGCCATTCGTCCCCGTCGGGAAACGGGAATGCTGCTTACATGGGAAGTAAATTTTCTGAAGTTATTTTTACTAGCATAATTAGATTCAATAATTTTAAAATAAACTACCGTGTCTTTGAAGATCAGCTAGTGTGAGAGGAGGCCCTGAAATTGAAGCAACGCATTTAACCACAGATAGCATTGTTTTTTATCAAAGCTATTTACAATTTACACGTACCTTCACCAACCTTTACGATTTCAACACTTCCCCCGCTCATGATCGGAGGAAAACAACAGTGCTGCTGGGACATTTGGTCCATCGACTGCTGTTTTATCTGAAAGGCAGTTTTATTCTAGATATAAGTTACTGGAAGCAGTGTTTTTACCTACAACAGTATCATATTTAATGATATTGAGATTCTGAGATGGCTATATTTACTCAAAAAATCACCTCATTGCTTTTAAAGCTTGAATGACCCGGACATTGAAAATCTGCCTTCCATGTAGTCGCACTTGACGAGGTAACATTGAATCGCCTACCTTCGTTAAAACTTGAAATCTAGCAGTGACAAGTGGAATAAAATCACTTAAAAGATTTTAAGGGTGAAAGAGAAGTAAAGCTGTTAAATACCCACAGGAGCTTTGGAATCAGGAAAAGTGAGCACTTGTGACTGTTGGCCTGATATACCGCTCATTCCGCCATTTAATATTTTGTTTCCAGGTCGAGTAGGGTTATGATGAATATTGCAGCAGCCACAAAAGCACATTGGCTGTCTAAACATCGGTCTAGAAGGCAAATTTCGCCGGATACATTATCAACTGAGAAAAATGAGGGTTCAGCAAAGCATGTGATTGTCATCGACTCATCAAAAGAATAATATTAGCAATAAACAAAAATAAATAAATTAAAACTTAATTTTGTCAGTAGTAGCGATAACGACAAGGAGAGGCATTGTGAAATTACTCAACGTTTGGGGAGGTAAAATCGCGGGAGGAGTTGTTGACGCCACAGCCACCGCCTCCGGTGAGCATGACACGTCAAAATAAGCATCATTCACAAGAGAAATGCGCCTTTTATCTGTAATCCTTCCCACGCCACTGTGTCCTCATCTTGCTTTGTGCGTTGCATCATACGCAGTTAAAGCTTTGAACTAGTACTGCGTTTGTGTGGCCTTTTGCAGCGTTTTTGTGCAAGATCCGCACCTCTCACTTTTAGATCGTTTTACCAATGATCCACCTTAATTCTATAGATTTATGACGATCGAGATTAGGAAATGGAGAAAGTTATTGCTGAAGCTTCCATCGGAAAACTTCTCGAAAAAATTAAAAATCTTAATTGCCGGTTGCAAAGTATCCTTGCATAATTCTAACGGTGGTAGGTTTCTTTCGAACACAGGTAGCACAGAGGCTGTGGGTTTAATAGGTCGGTCAGTGCAACTTTAAACTCATTTACTTCCCTTTTAAATGCGCCTTAAATTTCTAAGCATACGAAGCCCGTAGAATGGGAATGCAGTGTTCATCAGAAAAATCCGACCATCGTAGAGGTTGTAGCTACCATCCTATCCGCTATTTTTTCAAAATTTCTTAAATCATGTAGTGGATATGAAAACGCAACCTAGCCAGTGTAGTGGTGATCAACGAGACACTGGACTTATTTTAACTGTCTTGATTTACCATTGTCTCCGCTCTGTTGTGCAGCTATAACAATCCCAGCTTCTCAAGGTTTAAAAAATCGTTTGAAACTTGGCAACCCAGAAGACAAATAATAGTTGTAATGTTCTTTATGCAGCAGTAATTTAATGCTGCATATACACATTGATAAGATGTTTTCTTATTTCAACGTTAGTCACCTGCAAGGCAGTTTGGTAAATTTTATCCTATAAAATAACTCTTTTACATAGTTACTTTACAACTTTATATAGTCAAAATAGTTGGGAGCTGCAAATTTTATTCGCACAGTGGAAGAAGAAATTGATAACTTATTTCGCCAGTGTTGTACAAGTGGTTAACTAAACCATGTCAACCACATTAATTAATGAACCAAGAAGAACATCAATACCTAAACTAGTAGTTGAGATGTCAAATTTGCAACTCTCCCAACACCACATACCGCTTGGAAGTAATAGCAAAAATGACTTTTGCTTACACTACGTAAGAATGTGCCTACTTGCTGATATAAGTAGCAAGACATTGGGTAACGTGTTTATTAAGTTTAAAAAGCGTAATGAAATTTAATCATGTGAGTTCTTTGCTTGATTGCCTGGCATAAGAAATAAACTGTCCAATTGAAACGTGATATGTGGATGGCCGTTTTCCCTGAGACAAAGTTTACCAAGATGTCTGCCTTTCATGTGGATGTCTCATTGCACTGAGAAATGTTACTGTCTGGCTAAGGTTATGTCAAACGTATTAAAGCTCAAGCAAATGCAACCCCGTCTGAAGCTTAGTTGCACAACCTGCAGATTCTGAGTCCTCCGAAACTGCATTACAAACACCTTTACTATCTACTATTTGGAAATTTGAATCTACTGAGAAGGGAATAGCCTAATTTTGCGGTGAACAATAATACGTATCCTTCTTTCTCTTTTAAATGGAAGCTAAGTGTCGTAATTTTAAGTAAGACGTCAAAAAGGCAATGAACATTAGAAAGATCTTATTTCTTCTTGTCGTATTCTTGCAGTACAATGAAAATTTTAAGTTTGGATTAAAGTAAATTAGAAAGTTAGGAAGCTGTGGTCGATTAAACTAGTCAGACCAAAACGGACAGAAGTTTGACATTCCATTTGTGATATAGAACTTTCGAAAATTTAGATACAATAGTTGTAATGCTTTGTTTTTTCTGACGGTCAGTTTAAGTTTTGATCACTCAGGTGGATAGATTGCCCCAGTCGGGTGGACTGGCCTCCAGGTCAAGCCAGCAGCCCTATCCCCTCTGTTTGCTGAATGTATACATATATGTTAGTAGGCATTATAATTATTACATTATTATGTACCATGCTTTCTTTTGCCTTCAAGGAAGTCTCGGAACGATACATTGGTGGCGCGGAAGGCGTACCCCGCGTTAATGGATTTCTATCCCGACTTATACCGATTGTGACAATCTGTAGTGGTGCCAAAGAAGCTCATGTACTGCGGATGATAGAACCACTGACATCCTATAGCAGAAGGACTGAGAACGACGTCTGCCTTCGGCATCTACCCCACATCCGTGCTTTGAAAGAAAGCTGTTAACAACTGAAGCGACACTAGCCGTGAACCACCCGGAAAGGTTTTGTTGCGGAGATTTCCTTAATATGCATGATTAAGGAGACCGGCGTTCTAACTTCTCCCTATGGACACGTTGATGCTCGGCAGAACCTCTTACTCCGAATTTGTTTTCCAAGCCGAAAAAAATCTCCAAGTCGAGTGGAACTGCCAAGAGGGGTCAGTGACATGTTGATCAAGCATCACCTTAGTTACGCTCGAATTTCGTTGACAGGCCCGATTAGCTGGTGGGTGTTTGTTGTTGTGATGTCTGACGCGGGAGGTTTAGCATTAGGGGGAATGTTGGGGACGACGCTAGGAGGAAGGGGGGCTGTGTAATACCCTTTTTTTCTGGCTGTCAGTTCTGGTCACTTAGGTGGCCATATTGAGCTAGCCGGGTGGGCTGGCCACTGGGCCATGTCAGCAGCCTCGTTCCCTCTGTTTGCTGAATGTACGCATTCTGTCCTTGTATTTTGCCTTCAATTAAGTCTTGGTACGCCTCAATGATAATGTATCAGCGGGCGCATAAGGCGTTGCTTTTCCTCCATTCATAAATCCTAGTGCCTTAAATAAATGATGTAACTAAAAGTGCATTGTCGAAAAACTGCATGAGAATCAAAAACTACATCCTTTTGGAATGTATTTGAAGTACAAACTTAACGGAACCTGTCCTTGGTTAGTTCATGATCCTGGACATTTACAGGCACTTTTGACAGCCTTTAAGATTGTGCAAGCAAAGACAAGACAAAAGACAATAATAGATGGATTTTAAACGAAGAATTCATTTAGGATCATGTGATTTATGGTGTATTTAACTCAAGGCTTAAATCCTCTCTGAAACTGCCGCATTTGAATCTGGCAAGAAGTTTATCAGAAGTGTGCAAAAGAGCAGTCTGAATGTTAAAATTAACAACGCAAACACAAAATCACATAGTGGTAATTTTGTGTCTATTAAGCTATTTCAGTTTGCCGTATTTCAGAGGTGTTCAGAACTATGTCAAATTTTATTTATATGCATTAATAAAACAGTGGCTACTTTTAAAACGATTCCCTAATACCGGTAAAGAAAGTCATTTTCTATCGATCAAACATTTTTCTGCAGCATAAAAAAGATTTTGTAGTTAAAAGCAAAACCTTTTCCAGTTATTGCTTAGACGCCAAAGTTTATGACTTCAAAATAAGGACATTCACTTCACGCATACTTTCAAGTTTTGATTCATTAAATAACAAGTGCCTAGGCAAGAGCTGATACAGAGAAAACATGTTTCACTTTAACGCAAACTCCACAATTCAAGTAATTGCAACTAGAGTGTCCAAAGCCTCCCAGAATTGATTTAAGACCTGAGAGACTGAATATGTAAGGTACAATAGAGCATCTTTACTGCTTGCTAGAGGTTAGTGACCTCATAAAAATATTGCCGTAAAGTAAGGCTAAACAACTTTTTTCCAAATAAATGAAAACTGCAAAAGAAAACATGAAGAACAAATGTAGACACGCAGTTCACAATGCAGGTCGAACGACTAACTTGCTGCAACTTGCAGGCGTCTTTGAAACGAGATTAATTGTGTACGAGAGAGAGCAGAGATGTGCACTGGTCCATCTACACGGTAGTAGATGCTGCGGTGTCATGCATTCAACAGTTATTTTGAACCTAGTCTAATTCCCGATCGTGGGCTCTGCAGCTGGAAAGAAATCCAATTCCACAGCTGAAGGAGAAGGCAGCTAGGCGTCACATTCGTTCTTGTGCGTCACGTGGAGAAGGCGTAGAAGGAGGAGGAGAAGGAGGTGGTGGTGGTGGTGGTGTTGGTGGTGGCAGAAAGCATTGCAAGGAGTCAAATTGAAATGATGCTCATAGTTCAGCAGTGGTGATGAATTACTCAATGAGAGTTGTGTCACTCCCCCAATAACAAGGAACGGCGAAGTTCATGTCGTCATTGTTGTTAGCTCTCCGCTTGGGAAGTAACACGCGAAGGAAAGCTTCCAGTTGTGATGCTAGCTGAGTGCGAGTGAGTTGTGACGACGAAACGAGTAGTCTACGCCTACATCAAAGGCCGTGATGGAAGTGTAGCAAATGGCACTCACTGCTAGCCTTCATAACAATTGACGAGGCGCCTCGCAGACGATTGGTTACGCCACTGCCTCCTTCATGCTTTCGTTGGAGGGGATCCTTTGCTGACCACAAGACTTTCTTCACCACTAACCACACCACCCACCGCATATTTTAGTCCACCAACTGCTGTCTAAAATAGCTGCTCTGTTTGAGCGCTGTGCGTCAAAGACGCAATTGTTTACTGGAACTTGACTGCTGGCTGAAAGCCAAATAATTGAGGCTGGAATCAGCCTAGTCTTTGCAATGAATTGTAGCTGGAGGTGTGTGGGCGAAATTCTGCTTCCTTCCAAGGGATCAATAAAAATAATGAATTGGTCACTTAGGTGAGGAGCCGCATTTTCAACACTGGAGGCACTGCACCACGTATATTGCGAACCGCTAAACTCATCCTTCAGAGAATTTAAAAACTGTAATTTATGTTTCAGTAAATAATTTCAAGTGTTTCGTGGCATTAACTTTAGCTGACCACATGGCCGAATGTGAAATTGAATGAGCAAATGAGCAAGAAAAATGTGGTAAAAGCTTAGTTGATTAGCGATGATTTACTTATTCGTGGAACTGGTATGATTAGGGAAATTTAAATTTGTAATTGACTTACGTCTTTTATGGAAAGACAGTTTCCTTTAATTGCGATTATTCCAAGTGATAATTGTTTAAACTGCTTTTTGACGCACCTGGATTCCAATGTAAAATATCTTACTGCCTTGTTAGGTTGCCGCATAGCTTGATTAAAGGTATTTTGAAGTGCTGGTGTACTAACAAGTGAGGTGATATGAACTTGAAACTCAAAATATCAGCACGGCGTCCAAAACTAAGCCGATGAGATTGCGTGTTTGTTTTAGCCCTGGCTAAAAATGAAATGAATTTTACTATCCAAGCTTATCGACTTCAGTGCTCGTAGTTAATAGAACTTTTCGAGCCCGATGATTTCCCGTTTATTTTATACAAAGATTTACGAAGTATTTTGCCTCGACAGTTGTCATGCCTACTTCCAATAAGTACAAAAGCCTTAGTTACACCTGCATGGTCCAGCCATTAAGACGGCTCCCATAAATAAAAGCTCTTGGATGCACCTCAGTGCGCAATTTTGAGGAAGCAACTGTACAATTACGCTTGGAGTGCGTTTAAATCCACATATTTGCATATCTCATAGAAACTCTCTTACCTTCTCCTCTCAGTTGAAAGCAATGAGTTTTGTTAGGAAAAGGCGCACACCATAAAATATTTGCATGAGAATATAACCTGATGTCTCTCAACCGTCAGCACATTCCATCTGCCATTTGGACGAGGATTCCGAAATTCAGAGTAGTTTTAGGACACTTTGTACACACTTGGCCTAATTGGCATACTTCTCCTGATTTTTAGAGCACAATTTTAGGAACATGAATTTCTTGCCTATCTTTGGATGGCACGCAAGTACAGGGAAAGTTGGGGGTAAAGTGCGCAAAAATGAAGCCGACAAAATAGTTTATCAAATGGAGCACAATTTGCATCAGCATCTTGTAAGCGCAGATGTGTGAGACGACAGGGTCACAATACGGTTAAATAAAAAGTGTGCATGTTAGCACGTACATAGAGATCAGAAAGACTGGTGAGAGCTCAGCCACACCAAAACCCACAACTCAGTTGCATTCACGTCACCTACTCTTCTTAACGGTAACATTGATATGGGTGTTAACAAATTGCCACCTTCTTTCTATCTACACTGGGCTACGACAATCAAACAGTGGAGACGACATTAATTTTGTGAAAGCGACAAAAATTTTGCAACGCCAATGCTACGCAATTGTTTTACCTGCGAAAGATTAAAATTAAACTGCAAAGTTAGGCCAAATGCCAATTTTCGTGGTCGTTTAGTATATTTGAACTAAAATTCCAGAAAATCTTTATTTTATTTTGTTGTAATGCTTGGACTCTTTAAATGCGCTTTACGGGCGAGGGGCGGGAAGATAATTTGCAGATTTAGAGGCCTAGCCGTCATAAATACTCCCTTATCGTGCATTCCGCCTGTATCCATAAAAAAATGTCTAGGAACATCCGGACTCCTAATAGCAGGGGAGAAAGAAGGGAAGAGGAGGAAAGGGAAGATTCCCCTACATTTTATTCGCTCCTAATTTAGGAAATATTCCGACTCGAAAAAAAAAGACTTGGACTGAAATGTTTCCTATGATTTTGATATCTAAATGTTCTGTGCAGCAGTGCAACAATAAATCGCACACTACTTTTACGAAAAATAACTTAATGGAAATGGTTAACAATTTGTATCCCTTAGACCTTTCAATAAATTAATCAATTAAAGGAAAATAATTTAAGAGTTATTGCACCACTGACATTTTAACAAGGCTAGATAACAAATTATTAACAAATTATTATAAAATCTGATCGCATGCTAAAAGATAGCGAAAAAGTTGTTTAGATCCCAGATTAGTTAGCTAGAACAAACTGTTGCAAAATCCAGCCGCCTGTAAAACATGATTAATTATGTACACGATAAAGCAGAGATATGCATTAGCCCATGGACACTGAAGTGGGTATTGTGTTGTCTTCCATTCACCGTTTATTTTGAATCTGGTGTAATTCTGGATCGCCGCCTTTACTATTCGCAAGAAATCCCATTCCATGGCTGAAGGACAAAACAGCTTCTTGTCAACACTGTTGTTGTGCGTCACTTGGAGAAGGTGTGATATAAGGTAGTAGAAGGCATTGAAAGAATCAAATTGAAATACTTGACATAATTTAATAGTGGCAATGAATTACTCCATTACAGTTATGGCACCTTCCCAGCAATAAGGAATGAAGACATTGGTCTTGCTATTGCTGTTGACCCTCCGCTTTGGGAGTATCAATGTAAACCTGAGTGCGTGAGGGAGTTATGTCAAGGAAACACCCGATATAAACTGCCATCGCTAGGCAAGGGAAAGGCATAGTGTAACCTAAGCGAACGGATGACAATGAACTTAAATAAGCATCACACTGTACTCCAACTCTTTCACATACTTGACCAACACATGCCTCTGAGTAGTGAATCCCTTCTGGCTGACTAACTGCCTCACTAAACCACCCACCGAATTGCCGTGGGAAATCAGCTTTGCATTGCACCATTTGTCAAACTAACACCATGTCACCGAATGTGCACAACCGATTTCCCTTCCATCCACACTACCCACCACACGCCTCTAAGACACACATCACTTCCTCCTTCTCCTCCTCCTCCTCCTCCTCACAACCTCATTCGACTAGGCATGCTTTCAGTGTGTATGTACGCGCGCAGGTTTGTGTGTGCGTGTTGCATGAAAGACGCAATTGTTCACCATAAATGTTTGCTTACTAGTTGTCAAACAATCAGAACTGCACCCTGTGCCTGTCATGTTACAAGCCAATGTAACTCGAAGCGTTTCCTGAGAAGCAGCCATTGCTAGTGAATCAGTGGGAAGAAAGCCTCATTTACACATCTACATGCCACCACAACGCAAGTCCTCACAGCTCCTACTCACTACATCGAAGAATCTGTTAAACGACTTTAACTTTCTTTCCAACTTGTGGAGGCACCCACTTAATTCTCATTGTCGTCTTCGATCAGCAAAGGGCACATTAGTTATCCGTAGCACTGTTCCAAGCTCCCTACAGAACTACCCACGGATGCTTTGTTGATGGTAGGTAGACTCCACATCCATGCATCGCATTCATCAAACAAACATGCAACAATGGGGTGAGGTCCACATTCGAGTTAAAACTTTGGTCTCTACACACACTTATTCATAGAGTCTTCTGCACCTATTGGCACCAACTGGCTCCAAATGATTCTGTGAGATTTGACCAGCTGGTAAAACTGGTCTAGTCTACCTCCCCTATGTCTACATGGGATTTTGAACCAGTTAATAGGTCTAGTTTCGTCCCTATGGTTCACGAAACAAATGAATGAATGCAGCCCTTTTGGGTTCACTTCGATCACGGGGACTACTAGAATCCTCCCAAGTCCCATTTAATCTTGGCACAAATATCTTCCACCATCACAATGCTCGCTCTCAGTTCTCCCTTCGGCGTAGGCTCTGATACATGTCACTCAATATTTTCACCTCCCTTCCGCTCCCCACTTCAATCCTGCTTTGATGGTGCCGAGGCTTGGATAATTGACAGACCAACTGCATGACACTTACGTACTGGGCTGTTTATCAGCGAATATTTGAGTGCAACAACTTATCTCCACTTTGCCATGAACGTTGAATATTGCCTTCACACTTGGCCGATTCACCTAATTAACCAGTAAATGTGAAAGGTGCGTTTTAGAAGTGGGACACCCCTATCTAGGGAGACCTGACGATTGCAAGACCAATACGGCACAATTACTGCCATTTGGGTGGTTGTCAATCCATCAATGGGTAAACACTGTCAGCTGGACCAGTGCGTTCCAGCCAGCTAAGTTGATGCTTCATTAAACTTGCATTCAGGAAGCGAGTTGCCGACCGGACATCAAGTAAATATGTCTTGCTAACTTAGACGGGATTTCGACTCGTCCCTCCCTTCCACTATCCCTTCTCATCTCATCTCATCTCGGTAAGAGCTGGTGAGCGAAATTATGGGCCTCGTGAAAGTCAAGGGAGACGAGAGTTGGTAAGAGAAAATGATGTGCATCCTATCATGTCGGTGCAGGCAACTTGGCGCTTAATCCAAGTCTGAAATGCGTGCGAAAAGCACGTTTTTAACAGTTCTCTCAAATACATGTAAAAACCGACTAGTCCATTGATAAAAGCTTATGATAAAAAATTCGAAAAGCAGAATCCTGTTCAAAAAGTTTGCAGTTCAGGAACCGGGTCAGTTAAGTCATGTGGAGTTCATAAAATATTCACCGTCTATTAAATGAATATGCTGGCCTAGTGGATTATGGAGTCGTGAAGCTACTACTTTAAAATACGATTAAAGCAGTCGCTATATTACATTTCATTATAGGTGACTGAATAGCATGATCAATTTGAAATCGGAGGCAATTGCCCCTTGTTAGCAAGGTCCACATTTTCAGATCTGACAAATCCAAGGCATTGTTCGCGTTTTAGCACATTCCAAGCGGTTGGCGCGCAGTTATAAAAATGCCTAGTAAAAGAGGCGAGTTGCTAATGAACGCATCATTTCTATTGGTTAGTTAATTACAAAAAAACCCAGCAAATAAGCCTACCACGATTCTCGCCAGCGGCAAACAGTGAGCCAGTTGCAACGTGCCCGTTGTTCATCCTGGTAATCGGCAAACTAATGCTCTTTGCCCCAAAATTAATCTGGACGTGCGACAGGGTTCAATCTAACAGGCACTTGATTCAACCTGCATTTCGGTGCTCCCTTCAGTCCTCCAGGCGGTTCCGATGGTTGATAAAGCGATACCGGACAAAATCCTTGAATCTAACACCGTTTAAGACTGTAAGATAGACCTAACAAGGTGAAAAAATAAGGCATTTTATGGAAGAGAGCTCAAATATGAAATGTAGGAAGGGAATATTGCGGACATCCCAAGATATTGGAGGATGAATAGAGAAAGTTGATACGTGACGTTTCTGTTGTCCTGTAGAATTAAAAATGACATTTCGAGGATACGAAATTAAGTGCACGTTGTAGAGATTCGACACAGGGTCCCCTATTTGAAGATTGCCCGCTTCAGCAGCCTTGAGTTATGGTAAAATTTCAGCACCACTTTTAGGGCCACTGAAAACTCATCTCGACCAGCTGACAGGTACGCACCTTCGCCACCCCATTCAAGGGTCTTAGTACTGAGTTCCTGAATTTAAACACCGTACCATACTTCGAAGTCTTTTACTAGCTCAACGACCCATCAGATGCAATTGCATACACAAACCAGCGTTGCTGCCCACCAACTTAGTGGACAGTGTCATACTTGGACTGATTCACGGCGTCTACACCATCCGCCGCTGAAAGCAGCGAAGAAGCGCATTCGCTACTTAGTACCGTTTACAGTTACGATTTGACTATAACACCATTCGTTAGAGCGTCTCATCGAATTGAAAGCAATATTTTCCATAGGAAAAGTTTAAACTCACGTTATTAGATACGTCAAAAAGCATACGATTTATGATGGAGCATTAAATGAAATAACCAAATTCACTACAGCAAGCCCAGAGCGTAGCTCATTTTTTCCACTGCTGATCGAAATTTTTCATCACAAATGAGAGTTGCGCCTATTTGCGTTTCAATGCGAGTGACTTCATTGGCAAATATTGTAAGAATTCAATATTAGTCCCTGGAGTGCTTAAAAAAGGTTCAAGGAGAACCAAAGGATGAGATTTCAAGTTCTACTGTTTGTTACTACCGAACAAAAATTACTGCGTAGTGGTAGCGAAGTCACATTGCCAGTTCACTAGCAAAAACTTCAAAAAGTTCCGATGTTAAGAAGTATATTAAATCCATTCACAACCCAGAATTTGTCCTATCAATTCGAAGAACAAATTCCTCTATAGTTATGTAATAGTTGGCCTTGAGTTCACCGAACCACGAAGAAGTTGATAGGCGCAAGTGACATCACCATGCTTGCCAACGGGCATGATTTGATTTACGCACTTTTTGCATGACTGTAGAAAAGGGTCGACTGAACTTTCGCTTGAATAGACGTTGAGAACGAGAAATCTGCTTTGAAGCGATGTTGCCATCTAACACTGACGAACAAAACCAGATCGTTTTTGCACTACTAACGATGAAAATTAAAACGAGAAATAGACCTGATTTTTACACAAAAATAGCACCAATAACCACGCTCTCACCCACCTTAAAAAATCACAAAACTCTACAGGACCATTTCAATGGGACTAAAAAGGCAGTCTACGTTAAAACCTAGCATTTGCTAGATGACAAATGTCCTGGTTAGATTAGTCACTAACATCGCATGATTCCGTAAAATTGATTCAAAAATGTTGTGGAATATGGAAACGATTATTCAAGTAAACGAGATTCTACAAAGGCGCTTCTAGCTATAAAGAAATTAGGCAAATTACTTTAAAATGCCTACTTAAATGCAAACATATAAATCCTTTCACTGCAAAGCGGTTACCCGGCTGAAGTGCCCACATAAACTGTTGCGGATCTGTGGTGTATTTAATCGACCTCAAACATTCGAGCGTCTTATCAAAAGGTGACGAAAATAAAGTTTGGGTCTATTTAAGTATGGTAAAGTGCCGACGTTGTGTCAAATGCACCATTCAGCTCCCAGCAAACCCTAAATGAAGAATACAAGTATGGGAAGAGGGTAAAGGCGATTATTTTTACGATGTCGTGCACTCCACTTTTCCCGCTGTGAGCTCAAATTCATCGGAAGGTAACTGAGAAAGCATAAGAAATAAATCTCCTCTGGGTTAAATGAGATATTATAGGCAGAGATGAGAAGAAAAAAGACTATATGAAGCCCAAAAGTCCTCGGGAGAAATCTGACTACTAGACGGTAATTGCGGGGTGGATAGTGGAGTAGAATGATAAGGAGGCGCGAATCACTTGCTCCCATCCTCGGCCTTTAGCCTCGTCTGACCTAATTGAGTTGCATATACACACCAGGAAAGATTTAAGTAACAATGGACCTAATTAGTTAGAGTAAGAGTCATCCTGCGCTTGTTCTCCTCATTAGAGGCGGTATTCAAACAGAGCTGTTTATTGAGAGCATCAACCAGATCTCGAGCATCAACAGAAGCCGAATTTCCGGAGACTGCTTGATTTTGGTAGTTGTGGTTCTGATGGGAGGGTGTGGAGGCACCAGACCCGTGGCTTTCATCAAGGCTTTCGGAGGGCGGTGGAGAGGGTGTGGAGTGACCGGCAGAATTGGTTGGTGCGCATTTTTCTAGTGGCGACGACGTCAACTCCTGCTGCTGCTGGTTATCCGATAGGGAGTTAGATGACATTTTGTCCGATTTTAGAAGACTTATGCTTCCAATTTGCCTGTGCTCTTGTATCCTACATGGTGGAAAAAAGTCGGTCCATCGTGCCCTCACCATAAATGCAACAGGGTTTTAGAAAGAGAAGTCACCTGATGATAAGGGCCGTAGCAAAGGCGATAGAAAAGTTAGGTAACAGAAAGCTTATTCTTTTGAAAAGTTGGCAGTAATGAACTGCGACTATCAGCTGATTTATGAAGCCACATGCAGGCATGATTTTCCGGCGGTCATTGGATTAGATGACTAAGCAGTATGCACTTAAGTTACCAAAGCATACCAAGAAAAAAACAGATCGTTGCGAAGATGACAAACACAGCCAATGCGAACCTGTCATAAATTAGCCCGTGGACACCGAGCTCCTTGAGACGCTTCATGTTGCGAGAATCATTGGCAGCGGTGCCCCACACAAGGACAATGAGGCCGAGGTCCCTGGCGAACTCAGCCATATCGGGATTTCGAAGCAATTCATCGCTATTGACCGCGACACCCTAGTAAAAGTTTAATCAAAAAAAATATACAGTGGAGGATCATACAGCATAAGTGATTACCAAGTTGAATTGTTCTAACAAATTAATTTGCCGGGTTCGGAACAGGCTATTTCGTGCTCTGCGGGCTTCAATAAGTTAGAACAATTGAAAAGTCAACGAAACTAAACATGATAAGAACGACACAAATCCTGGCAAAGTGCAATAAAACATAGAGGGGCCAGGTGATGTACTTAGTAGAATCTCTCCGATAACTTTAGCGGGCTTACGCAAGGGATAAACGTACCAAAAGCTCATTTGCCTTGGCTGAATAGCAGAGCATTTCGAAACTCTGCTGCCGTATGTCCGTATAATCAGGCCAGAAACCGAGTTGGAAAACAGGGAAGCGAATTTGCTTCACTTGAAGCCTAAAATTGAACATCAAGTGCCAATTCAATGGGTAGTTATTAAAAACCACCGAATGATTTCGCATGGCCATTCCGACGAAAAACTCTGCAACGAAATACAGACTAGCTGGAGCCTAGTGAAAGCCGTACTTCGGTCAGACGTTTGCCAGTAGCAATGCCAATCCAGATGAAAACGTGGAGTTAAAACAGAAAGTGTGTCTTGCAAAGCTTCTGTTTAAACAGTAAGTGATAAAAAAAATTAAAAAGGCCTATTCCACGTAAAAATAACAGAATTTGATAGCAATTTACTAAGTTCACTTGATTTGAAGTTCAAAACGAAACGAAGAATGGCACAAATGACGTACATAGCACAAGTATCCGGGTCGAAGCAGGAGAAAAGAATGCGTCGGTTCCCAACGTATTTAAAGATTTCACGAAGAATGGTGTCCACGTAGAGATTGCGTTCAAAAAAATTGTCCATTTCACTTCCACCTACCTGTTAAAATGTACTTCAAGTTTGGGTGGACGCATCAAATGAAATGGGAAATGAACATCTGACAAGTTGACAAATTGCCTCAAACAGAATACGGAAACTTTAAATGATTAAGATATAGCGAAACCCCAAAAATCACAAATACTTGTCGGTTGCTACTCAGGTACTTGCCAGGCATCGAAAATTTGAACAGGGAACACATTGGTTCGACGGATGTTAAATCAAAATTGATGGGTAGACTCACCTTTAGGTCCATAGGATACTTGATTTCGATATCAAATCCAACATCTGGATCAATATGCTGAAGGCAATCCCGCAGAAGAGGGAAATCTTGTAATTCTACAGGATCAAGATCTTCACCATCCAGATCTGTATTAAAGACAGGGGAAAATCAGGACTCTAACAAAACAGTGTAGTCGCTCCGGGTACAAACGTGATACTTTCCGCGCCACACGAACTAGACAGAACTATTCCCTCAATAGAGGAAGTCATAACGAATAGCAGTTAAGTCTCTTCATGACAAAATTTTATAAATAAAAATGATTAATTCTCGCGTGGGAAAATATTCAAACACGTGAGTTAATCTAATCCCACGCACAAAGACGTGGGAGTACCAAAAAGTTAAGCACTGGACTTTATAAGAGCTTTGGCATCGACTTGTGTCTTAACAGAGGTCACGTGTAAAGAATATGATTAATAAAGTATTCTAAACATAAAATTCAGCAAAAATAGATTATTTTAGCGCGGAAAATTTTTTATTATGACAGCCATTAGAGAGGAAGCAAAAGTGCCACCCTGATTAAACCTCCAAATCGATCTGTAGCACAAGGCAGAAAGCAAATTTTGTGAAAATGAGTCGGGATTCGAAGTTAGCTAAAGTCTCCAAAGGTAGAGTCATTCAAAGATACCCTCTTTTGATTGTGGTTCTGAGAGCACACTCGCGTGCTGAAGCCGAAGTTCACGAAGTGCAGCATAGGGCAGATCCTTCACGGCTACTGATAGATTCTGCAGCTCACCACGCCGCTTCTAGAAGAGAAGAACGACCTAATAACCGAAATACCTTCATGAAAAATAGAAACTATCGAATAATCCACCTTGCGAGGTGTAATAACGGTTTCGAAGTCGTGATAGACAACAACTTGGTGGTCCTTGGTAAGTTGGACATCCATCTCCACAAAATCCGCCCCCTAGATCGAGGTCACAAGAAAAAAGTAGTTAGCTAGTAATGCGCGAAAAAAATAAGACGTCCAGTTATGTTCCCAAACCGCTGAATGAGTTTTAAAAGGTTTAAAACTTTTTACTGAAATGATGAAAACGTGTCTAGTCAACGCAATATGGACGTGAAGAGGTTGCCATTCACAACTGCTTCAACGAACACTTTTCGCGGAGCTTAACATTATCAACCCTTCACGGAAGTCCAATCAGACATAGGAAACTTGCTATACTTTCTGAACATCCACACATGACAAGCCTGCTGACGGAAGACGGCAGCCCAATTAGTAATTTGAATAAGAGGAAACAAGCCTATACTAATTTTTCTGCCAAGAATGATAGTGTGAAATTTGCAAAGTGGAAAAGTGCTTAGGACGACCCAAAAAAGATTAAATTTGTTGCTTTAAGCGCAGAAAATTGGATGAAGCAAGGAATTACAGCTGATAATATACTTATTAAGACTGAAGACTAAAGTGGAGGAAGAAGCGGTGAAATTAAGAGTTAAAAACTAAAAGGTAAGCACTGAAATTGGGCTGGTTAAGCTATTTATAACACGTTACGTTCAGCAGAAGGGCTACATGCAATGAAAAAGTCAGGTACAAAAGTGAGGATTGTAGACGATCGATAGAAATGCTACAAAGACAGTGGAAGTTTCATGCAAACGCTTATAACAAGAAGATTGCCCGATGCTTCAGCAACCAATCGGAAAAGACCATACCATTACGTGACTGTCCTTTGCTAGAAGAAGCTCAAATATCTTATCAGCTTTGGAAGTGCAAAACCTGAGAGCTCGCGCCAAGAAATGTGCTTGTAAGAGTAAAGTTGAGAATGAACTAAAATAAATTGAGACAATACGATGCCTAAGGCGACAATAAGGGAGGCTAAGGAAAGGGACAGACAAATGCAATTACATGATCAACCGCGGCCTGGAAGGACCGGAGCGTATTTTCCTTAACCGGCGCCGGTCTGAAAGGGGCAAAAAGAGTGAAGGCTGCGGTCCCCAGGGCGGTGTGGGGACAAAGCCACTGCGTCCTCCTATTGGTAACGATCATAAGGTACTGAAGGGAGGTGCGCTGGACGCTGAGCGTCCGGGACGATATCTACATCCTTAACGTAAACCCAAAGCTAATACGAAACCTTGTTCTGCCCACGTTCCAGATGGTTTATCAAAAGCACTGACACCTTTGACCAGCAAACACAATGCAGTGCGTTCGCAACTCTCACATGAAGGTTAATAAAACTTACAATTCAACGTCCTTCTCCTTCTTCGTTAAATAATAAGTTCCCATCCCACGATGACCGATTTCCAAGGCACCTCGATTCTTCCAGTAGTGCTTGTAGCTCACCTCCAACGTCGGTGAAGGTCCATCGAGAATTGGATTAATGACAACGAAAGAGACTGCACCAAAACGCAGCGCATGATCCATAATGGTAATAAGCACCAACACAATGTCAGCTAAAAATAACCTACTACGAACATCACCCATCGGCGTCCGTCTTCGACTGAGAAGCTGCGACCGCTTTTGGCCCCAATACCCCGAGAAAGGTCCAAAAAATGCAGATCCCAAAAATTTGACAGGTGGTAGTTTCTTTTCTTCAGCTTTATACAATTCAACACGAAACCGTGAAAAAGACACAACACTCGTGGCAAATAAGAATAAAAGCCTATTACCGATTTCGTTTTCCTGCGGAACCTCTACGTAAAACTCCAACTCCACGGCAACGTCTTCCGCGTTGTCGGTTTCAATATAAAAAGTGACGTCGTCACCGCTGGAGTAAAGGGTACCCCAGCACCCGGTGTGTTCACCGAGGCGACGAGTGCAACGCTCTTTAGAAAGAACAGAGAGAAAGACGGGTGGCTCGCCTGCCTGGCTGAGAGCAGGGGATATAGACCTTGGTGTTGAAGGACAAGTCGAGGGACGGCTAGACAACGGGGAAACTGAGAATTCGGGCCGTCTAGGTGGTGGAATGGAGAAGGCACCGTTTGGAGTGTTGCGAATGGATGACGACTGAAAAGCAGTGTATGGGGTATGGACAGAGGGAATGCTGTTTGAACTTTCGCCCGAGATTTCAGAAGAATCAATTAACTGTGATCGAATCTCTGCAGCTAGGCTTTGTTCCAGAGAATAAACCATATGGCTCGAGCTCCTGGCGATTGGTTGCGTGCTGACATTCTTATTGGGGTATATAGGAGTCTCTAAATACAAGTATTAATGATCATATGATCCCACTCGGAGAGCACAAGAAAAAAAACAGTTAGACACAGCCATACTTACCGCCTTCTAGCGCAGTTATTAGACCATTTTCTTCAACGATAGACTGCCGACAAGTCACGTAAACCCGACGGCCAGCCAATTTCGTAAGATCTCGCGTTGATGAAGACAAACCAGGAACAGCATTTTTTGACAGTTTTAATGCCAAACCTGACAGACGAATTCGCAGTTCAGAATGCGACATGAGGTATCCACGTTGAATATAGGTGCCATTATCTGAGTGGTAAGATGCATTACGGAAACACTTACCAAACTTGCCAAATCTAACAGTGTCTGTGGTGATTTGACCTTTATTAAATGCTACAAAATTAAGTCAGAACTATTAACAGCATTACCAGCAAGATCAAAGACACGAGGTTTCAGTCGTGATTCCCACGCAAGAACAACTAACTTCTTCTCTATAGGGTCACTTTCGACATCAATACGCCATTCAGCCACATAAAACCTATACTGCAGACTCAATGGCAGCTTTGACTTGGGGACAGCACAGGACCAAATGTCACAGCTGCGACAAATTATCATAACAACAAAGGCTCATACCCGGCAGATTTTTGGGCCTCAAAACGACATTTCAAACCTTTTATTGGATTCCAATTGCCAAATTCAAGAGAGCTACCGACTATTCCAACAAAATAATGACTTGAACTCGAAGTATCAGCATTGCACAAGTAAACACATATCTCCTCGAGAGCTTTGGTGTCAACAAGGACTGAAAAAGGAATTGTTTGGTTGTAGTCCCTCATTTATATAATAAAGAGTGATGTTCCAAAGGCAAATGGCCTGAGAAAATCGTCACAGACTACTAGCCCACAAGAATCAGATAGAAGAGCCCAAGTCAATTGTAGACGACTCTATTTGCGCAGGCTATGAACATGACTTAAAACAATTATAATCACCAGTTCTAAACAACACATCTGTAAGGTTTCGCTAGTTTCCAAAGGTGGAGTCGATAAAGGTACTTAAAAAGACACCGTAAAGCTGGTGAATAATTAGTATTTATCTAAAAAGCTAAGCCTAGTTCTATTATGCTCAATGAGGTGGAATACATATTGCCGGATTTTCTATGATAAAATATTCAATTTCCCAAAAAACCATTTTAGAAGCAAGGTACATAAAGAAACGACCCCTCGATTGAAAACCAGCTGACAAATTATTTCCAGAAGAAAATATATTTACGTAGTTTTCATAACTTATCTATGGACCGTCTAGTAGCAAAGGACTACGTAACCCCATTTAACACACAGTGCAAAACGAATAAAAGGAATTGGAGCTATTGGCATGGCCCAGAGGCCAGCCCATCCAGCGAAGGCAAGATCGCCATTTAGGTTTAGCGCCTCGAGACTTCCTTTGAGGTCAAAGAAGGCATAGTACTGGGGGTAGAATACATGTATTCTGGCAACAGAGGGCTTGGGGGCTGTTGGCACGCCCCGAAGGCGAACCAACCGACTCAGTACAATATGGCCACCCAAGTCACCGATTCCGGCAGTTCAAACAAAGTATTACAGGCATAGTACCAGGGAAGAATATATATTCTGGAAACGGAGGGGCCGGAGGGCTGATGGTATGACCCGGAGGTCGACCAACCGGCTAGTACAATATGGCCAAATAAGTGACCGAAACCAGCAGTCCAAACAAACAAATTATTGCACCAGGTGCCCGTAACTGGGACCTAAAGTCGAACAGATATCAAAGTATTACATGCCCCCCAGTTTTTAAGTGTCCCCAGCGGACGTGTCAATCAACGGATTCCCATGCATCTGAGGAGATGCGTGACCATAACGGCCCTGAACCGTCTTGGTAACTATGCTTAATAAGAAGCTTCGTCCACTTTGATAAGTGGACTCAGAGATGGAGGATTCCGCAGGCCATCATTCGTGCCCATATGTAGACGTTGGGGCACCGGCCCAAAAGCATATCTGGGTTAGGAAAAACGGAATTTAATGCAGTTCTATGTCAGTGGGGTCTTGTGTATGCTCACATTCTTGACATTTTTATGCTGATGGGCTGGAGGAACATCGCAACGAAGCCTTCTCAGATATTTCATGGCTAGTGCCACTTCCGCGTCTAATATCTTGAAGAACGCGCATATAAACGGTATCCGAACATAGACGTCATTCTTAGCCTTTTGTTATGGGTCCTTGGCGATTCTTTAACCCATAGCATATGCACTTCTTAAACCTCTACAGCAGAAATCAAGCCCACGATGCAGCTTCCTGGATTTTTCCCGAATAACAAAGGATGACCCTACGGGTTTAATAAACAGAGTGAATTGTTGCCATTAGCATGCTCCAGAAACTAGCCCACCGACGGAGACTTGACGGCCAATTGACTGCATGTAACCGAAAACGAGAGTTGAACAAGAAAAAAAAGCTACACATACGTAAAAGGAATAGAAATTAGCGCCCTTGCTAGCTTACGAGCCTTATTTTTACGAACCTTAAGGTTTTAGAATTTAGAAGAAATGAAAAACATGATGTAACACTTGGGTTGCCTGCATAATACCACAATCTTATGCAGCGACCATCAGAGTCTCTGCATTTGCACTTCGGTTGCGCGGCGCGCCCATCGGGACACACTTATAACACCCAACCATTCCATAAATCATCACCACATCTTCGCTCCCATTATTACGAGGCACCTCAAGACCTCTCTAATGTAGTAAGGAAGTATGGTTCTCATAAATTATGTGCTGAGGTAGTTGGTGATAACGGCCGCCCAATGAGTTCAAAATGAATGCGACACAATATGATCTTTGACCATAATTGCTAGTTAACCAGATATTGCACCCCAAGTCCGCCCACAATCCTTCTCTGCAAGATTAAATAATTGGTGTGCAATAATTTGTTTGTTCGAACTGCCTGTTTCGGTGACTTGGGTGGCCATATTGTACTAGCCGGTTGGCCGGCCTCCGGGCCGTGCCAACAGCCACCAAGCCCTCTGTTTTTAGAATCTGTACTCTACCCAAGTGCCACGCCTTCTTTTAGCTTAAGAGAAGTTCTGATGCGCTACATGGTCCTTTTGATATTGCATTCACATCCACAAAACATGCTATGGGAAGAACTCTAAGACATGCTATTCTAGCAGAATATACATTAAGCAAGTAGAAAGGCAGGCCAGGAGGTAAACACATCCGATAAAGGTAAAGTGATCAGCAGAGGGCGAGAGTGAAACAAACGACAAACGCTTTGTATTTGAGGTTCAGCCACATAGATTTGCCAGTAAGATTCGAGAAGTCAAATTGTGATGTCAGTGCCATAACCTGTCAAGCGTCATTACAAGGGACACAGTTTTATGGCTCACAAGAAAACGCACTTGGAATAAATGGTTTAAGCTTTATTAAACCCATTTTGTAGAAGACATTTTACAACGCTTTACCACAACTTGCCTTCAGACTGTTAAAAACATATCAAATTTTTAAATTAGAAGCGTGCGCACTATAATAGATAAATAATTCGTAAAGTAGGCATGCATTATGGATGAAATCGCGGAAACGTTTCGTTGTTTAAATCGTTTGAGATTGGCAAGCGAGTTATTTTTGTACTCATTTGTGGGTGGGTGCCCTGCGCTCTTTTTTCGCGTGTGGTTTCGCCACGTAGCCTGACTATTTCCTTGTGTTTGACGTCTGAATTGCTAGAGGTAGCCACGTGATAGCATGTGGTAGTAATAAAGATTTAATTTAGATTGGCTTTCTTGCTGCTTTTGGTAATCTTACATTTTATCCCACCTTGCGTTCCTCAAATCCCACTTAAATCTTTTTTAACCTTAGTTAACATGCCTTTGGAATCAGATCTGAAGTATGCCGATTTGCAGGCTTGTTGCGTCTGTTTGGGTTTTCTGGACGAAAATAAGTACAAGGTGGACGCTGACGCACCCGCGTCCCTTCGTTCCATTTTGCGCTATCTTCGTAATGAAAGTTCTAGCTGTGATATACGGAGGGAACTAGGCAATCTGAAGATCCTAACAAGTGATCTGATTCCTTTGCTAAAGGTTAGCGGAGCTGATCCCACCCTTTTTGATCTTGTGATTCGATTAATGGTGAGTCTTACTCAACCTGCTGTTGTCTGTTTTCGCAACGAAATCCCCAATGATCGTGACCTTTACGCAGCGTTCCTTAAAGTCGATGCCATTCTCAAGGACTATAAATACGTAATTCTGGTTGATGTAATTTCATTTCCTTGTCAAGGCCTTTGCTGACGAGCACCTTTTTCGTGTCCTCGCCGAACGTGTGGAGGATTTATTTAACAAGGTACCAGCTCTGGAAATTTTTAATCTTTAAGTCCTGGGAAGATAGGAGTGATGACGACAGATTGTTGATTGAGCGCATTCTTATACTAATTCGTAATGTTCTTCACATCTCGCCCGATGCGGCCACAGAACACGTAGGTGGCTGTTTTGTGTATATTTCTCAACGAAGAGAACTGATGATGACGTGTCGGTTCACGATCAACTGTTATGGACCATTCATATCTCCGGATGGGATGACCTGCTTCTCTTCCTTGCCAACGCTAAAGATGAGCTCAATGTGTTTGCATTCCACATTCTTGAAATCGCTTCTCTTATGCTTCGCGAAAAGGTGCTTTGAATCATGCTGTTTTCATCATGTCCATAAATTCCTCCTTCCCTATGCATTTCTTCCATAGACTCCTGAACAGCTTGCAAGTGCTGGCTCTCCCTTGACTGATATCGACCCCAGTACGCGGTAAGATTG
The DNA here is from genome assembly GCA_001923025.3 of Taenia multiceps. Lineage (NCBI taxonomy): Eukaryota > Metazoa > Platyhelminthes > Cestoda > Cyclophyllidea > Taeniidae > Taenia > Taenia multiceps. The sequence continues at coordinate 789,402 of CM010311.1, forward strand.
TACTCCCTGTGGATTCAGTGCTAAAATCTGTCTCCAATTTGATTCGTTATTTACAGGGTTTTCAACAGGTGTCTTTTAAGGGAACAGGAGGAAAAACGCGCAGCATTAGTGCAACTGAATATGCGGTAAATCTGGTGTTTTTTACGTCCTTCTGAATAGTTATATTTCCACATACAATTGAATGTTAATAGAAGGGCATCTGGAGTTGTGTAAAGGACAATTTTATGGGGAATTTCGCTATCATCATTTTGAAATTCGATAACCGAGTATTAGTGTAGGTCTGCGCGTGCTCGTGGTAAATTCTCTCCACTCTATGGCCTTCATCCACCTCCCGACTTTTGCTCATTTATTAGCTTACATTTACTCTATGGTTAACAAATAATGTTCGAAATCGGGGATTTTCGGACATAAAATAAGTAGTTTGGATACTAATGCAGTTCCATTTACGAGATGTCGTGCGAACTCTTCGTATAGGTTGAGGATTAAGTTCGCATAGATACGAGACCTTGGTCACCGATTTCAAAGTGAGTTATAGGTCTCGAAACGTATAGATGCTTTGCGGACATAAATCAGGTGAGGGCTGTTGTTTTTCACTGGAACTTCGAGCATTAATGCTGCATTTAACATTATCTACCCGAGTTCACCGAAAAGCGATCCACCTCCCCCCACTATTCATTCCAGTCATAATCGATTTGGCGGCACATTTGAACTGCTCAACACACAGTCTATTTCGAGTCGACCTCTCATCTATCACCATGATGTGACCGTTCCGCTGCGCCAAAGCTGTTTAACTTGTGTGAAGACCAGTACGAAACATGCAGAGTTTGGCGCGATTGACCAGGTAGATTTGGACCTTGGAAAGAGAATGCGTCGCAAGGCTTGCAATCGGAAGCCCCTGATTGAACGTGAATTTCGACGGCGATCGGTTCTCAGTGTCCAGCTCTTTTTACAGGTCCCGCTCGCTTGTCTGTTTTACTTTTCACTTATTCAGTCTTATGCAACACCGTGGTACTCTCTAGAAGTTTTGCTGGTTGTTCCTGCGCAACTGCTACAACCTCTTAATGTATGAGGCGCGTGGTGCTATTCTACGTCAGAATATTCAGGCCAATGACGAGACCTACTACCTTTGGTCCATGCAATTCTTCATGGCTTTCTGTCGCCTCTACAGGTTTCGTCCACAGTATCTCAGGTTTGATGAATTTTTATTCCCTTCTCGCTACGACTTGAGTCTACTTTGTCACCGTTCATGCACACCTTGAATGGTAGTCTCAGAGCATTTGCTCGGCAGTCACCTCAGTCGTAGGGTAGTTAAGACGTTATCTGCGCAGGCTTAAACATGATCCATGCATTGAATTTGGCCCACACTATTGACGTCGGTAAAGTAGGGAATGGTGGTTCCAAAACGTAACTGTAGAAGGAATGGCTTGATCTGTGAGGACAGTGCAAGCTTTTATGGTATGGATCGAAAGTGTTTTATTGAACTGCTTTCGGTTGTTTATGCTCCAGTGAGTCGCTAAACCCGAGCGTTTTCAACTGGGTCTACGCTCTCTCCATGGGCTATCGCGAGGCCCTCCTTACCGACAGACGCGGAGGAGCGCGAAATCAAAGTGCGCTCCAGTGGAGCCGACGCTTGGCACTTGCCGTTTCCGCCAATCGACAATTCCTTCTTTGTCTGCAGGAGATGTCCAAGCCCTCCAAAGAAGCGTTGCGGGGGAAGGGATTCGGTGGTTGCGGAGGTGGAAATGACGAGGAAGAAGGGGGAGAGGAAACTTTGGAGACACGGGAGCATCGACTGTTTGTTCAAAAGCGGGTGGCTGAATCGCTGATGTGTAAGTTGGTGAATTAAAACTCGTGAGGAATGTGACTATCTTTCCTCTACGCATGTTGCGATCTTGGGTTTCCTTTGTAGCGAACATCTTCTACGTCGCTGAATATCAGGATCTCTTTGTGTTCTTGTTAAAGGAATACAATGAATCAATTCAGTCAAAGTAGGCGAACTTCCGAAACTAGTTGTTTTCAACTTTGTCGATTGGTGACAAGTGAGCTATTGTAGATCTTTTGAACTAGGGTGATTTGGCAAGTTTTTTGGCAAAATTTCTCAGGGGGTTCTTAATCCTGTTTAAAACTTGTCGCATTTATTTATTTATTTATTTATTTATAGTATGGCAATTTTCAAATATTACGCCCAAGTTAACTTATCTTGCGGTCATATCCCTTGAAGTTTGGACCAAAGCTTTTTTAAAGAAACTGGTAAGCCTCAGAATATCGCGTTTGCATTATCTCCCATCTGGGAAGTGTGGGGTCCCTTTCAAAAGGCGGCATATCTAAAACATGACCATCTATCGACTGTGATATGCTGTCTTCCTGTCCGCTTAAAAGTAAACCTTGCCTATAAGCCACGGACCTCAAATATCTTCATAATCGTCCTCATGCATTCAAGATGTGCTCGTTTTTTTAGAGAATATCTAGTTGAACTTGTCGAGGGCGCACATCTCTTCATCAGCCTTTTAATAGCACAGGCGAAGTCTACAGTAACCCTCATCGTATCGCGTCGTCAAAGACGTCGTCACCGCAGAGAGCAGAAGCGCCTAAAGTACTCGGCTCATCGGGAGCGTCAAAAGAAGTTAGCCGAAGCTAGAAAACGACTTCTGAAACGCGCCAATGAAACTCCAGAGGAGCGCAGTGATTTTTTGGCACGTATCTGGGCTCCCCTCTCCTCTAACCTCATCTCTGCCCTTAGTAGTACCCCTCAGCTTATGTCTTCTGATGATCTCCCTCAGCTGTTTGACCCAGCTGATGTCTCTGCGGACAGTGAATCGATGGCCGCTCAACTGCGAAATGCCATTCGCTTGGTTCATACTAATCTTCATAACAATCAAGCCGTGCGTTCTCTCGCTATCGCCCGGTCCATGTGGGATATTTGGCCGGAAGCATCACCAAGCAATGACATGGAGGAGGAAGAAGAGACGGAGGATTTGGTCAAGGAGAAAGCACGTGCCATTGAGGCTGGGTTGGGACCTTCACAAGTTTTGGAATACTTGGCTCTGCGAAAAATCTTCCTTCTTGACTTGACAGGTGTCTTATTTGAAACCTTGAATGGAGACAAAAAAAACTAGTAGTCGAACTGACGTTTCTGTGTTCCCGTCCTTTTACATCACATGCGCTTGCACAATTCTTAGTGCCGAGACAGTGACTTTAGAAGCTGCTACTTTGGTAAAACTTTCCATAGAAGAATCCGTAGTGGAAGCGTGTTGAAAATGCTCATACTTCCTTGAGGCCGCTGTAGTGCATTGGTTATCAGGATCCACTTATCACTGGAGCTAATTTACGCTTGTTGACTAAATATTTTGGTATGTTTGGTTATTGAAACGCTTTAAGTTACTCTGGTTAGAGAGTTTCTTGTTGTTAATTGTTTGGTAGCCGAAGAACTGGAGATTACTGAAGCAGCGATTGAAGAGGCGCGGAATATTGATGACGCAGGGGAGGAGTTGGCTCTTCAAGAATCGGAAGACTCAAATGATGAGTGCAGTTTCAAAGTGCTTGATAAGGAGGTCGCTTTTGACATCAACGCTTATCTTCTTCGTTTCACTCACCCTCATATCATTCGTTCGCTAACGTAAGTGGTATCCATCTAGTCGGTATTAATAGCTTTTGCAATTTCAGTTTCTATATTGCCGTCGCTGACGATTTTAGCGCGGGAAAATAAGCTTCATTCTTGTGAAAAGCTTATTCTCGAGTGCTCATTGTGTAGCTAAATATATAACTCCACAGGGTACTATTCAATGTTGCGGCACCCGATCATGAGGAATTATTTCAGAATTTCGAACCATGCATAGTTTTTAACGGTTGAATCTTTTTTTGGGTAGTTCCATTGAACTTTATCTTCAGGTTAACATGATGGCACGATTCATAAAGGTGCAAGCTGATATTGGTCATAAAGCCGGTTCAAATTGGCATTTGAAACCCACCGTTATTGTAAATTTGGGATGTCAGCTATTAGCCGGCTGAGAAATGACAAATAAGACGGTCATGTGGGAAGCAAGTCTATCTCATCAGTTATTATCAATTTCGTTTAAAAATCCTTATTTTGGGAGGGAAATTTGTTTGAAGTGCTGATTTTCGTATAGGGAATAATTGCTCCCTATTTACAACCAACATTCATCAGGGTATGGTTGCATCCTCGCATCGCTATCTCACCATCTTTATAGATCCCGAACTGTACAGTCAAATACTACTGGTATCGTGGTGTTCACCTTTCCGCACATTTTTATAAGATTCTCCCTTATTATTCAGATTGCTGCTGGCAAATTATGCGTTAAATCCTTCTTCGACAAACACACATCTCGTTCATCTGCTCCACAAGGTCACGGTAAAGCAGCACCTTCCAGGAGTTCTCTTCCAGCTACGACTTTTTTACGTTTTTCAAACCATTATCAAAGATCCCGTTGTTGGGAAGTTAGACGAATTTCAGGTGGGCTTACTTTTCACAAATACGTAGCTGGTTGCCTAAGGAGTTCGTTTATGGCTGAAAATTACGTCTTTCCTATTACCCAGATATGTTCGAAGGCATCAGAATCCCATACTATCGATAGGTTTGGAGATCTCCTTGATTGCCGAAATTGCTTATTGACAGTGGGAAAACTTGCCTAGTTCCATCAGATTAGAAAATAACGTGAAAATATTGCTCCATCTCTATGATGCAAAGCATCTACAATGTCCTTTTTATCAAAGGACACCACTTCACACCGTTGAAAATAATCCTGCTAATTTTATTTTCAGTTTTATGCAACGTCAGAAATGGCTCCCAAACCCCACATTTATTCATTTTGTTCCCAAATAAATGCTTAAAATTCTAGTACTTTAAAAGAACGAAACGACTGAAGTCCTGGGGTTGCAAGTCTATGACAACTTGTAATTTGCACTTATTTAAAGCGTCAGGCTAATCAGGTTACCCATCAGGAGGTTATTAGGGTTTTCAGTTGAGGTGCAAAGTGGATTGTTATTCATTTTAATGGTTTAGGAGATGTTGTGCTTCATCAAGTATATTCTTCGCAAATTTTTCGAGACTTTTGAGCGTTCCCACTTAGTTGTTGTGGAGACGCTCTTCTTGAAGTCCACCAGGGAGGCTGCCGAAGCGCATAACGGCTATGGCACCTACGAAAGTGGGTAGGTCTTCCTTTCCATCTCGTCCTTTGTCCGTTTTTGCTCTCCTTATATGGCCAAAAGGGATCAGTAACAGTCTGCGGGCGGCTCTGCGACAATTTTTTCATTGTAGTCGATCAGTTTTTAAATAACTAGCATTGGAAGGCATTTGATGCAGTCGCTTGTTTTGAACTTTTTGAAGTTAATATTGCTCCTGTGGGTGGTGGATTTTCATGGAGAGCTAATTGAGACCTATGTGCTTTTTGAACCCTCTGCTATATCCAGGCACTACACATTGTGTATCTTAATTTAGGAAATAGTTACTTATAGGCTCTCAGCTCCCTTACGCTGGGCAACATCTCTGACCGTTTGTGTAATAATTTATAATAATGGAAAACAATAAGGAAAGCTACTATCTTCTGCCAACATAACTAATTTATGTGGGGCTCTATTTTCATTCATTTTGCAGGCATAAGAAATTCTATTGGACTGCTGAGCTGGACAAGGAGTTGGATCAGCTTTTTGAGGTGTACAGATATGACCCCGTTCCTAAGGGTACTTAAAATTTACAGTTAGTTATAAGTTATTGCGCTGTTTTCTAACAGAATACCTATTTGTGGATTTTTCAAACAATGGCTTCTGCTTAGTTATCCAAAGATTTCACGTAGATACTTCTTTGAACAACACTATGCGAATGCTTGGGCGTTACCATTTTTCTTTGCTAAAAGGTGAAGATTTGGTGGATGTATTGAAGCGCAATCTCTCGGATCCCAAAATGACCCGACGTCAGATAATTATGCGTTTGATACATTTGGGTAAAGTGGCCTCTGCGAAAAATCTCAAAATGATGACGTAAATTCTCCTTTCTCTTCCTATCACTTTGGTTGTGAAGTATTCGCTCAGGTGACGGAAGGACCATCAGACGAAGTCAACGACGACCACCCTGGAGTGAAGAAGAGGTCAACCTGCTCCGCTCGTTATTTATTGAACATGAGGGTTCTTTTCGTAAGTGTTTGCACGAATATTAATCAGACTGTCTACTAGATCGACTGGATGATGTGATGACGGAGTTGAGACTGGATTATGAGCAAAGAATGCGACAGGAAGACAGTGAAATGCCTGCGACAGTAGTTCTGCGAAGCCGACGGGAAGTTGAACGGAAGTTGATCGAGCTAGGATTGGCCAGAGGCTTGAACGACTTTGGTCACCACAGACGGCAAAAACGTTGTCAAGGTCGCATTGAAGACATGCAGTTAGAAAGCCTGGATGGAGGCATATCAAAGATGGAAAAAGTGAAAGGCTCATCGCGCGGAGGATGGGAGCGAAGTAAACAGGACTCTTCATCAGAAATGTTCTGTGACATCGATAGACGTTTGGGTGATGAAGTTTGTCAAGTGGGACACAGGGGAGGTGAAAAGGTGCTCTATTGAAGGAAATAAAAAAGTTTTTTTTTCATTTTCTAGGAACCAGCGAGTTTTGAAAATGTCCATGCCGCTAATGAAGAGGTATGTCATATAGTGTGAAATTGATAAGGAACTGGCGTCACCTCTAATAGGAACCGCCTAGTTGTAAAGGGCTAGGGCGCTCGATACACTTGGATTCAGAAGTCATTTCAAAAGAGGTAAGACAGTAAGCGTTTGGATTTGTTTACAATTCCTTTATGGTGGGTGTTGAATTAACACTTGTTCATTCTGCCAGTACACTTTTTTTCAGGATTCAGACAGTTCCATACGTAGCGCTCCAGTGCTATCACCACGTTCTGTGTCAGATGAAGAATTCGAAGATGGTCTAGCTGTAAATCGTAAGAAGCGTCGAAGAGTCGTTTTGGAAGACGACAAAGACGATCGTGATGATTCTACTAACGATAACCCACTGGACAAGTAAGTGTGTGTTAGAGATTAAAGCAGAATTTGAGGATGAACTTTCTAAACGCATCTCATTATTTCCGAAGAGGTTATTTGAGTGATATCTAAAAAACGTTTTTGACATTTTGTTACAATCATTCCCCAAAGTGATGAAAAGCCAATGTTGTAATATTTTCTTAACATAGTAGTATGGAATCAGCTCAGCATGACACTTATGGTTTCGTTCCTTTAAGTTCTAGTTATGGATCAGCACAGGAGCCTAGGGTTCTTTCCGTCGACGGTTTCATGTTTTGGTGGCATGAATTAATGCGAAACAATCTTGTGAAAGGATTTAAAAAACGAGGTCAACGTTGGCACAGGCAATTCTACCTTATTTTCGGTTTAAGTGTATAATAGGAGTCGGCTATGTACTGCATTATCTAAAATACTAATCAGATATAGAAACAACTTGGGAAATGACTACTGCTGGATGTTCTCTGTCTAATGCAACCGTGTAAAATGGTGAGTCGACCTTATTTATGAGATGTCTGCGATTGGTTTGCCTGACACGGGCTCAAGTAGCAAACACCACATGATTTCTGGCAGGGTGGGAATCTGGTCCCGTCATCTTGCCCATTGTCAGACATAGGGATTTTATAGGTTCCATTGGTGTCAATTCACTGGCGTTTGAAAAAATGTCACGCGACTATTCAGGGAGACAATAAAAGCCAGAGTCCGTGTCCCACTTTATTTTTTGAATGTTTTAGGGAGATCATCCCGGCCATCCAGGTCGAGAGTGCGCCTGGAAACACCGTTGGGGCAAATTCTCGAAGGACCCATGTCTCTGACAGTTCCGATGAAGTCAGCTGAACGATCATCCATTTTGGCTAATAAATAAATCCGCATTACAATTACAAGTTCGTGAAAGATGACTTCTTTTCGCTCCATTAGCTTTTGATCATTGTTCACAATTAAGCAAAGACCATATGAAGTGGGAGATGGCCTCCTATGTTTGCAAAGGTCGACTTCCGTGAATAATCCAGTCATGAATTTTCTACGCAAATCGTTGACGCCATCGTCTGACAGAATTTGTCCCGCTCTGATGCGTGGTAGAGCGTGTAGGATTGAGAACTCATTTAAGGGAAGTTTGATTCAATGCAAGGCGAGTGCATCTTACGCAGATTGGTGGAAGAGTCCAATGAAGGCCTGCGTGCGTCCCCGACTTGGTGGGCTGGTGGGCTGTCGTTGAAACCAATTCACCGAACTTGGCTATTTTGAATGGCACGTGGGAGATTGCCCGCCTAAGCTTCATCTGCTTCCTGCTCGTAATCGGCATGGTGTCCTGCATCTTATGACCCATCCTCAACACTCCATATTTTTGCAATGTCAGGTCACTTAGCGGATCTCTCGAGAATATTTTAGAGCGCATACCAATGCATCTGAGACCAACCTGTGTCGATAATGAGAAGGGTGGCATGGCCTGCTGTGTAAGTACATACAGACAAAAAAGGAGAATAACGGTTGACTTTATCGAAATTGACTAAAGCGGGGTGAGGTAATTTTTTTTGTACAAAGGGAGGGGACGAAGAGATAGGAGCGCTTGGCATTAGATGAATCGCTTGAAGAGGGAAGGAAAAGTCCTACGCATTTGCAGTGGAGCCGCGATCATTTCTTGGATTTCACGCAACCCCGGCCATTTTGACATGCGGCCAAAGCCCACCAGCGTAATTGGTGACTTCAACATGCGCATTAAAAGATTCTGCAAGTCTTCACACGTTACAGCATCTACAAAAAAACCAGATTGAAGGTGATTACCGCAATGAATGGATGGCGTGGTGAGAGGAGGGGTCAACACACTGATTTTTTCCACCCAATAAGCTGGTGGTTTCCATTCGTTGGAGGCAAGAACCTGCCGAGCAATATCCTCAAAGGCAACGGGATTCATCTCCAAATTCATCAGCAGCATCGATTCTAGCTGATTCTTGGCGCGTTGAAGCTCTTCGTCTAGGATTGGTGCCTCTGCAGTAAAGCGCAATTCGGCTGCCAAGACTTGAACCAAGTGGTTGAGGTTAGCGGGCTCGGTGCTTCCAGCAACACCGAAGACGCCGGCATCAGCGTAGGCATGATTTGTTGCCTGTGCTGAGTTTACCCAATGGTGCCTGGGTGGGAAAGGAAGAAAAGTTTCTGACTGACTGGTGACTAGTGATGCCACTTCAATTCAGCAAATCTAAGTTGCTTAAATTAGAGTACAACTGCAGCTCTTGCCATTATAACATGATTTTGCACATTAAAATACCTCCCTTGAAACGCTAGCTGACCAAAAGGCAGGACTCAAGGCTCAACTAACAATGAATTGCCTGCTTTAACTGGTAGGAAGGATTTTCACTGGTACCAGATAACAGTTTATAACTATTTCAGTTTCTTACAGGGTAACTAGGCACTTGCCTGCATTTATCCCCGATGTTGAGAGAGCAGTTTCCGCAAATTCACAACTTAATTTCCCAACCCTTGTAAATCACTGGACTTCACTCTCAATGGTTAGGAAAAGCTCCGGACAAATTTTGTAGTGAAATCAGGAGTGCTACGCAGAAAGTAAGTATGCCCTAAAGACAGCAAAGTAGTCGAGGTAGATCCTACGCAGACTCAGAAAGGTTGGAATATGACTGCGTTCCAAGGCGAGTGATTTGTAGTTTGTAGCGCACACTATCGATTACACCCTTATTTTGCATAGAGACCGAGAATAGACTGAACTTACTGGTTGAGAACGTTGGTGTAGAGGCGGGAGTACATACCCTTCCCCGGACCGCCAGCAGAGAAGGAGCCTCCGCCACCAAGGAGGGAATTGAGGAGACATGAAGCAACGAACTGAGGATCCTTGGAGCCGCAGCTCTCCAGACCAATGACACAGTGTGCAAACTCGGGCATGGGGGCGTGGTACTGCGACAGGTCTCGGTCCACCTACAGGCACGAGAGCGCAAGAACGTTAGCGGTTCTTACGGGATGAACGCAGATGAGAAAGATAACAACGGATTAGGTAAAGCCAACTTAACGTGTTTCCATAAGTAAAAACGAATTCATGGAGAGTCAAATAAGGGAAAAACACTTGAAAATTGACAAAACGAAGCCAACAGGGACTAGCAATAAATTCGAGAGTGATTGAGGATAGTTACAAAAAAGACTGGAAACTATTTTAGAAACCATAGAGGGAATATCTGTTACTTAAACCGCACCATAAATTTCAAGGATTTGGCGCGAAAGAAAAAAATTAGACTCAAATAGATGAATGTTTTTGACAGATTAAGTAATTAAGGTGTCGTAAAAAGGAAAACACCTGAGAACCCAAAAACGTTCATGGTGATAAATAATAAACGCACAAAAAAACTACGAAAGAAAAACGTTGGTCACATGAATTAAATGGGTACACGTACGGTAATTTCACCACCACTATATACAGGCAAAGAGTCATCCGGTATGAGACGATCGTCTTCAGGAACTTCCAGGCCATAAGTGGTTTCCCAGGGCATGAAAGACGACTCAACTAAGTTCGTGAAATCGTTGTGGTCCACTCCAACGCCAACTATCACCATACGTTCTGGTCTATGAGTAGCAAAACACGGTAAAACATATTAAAAAGGAAGAATTCTAGGCTGTAATATTGCTATTCAATCAATAGTGGGTGCTTAAAATGCCTAAATAAATCCCAAAATGAAGCATTACCGGTAATAGGAGGCCATGAATTGCATAAGCTCGCGGCGGGATATGATGCCGATAGACTCAGCTGGACAATAACGAGGAAAACCAAGGGTATTGCAACCATGAAAAGCAGCAGAATGGAGAAGATCGTTAAGAACAGGTTCAGTGGGCGGAGCCATTTCTAAACTAGCCAGCTCAAAGCCGATGGCACGAGCTGCCATTTCAACTTCGTCTTTGGTGATTTTCGGACGCAAAACGGTCTCCGAAAGGACGTGAACGAGATCGCCTAGATACTTATTCAGTCCTGAGATAGCGTAAACGATGAAATCTCTACCAAATTAGACTTTTAAAGTAAGCAGCTACCTAGATATCTGGCAATCGAAAATAGAGTTACATGATTCCATTTTGGATTGAATATGATTCCGGTCCCTAAATCTATCAGTAGACTAACCAAACATTAAAAAAGGGAATTCCTACATGGAAACCAAGTTTTTCAAGGAAATGTGACACGCCACTGACGGTTCCACTTTCGTAGCGAGGCCCAGCCTTCAACATGGCTAAAAGCTACCTACATAAGCGCCTCATACCTCCAATTGTGCAATGCATGCCGAATTTGTTCTGCGAAGCAATTGTCAAGCCATTGCCTAACTTGGTAATGTTCACTGGTGAATCGCTCGATAAGAGGGATGAACTGAAGCTTGGGTTGAAACCGGGTATAGCCTGGGTAAGAGGAACATTCGGAACACATGTCGAGAAACATCGCGTTTTCAAAAGAGTTGCTATAAACAAACTTGATCTTGCAAACATTTTGAACAGACCAACAGGTCACGCAACGAAATAAGGAACACAAATATTAAACAGATATCATGAGATTGGGATTCGTAATGAGCTTAAGTTCAAGGTCACTTCCTCGTTTTGTCCAATCATATGTAAGTGCTTCTCTGTTTATTCGTGTGCACTCATGTTATTCGAGAGCTGAAATGTACGGTTGGTTTGCTCTGTTATTTCGGGATTTAGGTCTTGTCTGAGGGTTTTAGATCGCATCACTGCACAACATGGGGCTTTTACTAAAGTATTCTTGATTTTTATCCTAACAATCATGTAGGACCAGTTGGTATCTGAAGTTGCCGCTATTAATGATCAACTAAATAATGGCTTAAAATATTATAGCCGAAGCAGGTATCTCCTTTTTCATCTTCCTTACTATGCATAGTTCTTCAGATTTCGTTCCTAGTAACTCACAAAAGGCGTTCACATCCAAACTGGCGAGTTTTTTGGTAAGCGGTGATAGAATACTATTTTCGCTAGTCTGCAACGCCACATGTATCCGAGTTAATGTACATGGAATACCTTCATATAGCAGAACCACAAGCTGTGTTAATAAAGGAGGTATCATCAATGCGCTGCACTTATAACTTCAGTAGAACTTGCACAGCGTGGCACGATCGCAACAGGTTATGGAAGAAGTCCGCAAAGTGTACTGGAATGAGAGATTAAGTCTGATCCAACTTCAGAAAATTATGGCATCTCATTGGGAAGCATCGTGGTATCATATATCCGACATACTTTTTGGCGCCACAATTTTCAAGTCCCATTTCGAAGTTACGCAGTTGGTGAGAAATAAAACCGTTTTTACATACCTTGTAGCTGGTCGGACAGTTTAATGAGTTGTACGGGTTATTTATTGGACTCTTAAGTCGAAATCTCAGTGCGAGGGTATGTTTTCGCTGTTATCTCTTTTTTGCTTATAAGAATACCTAAAATGCTTTGCAAACAGGCTCAACTTGAGTTGGCAAATGATGTTAAACTGCTCCAATTTCTTCGAGAGATAAGTTTGACTCTTGAAGCGCTCCTTATATCACTTTCTGGTGCTGCTGACGTGTTGCGAACTTCAAATGCAGAAGCCCTATTTTCTTCTTTATTTGGAGCGTTTTGGGTATGAATTCGGACGTAAAAAAGGCAGTTGTTTCCCCTAGAACTCATCGTTTTTTTCAAGGAAAGAGCTTGCTTTTCTCTCTACTTCCTGTCAGAAGTTTGTTGATAAGATCAGGTAAGGGATTACGGAATATATCGAATAATTATCGTCTTTGTAGGAATCTTCAGTGTTTCATCTTGATAACAGCCGGTCGTCTTGACGACGTTTGCCTTTATGGTTCCAATGGCAGCGAAAACGACCATTTCCTCCGAAATGGCTGTAGTCGTCTTCTTACCAGTGTTTCGAGTCTGAGCATTATTCAGGGAAATGCCCCCTTACTTTTGTTTGCCGCCGTCTGTGGTTCGGTCTTTGCGACTTCAGTGGAGGAAACAAATAAAGCGAATAATTATGCCGCCATTGCGATTCGTGAATTAGGTGTATTCGAATACCTTTGTGATGTGCTATCCGAGTTAAATTCAGCTCAAACAGTAAGGCATTCACTTTTCTGAATTCCAATCCTGGTCGACCTAATTACTTTTGTTTTATTTTTAACTTTAGGCCAGCTCAGTCGTCTCCAAATGGCCAAATTCCGATTTTCTCACTATGCCCGAAAGTCTAAGTCTGGTCTCTTTTTCCAGCCATCTCGCTGTCTTTGATCTTGTCACTCTTCTGGCTCGTCAAGTTGCTTTGGACTCCCTTGGAGACTATCGAACTGTATATACTCGTGTTTTAGCTAAAACCCTCTCCGTCGTGGTGCACTGTAGTGGAGTTATTAATACTAAAGATGTCCAGTCTGCAGGAGTTGGTCGACGCATTGCCTCTATTATCGAGGACGTTGCTCAGAGTAAATCTCACTCGTATATATATTCCATGTTTTTCCGTCAGGGTTCCCAATGGATTTGGACTTATTACATCTGTGCACTTCACTGCTTAACACCGGTGTCAACAACACAATCACTCAAGATGAGGAGAGTGTGACAGATCTAGTGGTCCAATTGATCTCAAGAGTGCCCTACTTCGCAGAGCATTGTAATCTCACAGTCCTTAAAGATCTGGTACGCTTTCACGATCCAGTGGATGAGTGTGAGGAGGTGACTGTTAGTTTATTGCGTCAACACTGGGCTCTTCCGCCCAATGGAACCCCAAAAATGGAGCATTTTGCATACAGTAAGTCCTCGTCCAATCCGTTGGGCATCCGTATTCCTGCCGGTACTAGAGGCGTTCTCGGGCAAAGTAGGTGCACTTTTAACCGGACTTTACTTATCCGTTTGTCATCATCCACCAACTTTATTATTCTGGTTTTGTAGACGCGACGATTGTAGTTTGGCAGCACGAGTATTCACTATGGCCTGTGCTCAATGCTATTGTGGTTTCTGCCGAACAGGTGCTCTCTTTGAACCAAATACATAAGCAGAATGATCTTCTCTCCCAACCCAGTACTCTGGAGGTTTCGACAGCAATCTCGCGTCTTGTCTCGTGTCTGGATTTCGTTGATGTCTGTTTATTGGTGAGTTCTTACTTTCAATATTCGCCTCGAGAACGACTGTCGCTCAGTTGCCAAAATCATTGTTGTATACAAATTAAGAATCACGCATTACTTATATGTTAAGTGTTTGGAACGGTTCACGTGTGTTCAAGTCTTTTTGGTAATGCAGTCTCTATCTCATTTTTTAAATGCATCAAATATCTTTTACTGCTTTTTTGATGTTTTCCGGGTTGATATTTTTGAACTCAAGTCTACAACTATAAATGTCATTCAAGAAATTGGTCTTTAATAATTTCTCATGGTTTTCAATGAGTTTTTTCTTTTATAGTCCTTTTTTATCTATTTTATTCATTGGGAGAACTACATCTTTTTTAGGCAAGGATCGAACCCGCACGGTGTTTGGCTATTACGGAATCGATATGGACTCTCGTGACTCGTATATTCACCGAATCCTTGAGCGAGGAACGAGAAACTCCATTGGGAGATTTATTGACTACTCTATCAGCCGACTGCCTATTACCCTGCCTCCTCCGTCTCACAGCTCATTCTGTCACATTAGAACTTTCCACTGGTACAGAATGTGACCTCATCCACGGGTTTTCTAACGGTGTCTTTCGCTATCTTCAAGCGGATCGCATACTCCTTCCTTCGGCAGTTCTTCTATCTCAGGGTGGTAGACAACAATTGGGTCGAGTGCCTGTCTATACTCTGACGGACTCTTGCCTTCTGCGTATCATCTCAACATCTTCGTCGACATCACTGCGGACGGCTGAGATTTCTCCAACGACTGCATACCGTCTCTTATCAACATATTTAGACATGTCGTTGGGTCTCTTATCCGCAGAAAAAGCAGCATTGTTCGCTGGCATGGAATCTTGGTTTACTGACACCTTAGAAGAGGAAGCAATGGTTGGTGACAATCACAGTCCTCTCCTAGCTTGTCTCGTTTTTTGCTACGATCTTCTCGTTGAGGTCGGCGGTGGTGACTCGCGTCGATTCATCATCCCCAAACTGCTTATGGGGTCATCCGATACCAAATCGGGGATTTTACAACTTGGTAAGCTTTTTGGTTTTTCACCTAGCAAGTACTGGCGTATCCTGGTAACCATAGTTGTTTTATAGGCTCACCAAATATTTCCTGATCTGGAACATCAATGGTTCTTAACAATATCGAAAACGAAACCTGATATTTTCCAAATTTATTACTTTATTGATGGCATAGCTATTTGTGAGGTCTCCTGGATCTAGGTCTTGTTTACTGAATTTTTTGTGACCGTATCCCGTTTATTAGGATAATCGTGTAGATCAATAGGGCCAAGTTATTCCCATTTTGAGCTAACCTCATCTCCCAACTTTACAGTCAACAAAGCTCTGCTTTTCTTCGTGGAGCTTCTTACCTCATACTCCTTGGAGGGCGATGACGGGCCCATAGAGATCATGGAAGAATCGAACCCACCGTCTCTGAATTTCCCTCTTTTTCACTTTCGTGATTTGTGCTCCTACGCACGTCGGCTTCTTGTAAACTCGGAGTCTCTTTTAAATTGCCTTGTCTCTCTCACAAAGGTTTCTGTCGATTCACTTCGAATACCCTGCCAGTCTATCGACTTCGAGTGAGTTGATAATATTCATCGGCGTTGCCCATGGAAGAATTAGCATGAGAATCTTCATTGACTCCAGTTTTGCTGAACATATGAGTAAAATTGTTAATGCGTTAATCTTGATCGGTGACTGCACTTATAAATATAATAAATGCAGATCAATCACCATCGACTACTTCCCACTTCTACACTCGACTTCGTTTGCCTTCTCCCAGTTTCCTTCGCTTCCCTACTCGATTGGAGGAGAAGCAGGTTGTCGGCGTCTCGGCCTTGGGTCAGTACCGAGTCCAGTCGACGTGGCTGGCAATCACACTTCTACACAACCTCTTTTCTAGTCACTCTACCACACTACTTAAAATCCTCTCAGTTAATGACGCCACTTCCAGCGCATACTTCCTCTACCTCCTTGACTTCCTTGATCCCACTTGTCCTGTGGGACTGACTCGAGCCGCAGTCAGCCTGCTCAAGAAACTCATTCGTGTAAGTGTCTATCCTCTTCCTCAATCCACCTAAATTGTTCATCTGTGAAACCTGCGTCTTCCCTAAAGGTGTTACAATATGAGTCAGTCCGGGTAAAATTTATGTATAAATGCGTAGATAGCTTGATGGACTGTTAATTGAAATAATGTGACCTGATTTGCATATCGTTTTGGTGAGGGGACCCTACTGAGACTGAGAATCATGAATGTTTGATTTTACGATTAACACAAACGTCATTCTCTTTCACACTCTTCATTTCTCATTTAGTTCTCTGAACGCCTTTTCACGCCACACCTTCACGACATGCAACCACGTCTGCTGGGTTTTTTAATCCACCGCCTGCGCTCCACATCTGAGGACCAGATCACGCGCACCGGCTTGTTTGATTGGCTGGCAGAGGCTGTGATGCTTGATGTGCTCAGCGGTGCGACTTGTGCGCCCTTCAACGGACCAGGCTTTGGGTTCCTGCGAATAATCTCATCGAACGCCGACAAGGGAAATTTGGACGGTCTTCAGGGCATTGTTATCACTGCCCTTCAAGAATTGAAAGTGGACAATGTAAAAGATTGACGTTTGAATGCTTCAAATTGCCGAACTTATGTTTCAAGAAGTGTATAGTAATGGCCTTTCACTGTATTTGTATTTGTGACGCGTAGCAAAAGCGTAATTTTACAGTGACAGTTTGATAAAGTTCACATCGGATTTGAAAACTTTTTTGATTACTAGAAGGAACGAAATTCAGTTTCTACCAACCTCTATTGGTCCTTATTGAAATTGATCTCAGCAATATGGATGCAACCGAACAATCCATTTCGTATTCAAATTCGCGAGGCGTAAGCCTTTTTCTTCGCTGTACTTGATCTGTTTTTCAATGCTGCTATTGCACCAATTTTCAACTACTTTTCTCTATAGCTCCAATTTTTGGAAATACCTCAGTGATCCCTTTTTTAATTATGTGGCAATGTTGAAGGAGTCTGAGGTTTGTTGTACTGTTCTTGAATAGATTTCGCTTATATTCCCCTTAGCATGTTGTAAAGTTTTTTTTCTTTACCAGGCGGAACATTCCATTGTAGACCTGGAGATTGCTGGCAGCTACGCCACTGTCGTTGCAATTGAATTGTTTGAGTCCCTTAGGTAGGTGGGTTTTTTTGGCGCTTGTATTTAGTTGTTCATGAAATTTGCCAAACCGGGGTGTTTTTTCTGTAGATTTACGAATGCACCAGATGTCACCTTCTTGGCAGTTGGCAAGCAGTTTGTGGATCAGTTCCTTGAGTCTTGGCTACGGGTAATGCGCCAAACTTAAAGATATCTTTAGCTCTTATAAAGTAGAAAGTTCATCAGGCCGCCCGATGTAACACTAAAATGGTCTTCACCCTTAGCACTTTGAAATTCCTTCTCTCTAGCAGAGGTCGTTTTACTTTAGAGGTGTCTTCCGATTAACCAATTAGGTGTTCCAAATTCATTGACAAATCATCATGCTAAAACAATGCGTAATATTTTTAAACTCACATCTCTTTGCATTTGAAGAGTAAAGTGATTGACATTTTCAATGGCAACGGTTTGAAAATAAATCAAAAAAGGGCTAATGCCTTAGGACATACCACTAGCTTAAAATTATGTGCATCTGTTGATTTGGTTGGAGCAAGTTGAATTACTGGAATGGTAAGCAAAGATTTTTTTATGCCTGGTCACATTAGTATTTATTTGCGTTCAAAGGGTTCCGCTACTCGAGTGATTTACTTTATAGATATATTGATGGGTTCTTTTTAGGCAGCATTTCGATGTTCCAACGCCACATTAGAGGAGTTCAGTGAGTCACCCGTTATGACGGCTCTCGATTGGGCGATGGTTCGTTGGAAAAGTGTATTTTGCACCCTTCTGAAGTGGAATACCTCTGTTTCGGACGACAAGTTGCGGTTGATCTTCCCTAGTCAAATCGTTGGTCTTGTTGTCGCTTGTCTTGACAAGGCCACTACCTGGGTAGGTCTTTTGCATTTTTGCACAATTCAGACGCCTTGCGAACTCCACCGATCGTAAGATTTTTAAAGAATTTTCTAAATTTTTCCCTTGCTTATTAAAAGTAGTTCATGAAGGTTTACTGGTAGCCCAGTAGAATTTTTGATGTGTTCATTCAATGCAATGTGAGTAACTTAACTAACCCAACCTAGCATTTTTCCCTTGATACATCAGTGCAACAGTAAAGTTGAGGACTTTTTATTTTCTATAGAGTTTCTAAGGTGATTCTCTTTGTTCTCTTGTGTGTTCAAAAGACGGAAGAACCACGACTTTGGGGGAACATTAACAGTCTAGCTACCGTATGTCCCGGTGCATAGATTAAATTCGATAAATTTATTGAATATAGCGTTTGAGAACACTCGAATTAGAGGCGCTGAACACCCATCAGTCCCTCCTTTTTTTTGTTTTTTACCTTTTTTTGTGCTACGGGTTGAGGTTTCTGCAGCTATTTAAATTCAAAAAAATTGTAATGAAGGTGATTTTTCGCTGTTCAAGATTAACTGATGCTGATTATCTACGTGTTTGCTACCGAGGTTTCGGTGTAAAATTGTTGATTCTGTTCCACCGCGACCGCAATCGCCTTCAATCTCTTTTTTTATTCTTTTCAATCAACTTCATTTCCTCTTTATTACATGCGACTTTCAAACTCGAGTGGGGAAATCTGGTCGCCGTGTAAATGTATTATGGTAGTGAACGTGCTAATTAGCTTCAAAGGAAACTATTTTTCAAGTAATGGTAAAAAGTTCAACTGGTTTGAGTGAGAGAGTGCTAAGTTTTTATGCGCCTTCTGATTACAGATTTCTCTGCCACACAGTCGACCAGTTATTTCCATTCTCGACCAATTGGCTGTTTGCTTGGCGGCATCTGCTGACTACCTCATTAGGTACGCTTTTACATTTTTCACTACTCCAGACTTAAAATAGTTTGGCCATTGATATTACCAACAAACTTCTTTCCTGTCTCAATTTGCATCTTGTACACTTCAGATCTTCCCAAATGTCTGCACTCCCCACCTACGAGTGGGTAGGACGAGCTGTAGCGTTGTTGGAACATAAGGATGTATCAACTGCCTCAAAACTATCAACCAACAGAACCTACTCACACTTTCACGCTGATCTAATGGCATTCATCTGCCTTTTCCTTCCAAAATGTCGCCAGGTGCCACCTCATCTATATGATCGTTTGTTCAGTCTGTGCATAGAAGTCTTTCAGGACGTATCCTTGCTATCTCGCGTTACCACTGTGGAGGCACAGGTTGGATTCGTTTCCCCATTCTTGCATTAAACTAGGAAGCCTTCAGCTTATTGCCTTTTCTGCAGGCCCTTGAACAAGCCATGAATTTGATGCAAGCCATTTGGAACAAGTTTGATGCCATCAACCTTGCCAATTGCCTAGTGGACGCAGGCATAATTAACAACCTGATTGGAATTCTTGCCAAACATTCAATGGTAAGCAATTCTTTTCAGCATGGAAGCATTATTGTTTTGTTTTCACAAAAACAATTCCTAGCCCTTCTCTTTCGAAAGCAATGAAGCCAGTATAATGGGTAATACTGCGATGGTGCATTAATAGTTGTCAGTTTGGGATAGCAGTATCACATTTCTCCGCATCCTTTCTCGGCAGTTTTCAGCTAGGCAATGTGGTTTGATCACTTTTCCACTGATTTGAGGAGCCATAGTTAATTCTACTTGAGCTGTTATGCCCCTGATAAATAACAGCTTTCTATATTATTCTTTTTTTGTAAGTAGATTCGACACGTCCTATTTTTCACGCTGGATAATCTGATAAATACTCAAGTTTCTTTTTTATGTGAGACCTTTTGAAGAGGGCAGGATATTATTGTTAGTTTTTGTAGTTCTCTATGGTTTCATCACCAAATTTGAGCCACGAGAACTACATTTGCAGTCGTACATAATTTTTTTCCATGTACATAACCATGCAATGGTTCAAATGCGCGGAACTACGGTAAAGCCGCCTTATTTGCTTCTTTGCAGACGTTCAGTGGAGCCGAACTCGGCCAAACCATTGTGCGTTTACTCACGTGTTTCCTTTTGCCCGCCGGGAGGGCACTCTATCCGGATCTCTCAATAGTCTCGTTTGAAAGCAAGATTGCTTCCAGTCAAGGTGGCTGGTCGAGCTCCCAGTTAACCCAAGTCCTGGCCTCCTACACGGTCCTTCTTGTTCAAGCGCTTCGCCTACCGCCTACGCAACAACTGATGCAATGGCTGGTTCAAGCGGACAAATGCAAATCACCTGTATGAATGCCCTCTTTTCCACTTTGAAAGTTGTTGTTTTCTCTCGCTTATTTTCTTGGTTTTTTTACCGTTTTTGTAATGGATGGTAGGATATACCCAACTATATTGCTGTGGAATAGATTGCTTCTCATATCATGTAATTTTATTCCATCTTGAATCATTTATCAACCTTGATATGTATGTTCGGCCCACCTTCCGCTTGTTTTTTTTTCGGGGAGTTCTTATTGCTCTTCTAAAATTAATTATATTATTCGTTTTTCTACCAACCGATCCCCGATGGAAAATTCTTCCTTCTCAATCGCGTGCAAGACTTTTAAAGTTCTCTTTTAACCGATCAATTTGATTTTTTTCACTACAGGTATTTAGTTACGTCTGACCGATAGTTGATTGTTGGAGCTTATTTTCCCCGTATTTTATTAGGATGAAACATGTAGTTACTGTTGCTGATGCATGTGCGGGTTCGTCTGCGAGTTGTTCCTTCAAGGTAATTTCGCCCAGAGCTGTGCTGAATTCCCGTGCCACGGTTAACTTTTCCTTCCATGAAGTGGGACGTCTCAAAAGTACTCATCGCATCCCTGAATTTTGTTTTTACCCCCGGTCTAAAGATGTAGTTGAATGTCAATTTTAATTTGTAGGTGATATGGCATTTTTTAAAATCCAAAATGCTACTTCTTCGTATTTATCAGAATCACTTGGTTGACATGATTCGGTGAATTTCTTCCACCCATGTGGGGCATTTCTGCAGGTTTTCTTGGCGCGACCCGGCCGCAAGGGGGTGTGCAAAACCCTACTCCAATATCAATTCTGGTTTTAAATAATTAATAATTTTATCAAAAGATTCGTCGCTGCGGTGGGTTAGCCGTTGCGCAGTTTGTTTTCTTCTGAAAGTCGAAAATATGGTACCTTGAAAATGCACAGGTCAATAACACTATCAAAAGTGTGATGGGCTTAATAAAGTTTATTACAAAGTTTAGTGCTAATTTAAGCTAAATAAGTCGTTTTTGTAAATAAAGTGGACACGAATACTTTGCAAACCTGGTTTCGAAGTTGTTATTATTGCTTCTCTTCTTCTTCTCATCAAGGAGACGTCTCACGAAGACCTCTTCCCTAACACTGCGTGGAGTGAGTTTCTGCTCTCTCAACTGCGTCTAATCATCCTCCTGGTGGTGCAGGGAGGTGGTGCCAGCGACGGCACACCGATGGCTCATCTGCTCAAAGCCTTTCTTCTCAACAATCATGAACAGCTTTGCGCTCTCCTCACGGCCCCACCAAGAGGTTTGCTGATTACTTCGGCTGTCCTCGATCTCTACTGGTGCGCCATGCGCTCCTCACCCGGCGTCGCAAAACTCGTCTCACCGACATGCGTGGCCTCGACAGTCCTCTTTTCCGAGGGTCGTCGTGACGAGCGTCCTTTGGTGAGTTTTTCATACATTCGTTCGTCACCTTTCTTTGTTGATAAATAGGCATTTACTCAGAAGTATCAAAAATAAAGCTTGTCCGTCTTTCAAACAGGGGTATCACATAGAATGCATTTAGTTTTTACATCGCCTTCTAGCCAGATCCTTGTAACATATTTGTGTTGCTTAGATGGTGAATTATTATGAAGTTGTTTTATGTTTTCATAGGATTTGCAACAACCCTGGTTATCGTTTATATATTTTTCCATACTTCAGATATTACTGTGTGAAATATTATATATCACTGAGTGCTGACTGATCAACCAATGTAATGTCAGATACATGGGAAAAATTGACACTGCACTTTGTTTTACATCGACATGACGTATCAGTATCTCTGTTAAATATGAACCACTTTGTAGCTCAATAATTATCACTGAATTCGCTAGTTTTATCAATAAAACAAATATTGGGGGTTGTCTGTGAAACTAACCGATCCGTTGAAACGATGAATCGCCACAATAACATCTAATGCCAATGAATTTACTTTCGGACTTGGCTTGTAGCTCATGCATATTTCACGCTCATTATTTGTGGTCGGAATCACTCAGTAAGAAATGTAATTGTCGATTAGCTTGTGTACTATCGTATCACATCTTTCTAGCCTGATGGTGCGTCAATCTGCCTTCCATCAGACATCTGGACGTCTGTTTACTCCGCAGCGGTTCAACTGACTCGGCATTGCGCCCTATTTCTTCTACGGCCGGGCTCTTCAGACTCCCCAAAGGCTGCACCATTATCTTCAGCACCAAAGCATTCACCAGACAATCCCAAGTCTTCTAAACTTTTCGTTAGCTTGAAATTTCTGCCCATTTTGCGGTTACTGAGTAGCTGCCTTCGTTTGGTTGCTGTCGAAACTCCACGTTTGGGAGACTTGTCTCTTGCTTCCGTTAGTCATTTTCACTTATTCGACTCCCTCTTATATTGTTCTAGTGCATATCATTAATTTTTTTTTTCTACTTTGACATCCATCCCTGAAGATGGTAAACACACTCCTGATTACTCGGTAGCAATGAGCCTTTATTGGCAATAAAGTGTTATTAGTGTTCGAGGCCCCGTTGAAGGAAGTCTTTATTTGCATTTCAAGGCATCAGAAATAGCGGCGTTGACGCCTGAGGCAACATTGAACTTTGCTACACCGTCAATGGAACCCTCTAACGTTCTCACTTTTGGTGTACTCTTCTCAGTCGCTCGAACCTCTAGTCAGCTCATTGTGGACGTATGTCAACAGCTTTCTCGGCTATGCTCCTTTGCTGATCTCTACTATTCTCTTTTTTTTTCCAGCTCCACAATTCACAGTTTTTTGCGAACCAACCTTGTGACCGTCATGCTGAACTTCTGTGAGTTGGGTACTCTTGGGCACATCCTCTGAATGACATTGAGAAAGTCACCCTGAATTTCTACCTAGGTCTCAACTGATAGAAGTAAATGAACTGGCTTTTTCCCTCATCTACTCTCAGGCCACGATCTGGCTCATGAATCCGGGAATCGATGTGACCAGTAAACATACTCTCTCTAGGGCTTTGGCCGTGGAATTTGTGAGTAATTTTATCATACCTCACAGTCAACAAAGGACTTTCGCTCTTTTCGGTCCCCCAAATAGCAGTCATTTGATAAAAGTATTCTTAAAGTGTATTAGGCTTTCTTGAGGAGTGATTTTGTAGGGTTGTAACGAAAAGCCAAATTGGTAGCACTGTTTGTGGCATGTGTCCTTTTGCAAATTAGTAGCCACCACTTGTCTTGAGCCACTCTAGATGCTATTAGTCAAGATGGCAGATGGTGGCAATTTGGCAGGTTACGGTTCTGGTAGTGGCATTTCCGTTTTTACTCCACAGCAGTCATTCCTGTGACCATATAGAATGTGCATGGTCTAATCCTGATTAATCATTGCATAACCTGTCTTGCAATCATACAAGGGACAAACCGTTCCATGGGAGTGGGCACCGCAATTATGAACAAACATTTGAATCATTGAATACCAAGACAGCCTTCTGCTTTTGACTAGCGCGGAAATGCCGAACTGATCTTAAGAATGCCTTGCTGGGAAGACCAATTTCTCGAGTCACGTTATTCCATGCCACAAAGCTCGAGCAGTCATTTAACTGAATTCCAGAGGATCAAAATGTGCATTTCTACCAGGCTGTTCTAGGATGGTTCAGTGTATTAACAAACCTTCCAGAAGTTAACGACTGAGATACCTTCACAAATGCAGCAGGTGGCTTCCATTCCTTAAAATCTGGTTCTCTTGTAGACTTGGCTTTCTCATTTTGGCTTTAATGTTCCTGTATCTTGCAGTATTGAATGCTTCGCGTGAACAGCAACTTTACTCCTGTTTTTTACTTTCTTTGTCCTTTTCGATCCAAAAAGAGTAGGAACGAATTCGACACTAATATTTCTAATCTCCCGATGTGTGTTGTTGTATCCAACTTTTTTTTTCGTGTCTTTGAATTTTCCTAGCAATCCTATAATTTTTTGGGTCGCTCGACCCGGCGCGGAATGAAAGTGCGTGGGTGTCACACACCGACAAAAAACTCCACGGGTCACCTCAGACACTCTCGTGACTCCCCCCCTGTCTCGGATTCCACCGATTTGTCCGACCAGAGACTCAGCGATCTACTTACTTTTCTCGCTTTTGCAGAACGCTTCTCGGATTTTGTAAAATGACTGTCTTTTTGTATGAAATTGAAGTTTTTTTGTGGAAGATAAATGTCATTCATTGTATTGAGTCTAGTTACTGTGCTTTATAAACAATATCCCAAATAGTTTATTCGGCAAAATATACATAGAATGTAGTTATCTAAAGGTGTGTTTTTAAAATGAGCATAGCCTTGTGTAAGTTTTCCTTGTTTGAGATGGAAATAAAAGGGCTTTGTACCAGAAAGTAAGCCGTTTTTATAGCGTTTATGAAGTGGCGACACTTGCTACCAACTTCAAGTGAATGGCATACAGTACGCGTTCCCTTAGTGGCCTGCACGACTTCTTCGCGGCTGATACGTGTGTACGCTAGCAATAGGTAATGATTCTTTATCTAATTTAATCACCAGAATCAGTGTAATTTAAACCATTTCTGAGAGGTATATTCAGCCACTACCCAAATCCCCTCTCCTCCCCGAACGCTTTACAACCAAGTTGACAGGACGTCTCTAGACATTTGGAGCCCATTCTGGTTTACTTGACCAAGAATGCACATAAATAGTCTTATACATTTTATAAAATTGAGGTTAGCCGTACCAGAACTACACTAGTAACAGAGCCAAGACCGAAACCTTCAGTAGCTTTATAATCAACTGGTTGTGGTATCTAATGGCAATTCAGAATCGCGGATTTGGTCTCTAAAAGGACTAGCCGTAAAGTAGTTGATGAAAGTAGAGACATGAAACTAGAGCCTACAGCAATGAGCCAATGTATAACCGTAACAGTTGTTTCGAGGACAATAAGTGAAATCGAGATTTAGTACGACCGTGATAAAAGCGTCATAAAGTGGAAGCAAAAGAAGTGGAATCGCATTCAAATTATTACGGATTCCAATAAGTATTTCGAAGTCTTCAGACGATGTTGAATAGAGTGCTAGTTCCACCGTACCTGTAAGCGGACATTGACAAACGCCGTTGAATGCCTCATTCAAAGTTAGCGAATCATCGGACAGCAGAGTGCAGGCATTCAGGAAGAATTAACCTTCGACCGCAAAACACTATAAATCATGCGTGCAAGCCGTTGTAGGCTAATTTCCCTGCTAAACGACTCGGAAAGAACGTCGGTCGAACAAGGAGGCCCGAGATGATGCCGTTCTCACTTGATGGTGAAGTACACACACGAAGCCCAACAAGTACAGACAAAGCAGTTTGCAGAAAGCCACCGGGGCCCGCGAGCAATTTTTTGCCCCTTGTTTATCGAGCCGTTCAGTCCAAACCTTTGAGAGCAAGAGGGGATGAATAACCTTTACCATACTTTCCATTTTATGCATTATACATTAAATTTATCAGGAGATAGCTTTCATAAAAAAAATAACACCATGTCCAAAGACAGCGTTTGCTCACATGAAATGGCGATTTGAAGTAGAGAAGGCATCTATCCAGGTATGCAGCGGCGTCTTCATTTAACTGTGTAAGACAAACAAAATGTTTTGGTAATGTTGCGATTGCCCACAACCAAAGTCCATACACCAACTTTCAGTGCGCTAATGAAATACATGGCCCACGACACTGCCGATCCGTCCCTCGAAGTTACCCATAAAATTTAACAGTTTCGTTAAAAGTGTAAAAAATTCTTCCCATTGGTTTTAACTTTCGCTATTTTGAGTGCACGCCATGCTAGTTTCATAAATAAAAAAACTTGATTTGATGAGTATCAAAAGGATCACTGACAGCTAAGCAGTAACATCCACACCTTTTGCACAGCAAAAAAAACACACATGGGAGTGCAAATTACAAGGTGTGTGTACCACAAGGCTAGACATATATCACTTGCTTATCTGTTCAAATGAGATAGAACTCTATGTACATTGAAAAAAGCAACACTGAAGAAATCAGCATAACAGTGGACGCCCATAACACAGCCGATACAATAACTCCAAGAGCCTACAGCAGAATGCTGCCTAATCGTCTTGATCTTTGCTGATTTCGATTGCTGATACGTAAAGGGGGTAGCTGAGGAGAACAGTGTCAGCCCGTTTCACAATGGTTCCTACACAACCAAAAACGGTTTAAAGTAGCAGATATGTTGGCAACTTGATTTGCATTCTGTTACTACTTACAAAATGGAAACAAATATAGTCAAATTATACAGTGGCGTAAAAATAATTCAAGGTAGAGGTTAAGTATATATGCACCGGATTTACAGCTCTCGTGTTCAAGCATAACATCCTCTTTCTCGTTAAAAGGTGTCTATAGTTTGTGAGATCTCTCCTCCCAAGCCTGTGGTATCACGGTGGAAGAGATTGGACATGCAAGCCGGACCAACCAGAGCTTACGCAGTTGCTGAATCGGTATCGGCCGAATTGCCAGACCCTGAATAACTAAGGGCATCATGGGCTCTTACACTGTTATCAAGCGCTTTTAAGTAAATCGTTCGGCATCTACGTCTACCACGTTGTGCGTAAAAATTCGATTTATAAAAGCCTCGCATAAATAATGCAGTGTGTAGTCTAAAGACAAAGCCTCCTCCACATTCCTTAATGTTTAAAAATGCCTAATCTAAGTTGGGATCGATGAGGGCCACTCAAATTTTAAAAACGAAATTCGGCTATTGAGAAATTACAGTTCCCTTCGGCAGGAATAACAAAGTTTGAAGGGACTATCTTATTTACACCTCTTAGTTGGATACCACTGTTCGGAGAGAACTAGTGATATACTACTACGGCAAAAAAACTGTAGGAAGTTCCATCGTGAAAGCACTCAATACGATCAAAATGGCTTAAAAAGTTCCGTCCTTGCAGGTAAACCGAAACATACAATAACGCGAATTCGCCATCAAACAACTCGTGATCTCTAAGGCCGCAGCAATGTAGAGCGCCATGTAGCGGTAGTCCAGAGTCAGCCAGAAGAGGGCGGAATGTAGCAAACACTCACAGCGGCATCCAAATGTTCACGCCCCGAAAAACGTGTCTGAGCAAAGTAACAAAACTAAATCTGAGACATTCATGCAATCCGACGACTTACGGCAAACTCAAGTTTCCCTCTTTTTGCAATTTCGGGATATTAGTGAATGAAAAGCAAACCGCAAATAATCCCCTAATCCCAAAATGTTTTCCCCGAAAGTTTTTGCTTCGAATTAGTACTATAATGTTTTAAGTCGGCCAAGTTGAATTCCTAGCATTAATTACGCCTCAAAAGTGCGTTTAAATGAAACAATCTTTACATGCCTTGCAATACCAGGACTTGAATGCTCTAGATTGTTAGAGAAAAGGAACCAACAGTGGACAATCACGGATTCATATGAGCAAGAGTCCACAGGTATCTTTCCCAAATAATAGAAGTGCTATATTATGTTATTGCGCGCAAAAGGTCAATACTCAACTTTTTGGAGGAAACGCCAATGAATTTATCGATGTAGCAGCGATAACTAACCACCAGCATTCCCACGACACAAACCAGAGGAGTCAAGACCAAAGAAAGCATGCTTTGGGGAAAATCCAGAACCATCAGTGAAATATGTCGTCAAATAGTTCCCGGGACGTTCAGGAAAGCTGACAAGCAACGCGTACTGTGCAAAAACGAGGCGGTGAGGCCGGGAAAAGTTCCTGAGAGCAATACACCCTGTTGTATAAAGCAATTTAACGCGTCTCAACATGATATCATTGTCATTGTGTTTCTTCAATAGCTGCTATGGCTCTGGGACACATGGTGAGCACTGGATGTCCGTCTCAATAAGCATTCGGACTGCAGACCATCAGCCCATCCAAGCTACTACATTTTCAGACAACGAATCGTCTGGCGAGGTCAGTTGCACATCAAAAGCTGAAGAGGAAAATAAATTAAATCAACCGCAGCAGACTACTTGGTAACATACAACCCCTGTTGGATCGCATAGTAGAATTCAATTAATAACAACCCTCAACAAATGCGAACCCAAGAGCCTTAAACGAGATAATTCACTGTCGACACATGAGGCAGTTTGTCCAAAAAAGTGAACTTATTCAACTACAAAGCCATTTACACAAAAAGCTAGTTTCCATTGCTTGCCAACACTGACCAGGATTTTCGACCATGCTCTTAAGTATTCTTACCGTGCGGTGGCGTTGTCACGCGGATGAACAAAAACTTGGTTCTACAAAAATATAACAAGTAGTGCTTATTCAAAGTAAAAAATTCGCGATTTTTACTTTAGGGGGTTTTTGAAACAAAATAGCAGGTGTCTGTTCCACCAGCTTGAATTTTCTTGCAGCTTTGTATATCCATGTAAGCTTGCAATGTACATAACAGTCTTAGATGTATAGATTTTCCATAACTATAGCTTTCGTTTTGAATGCAGCTAATTAACAGTTTTCTATTAAGTACTTTTAAAAATTTTGTGAAGTTGATTACTATGCGCACATAGTTAGCAATAGCACTGATGCAACGTTTTATTCTGAATTGTTGGTAATGTTGTAGAAAACTTTAATTATATTTACCCGATATATCCCATAGACGCAAAATGCATCACTTATGAAAGTTCAAGGTTATAGAAGCACATACTGAGAAACGCGACTTTTCTTCAGTTTGGAGTTGCAGGATGGCAAAGCGTATTTATCATCCCCCTGCACTGATTTCTGTGGGTATCAATTGGGTTACCAACTTAAAGTTTTTAAATCAAGAAATAACTAGCATCCTATTACTTGTGAAAGCTGCAAAAGCTAGTCGATAATCTTGCCTCAAATATTGATTTGTTTGCTAGCCTGCTTTAAATAAAGCGCTCTAGGGTTGTCGTCGCACCTTTTTAAGATGTTTTATTTTTACTATAACTTCAGTTTATGTGGTAAGTTGGTTTACGACTTGCTGGAATTGTATGCGGATTTTAAAAGTATTAGTGAACAATTTGCCATTCCTTATCTTCAGAATTTTGTACTAATGGATTGCTTTTTATAAGTTGAAGAAAACAAGTGGAAAGGAGTGCAAGTCATATTCTGCGTCTATCAGTGAAAGTGCAACTCTTCTTGGTACTGCGGATGTCCCGAATCCACATGGCAACGGAATATGCCACTATGCTTATCTTTTGATTAGGAAGTTGAATGAAGTTGGGAATCACAAATCTGAGTTCGTAACTTTATGTGTAGATCAATCTGGTACTACAGCAAGAGATAAGAGTAATGTTAGTAATTAGATAGTGTACGCTGCAATTTTTCAACTCGCTTCTTTATATTTTACGTTTGATCCTTTTTGTCTTGCATTCATTTTAAGAATACTTGGTTTCTTCACGCGAAGGAATCATTTCTATAATGCTTTTTAGAATATCAAAATAAAGTTTCCGCATGAAAATCTCACCTATGTTTGGGTACACCCAAATGAACCTCGGGTCCTCGGAGTCATTGTAACTTTTAAGGATCATGAGCCTGAAAAAACGGTGTCTAAATTTACCGCCTTTAGAATGCCTTCAAAGGTACAGCCCCCTCTGCGCCTACAAATTTGCTTGCTTAGCTGTGTCTAAAAAGAAACTTGAAAGTTCTTGGTGTTTTAGGCGAAAAAATTTGCCTATCGTCTCCAGCACATATATTGCGAATACATGGATGGACTTCAAGCAAAACTGTCTACTGTATCTGTGGTAGGTATTACCAAGTGGTAAATGGCTTAAATGGGTTTGCATTGTTTAATTCCTCCATTGGGTGCATATGATAGTAGGATTATCCTTGTTCTTTCATCCATAAAAAAGGAGGAGATCTTTGATATGATTTTGAATGAATTCTACTCAGTTGTCTAAATGATGTTTTGGCTTTTATAATAAAAATGTGAGCACTTTAATAAATACACTCAAGACATCAAGCATTGCAAAAACTGCATTATTTTTTTGCCATGATATTCCCGTGCTTTATGTGAAACAGTGGGTTAATGCAATGGAATCTAGGCTTTCGGACGCATTTACATAGGCAATATTATCCATGACCTTCTGAGGTTCTACCTATGTGCCGCGAACCAATTTTGTTTTGTTTTGCTACAAGCTTATTTATATTTGCTGGTAAAATACTGTAAACATAAGCAGAACCACCAATAAAAATGTCCTTGAAATCATTGAATAAATAATAGGTATGCTGTGGAGTAAAGATAATGAAGGACGATTTTTCCTATGGCCTTAATTTGGTAAAATAAAGAATTTTAAGAATGAAAACATACTCACAGCCCTTAATTTCGTCAGCCAATTCAATCATAATTAGCTTCGTCCACTAATGGTATTGTGCTACATAAATTGGCTCCTTGAGGTGCCTTCTCAGATCCTCGTTCATCATTTCCCATGTTAGAAGCAGAGTGCTGGAATCAAGATCAAAGACTTTTCATATTTTGCAAACTCCTGCACATGTATTGTTTTATATGTAGAGGATGCACAATGCGCGAAAATTCCTCTTTTTCATTAGATTATAGATGAAGTGCCGATTTTGGAGAGCATCGACAAAAGCTTTCACGGAGACGAGCTCATCCGTAAGAATGCTGACTTCGCGAGGATGGAGATTTCAAATGCCTTATTGCGTAAATTTTTATTGCAGTTCATTTATTGTTTTCACCATTTTTTCAACTCATAGATGGTCGAGTTCACGGTGGATGTCTTGGACAATGTCAAATTCCGAATTGCGGGCTGTCGGTGATCTCATAAATATTTCACTCTTTAATGCCAAAGGCCTATTGATGGTTTCCGCTAGACCTAAAACTTTCATAAGAGATTTTCAGATCAAAGAACAGCAGAAAAATGAACGTTTGCATTTCACTCCTGAACATGAACCACCATAAGTCTGGGACAATGTCGAATTTTTTTCATCTTAAATAATCCACATCCTTTGTCGGCGAAGAAAGGTGTGGAACAGCATAGATGCGATAATTGATGTTGACTGCAAATGGCGAAGGGGTCGATTTGTTTGTGGACCACACTACGCTTTGCAGACACAGGTGAAACGTACACAAATACGGGAACATACACACAATATCCATTGATACTACTTCCGGTCATGGACACTGAGATCGTCCTGAGTTTGATTAGAACTTTATATGATTTCCAATAATCGGGTTACACATGAGAAGTGATTCATTTAACTGGATGCAAATTTTCAGAAATATTCTATACCTTTGTTATCTAAACTCGTGTGTATGATGCAATCGCCTTTAGTGGAATTTCGTTATTTGTGTCAGATAGCCTGGTTAAGGCAGCCAAACCATGTTTATTTTAGTTCGTAATTGATTGGCAGAATATATACCTTCTAACCTTTTATCAAAGCACAGATAATTTTCACTTTTTAGTGGAAAATATACATGCTCTTAAGTGATTAAGAAGTATTCTGTTGCCGGATAGCTCATGTGTTTTTTCTGTATGGATCGGTATAGGAACTTGTTTTAATTGGTTGACCCTCATGAAATGGATACCGTTGTTTAGGTGGTTCTGCGTTGACCTATCGATACGGTGCTCCTACCACTAATCTTCCATTCTGAAACAGCCATCACATCAAGTGTCGACTGAATGTACTTGATTGACATAATACTATTCAACTGAACTTGGTTTTAACACTGAAGAAACTGACTTCTTGTCAACTTTTTTATTAAGAGCATTTGAAGGGGGTGAAGTATGAGGCACCGGACGAGTTGATTTTGATGATGAATTCCTTGAAGCTAAACACAATACGTTTCTAATGGTACCTTGTGTTTTTACAATAATGGAAAGCTACGGGTTGCTAGAAGTAGTCTGAGTGCATGTACAGCAACTTAGAGAGAGGGAGAGAAATCGCAAAATGTGTTGAGCAAATTTGTCCCACCTTTGTATGCGAGTTTGGTGCGCTGCAAACTCCAGAGCTTATAATGAACTGGTTATTTTTGGAAGTTATTTTTAATTAGGTTGCCTACTCGATAAAATGTAGTGCTACCCAGAGGTAAGTAGGGTGACTTCTGTTCTAGAAACAGCCAGGATAAGTCAGTTCATCTTAATGAATGTACTGCTTTTACCCTTACGAGACATTGGAACATGAGACATCATACTTGTGTCCTATACAGCATAAATTATCCGAGGGGCAGCTTTATGCTCCACACTTTACAATAGTGAATAGAACAGGACAAAAGGTTAGCCTCGTTCTCGTTCCTAGAATTGGATAAGAGATGGCTAGAGAACGGTGGCTTGCTCCCAGAGGCAGAAGGTGCATTGGGCATGCTTGTAAGACCTTCCGTAATGAGTGCATTCTGCAGTGGTGGTAACTTAGAAGAAAAAATGTTTCGGGGAGATATTGGAATCATTTGAGCCTTATCATACAGCAGACAAGATTGTTTGCTTATTAAAAGGAACTATTTAAAATCATATTAGTTGTTTGCAAACACTTCTCATGACAAACAAAGTCTTTCACTTGGCTTGATCTACAAACGAATCAGGTTATTGGTATTTCAAACGATATTTTTCTCCTAATATGGTTTTTCTTGGGCGTCCTTGCATTTTTTATGGAATTCAAGCATCAAAATCAATTTCTTTAGCTCCTTTCTCTAGTCTTCCCCGGATTTGATGCTTAGTAAGCATTAATAAACTCTTTTCTTAGAAAGTAAACTAAAAATAATGTCCCACAGAATAATGAGTCATCCATTGTGCTTTTTTGACTTACCCACGTCAAATTACTGCTTTCGGAACCATATCTCAACAAATTCACGCTTAGTATTCAAATAAGGTGACTATTTTGCTTATACAACCTATTTGCTAGCTTTATAGAAACTTATTTTGAGCGCATAAGGGTATTTAAAATTCCTTTAGAGGCACGCAACCGACCGATACTCTCGCGAAGAAGCAATTCATCTGTAGATGGCCTTAAGAATCTTGAACGCTTGCGTCTCCATGGGATAGTACGTGAAGTGAGTTCTCCTTCTCCTTTGTTAAACGCCATCTGTTTTATGAATCCGTCGGTGCAGCGATGCGCAACCTGGTCTTGGTTTCCAACCCCTTAAGGCCTACAAAATTTTTCAGTATACACCTAGGTGCGGCATGACCACACACTTGAAAAATGAAAGTACTGGCGGCCGGGTGTGTTTAAACGACCAAACTCTTGACGCGTTGGGGTAGCGTTTACATTAATCAAGGAGGGGAATTCTAGCAACATGAGGATTTGATATGAATGCGTTTTCGAGAGATATCTATGTCAAGCAGGCCACTGAACGCATTTGAATTCACGTAGTAATAGGAGCAATATTTTTGGGCATCACAAATCCCTCAATTTTTAAACTACTTTACTCATTTTGGTTTTTTTTTAAAGCACGACAGGAACTCAGGCTTCCCTACTTTATTAATTGTTCTGTTGAGGGAATTGTGCGTGGTGGGGTTCTCTGTGTGGTGGATTCAGTGCGATTAAATGGAAAATAAATTATTGTAGTGTAAGTTTGTGGCTACCAAGTTCTGTAACCACAAATCTGTAATGAACTTCGAATGGTCGGCATAGTTTAACCAAGTGCAAAAAAATGCTTATCTGATAAAACTTCACAACATTGACCGTCCAACGTGAAAGGTTCCTAGGGCCTCCGTTAGGAGAAATTCCCCTACTGCATCCCATTCTTTACTTAAAAATCATAAATAGTTTTCCGATAGCTATTATTTTGACAAGACGTAGGCGTTTGTCACTAATGTCGGTATTTTAATTTTCAAATTTCATTTTAGGAAATTCGACGGGTTTCTTCATCTAGTCGCAACGCTCAATAGTGCAGGCATGGGTTTTGAGTTAATTTTTCTGATGCACATGTGGATGTGATTGCCATAATTTCTGTGGATATTTTCGTTGGCAAATGCTCTCATATTTACTGTTGCATGTAAATGGTTTCGAATATGCCGCATAACGATCATCAACAGAGAAAATAATATTTTTTAAAAAGCATAAACTTGATGGCAGTGTTTAATTTATATACGCTGTTTGGGTGTGTGAATATTTGGCTTTTGTGAGGGCGGCTGGAGTCGAACGTAAGAGTTTTCACATTTCGATTGAAAACGATTTAGATTTAACTCCCTCCTTCCACCCCGGTAGCAGGGAGGTAAGTGAGCCGTTGCGACAGTCCTGTGTTGGTAAATAAAGTTGAACAATGTACCCAACTTGAGAAGAGTGACTCGAGAAACGAATGATTGTGACAAGAACATATCATTCATAATGTAAGTAAACAGCTGAATTTCACTACTATAAAATTAATTCAAATCAGAAGTGGGATGCTGATGGGAGTTGGTTTTCAGTACAACTAACATTTTCAAATCCATTAATTTGCCACTATTTTATTTTAGCAGTCGAATTCTCACCGATTGAAACAGAAGCATTTTACTGATTTTGCCAAGAGTTTAGGTTCCAGTAGCATTCCATAAACGCTTATTTACAAAGCAGATTAGAACACCGATGAGGTTCTGCTTACTCCATAAAAGTTAGCGTTTTGAGTTATTTGTCAGCTCCGTAGGGTTGTTGGAGATTTGACTTAATAAATGGCGCCTTAAGCGAGGCAGAGAAGGTGTAAAATTACGAAGCATCCATTCAGATGTTTGGTCTCATCTTTAAAATGAGGAAAATGCTATGAATTTTTATTATTGTACAGTAAAAGGTTTGTACTGAAGCAGTGAGTAAAGTGTTGCCTTGATCTAAAATCAACTAGTAGCCATTGTACATATGTATTACCTTTATTAGCTTACCTACTTCAAAGTAAACATGACTTTGTGAGAAAGCTTCATCATCTTTGGTCATACGTCTCATGTTTTTTTTACAACAGACTTCAATATCTTAATGTTTAGTTTTAAAAGTCCACTTCATTCGATGTGCTCTCGAAGGTAATGCTAGTAGTTGATGCTGACAAAAAATTGGCGTCGACTTCGAGAAGTATTAGCATCGCACATTCCTAATTCCCTGCTACTTCAAACGGGGTTTCTACTTATTATACATAGTAAGCTTGACAAAATTCCTTTCCCTGCTATGCTGCAAAAATCTGAAAGTTGCAACCATCATCCAAGTCAAGTCAATTGGATGCTTAACAATGGAATCTAATGTGGTAACATTGCTCGAACCAAGTTATTCAACGCAAAATGGCACCCATAGAACTGTCTGATTTTGTGAAAAGGTGTGGTTAACCACCCAAGTTCTTCACACTGCTCTGTGTCTTCTTTAGTAAAGACGTACAAAATAGGTCAGGTTAGAGTCATTTAACAGTCTGTGATTAAGCACAAACCATTCTCAGTCATCTTAAGGATACTAACTTCCTATCCTTGGATTGATGATGGGCTCAACAATGAACTCTACATTGATAAACCTATGCACCTAACATTAACTGTTAGTTTCATTAAAAAAGTCTATTCACCTGGAAAAAAATGGCATGATTTCTGGGAGCATGACTAATCCATTTATTGTTTTTATTTGTGCCTTCAATATTTAGGTTATTCAAATCACGTTGACAGGGTGGAATAATTAGTCTTCCTTTCTGTATCTCAGAGTTGATAAAATTAACCTTTCTAATCTAAAATGTGTCAACGTTGTTTACTCCTATCATTTCACGGACCAGTCAAAATTTTTTTGCCAAGGTTTGGTACCAAAATAAGCACCTTCTTTTGATTGGTGAATCACTTCACTTCGGCGTGTGTGGTTTTCGGGTAAATTCATCCTTTTTGTTGCTTTCAAAGGTATAGGCGTTAGTTTGGGCTTCACAAGTCCTCAATTTCAAGTTACCTATGTTTACTTTAAAATGACAACTCCTGTCAACTATTCTTTTTACTCATCAAGTCCCTTCGTAGTCGCCACGCATCCGCTTTTAAAAACAAGCAGTTATTAACTCCCTGAAGAAAAACCTACACTCCCTAAAACTCACTTGAACCTCTTAAAGCGGATGCAGCGAAAGCAGGCTTCATATATTTGCATTTGGTTCGGTTTCCAGCATCGAGATGGGAAGCGCAGGTCTGTTTAAATCGAACAAAATGTGAGATCAGCCTCCCTGCCAGGCAATTTTGTCAGACCCTCTGAAAGCATTTTTACACGTTTTTTGCGAAAATCCTGGAGGTTTTTACTTGTGATTGTGTGAACTTGAGGCGGCAAAGTACATCTTGAGGGCATTTTGAGCTATCCGGTTCTAGATGAATCGCGTTGTGATTGAATGCACTGCATCAATGAGTTGGAAGACGAAAATACGAGAAGAAGGGTTCGTGGAGCAAAATGTGTAGCCTGAAGCGGTTTCAGTAACAATCATTCAACCGCATTTGCATCTCAAAACCTAACTCCAACTTTCCTTTGTAAGAAGTGGGATTCCTGAGTAAATAAATACGACAGAGTGGCGTTTTTTAGTGAAGCTACAATGGCTTCCAAATGATCATTCTGTGGAATATTATAAATTTGATTAAAAGTCAGGTCAAAATTTTGATCGTCCTAGTTTTTCAAACACCCATTGCATTTACATGGAATTAGTAGCTGAGGTACACTTAGAGTGAAATAACCTTATTAGTCTTTCCTAAACATTAACACAATGGTCACCCAGCTTTCTGCAGTTCGAAACGCAGAAGTGTGGCGCACCTATGAGGGAACAATCTTTTCTTCACTTTAGTTTACGAATAAATGTTTCACAATAGTCGATGTTGCTTTGTGATGCATGGGGGATGATTTCGAAAACCTGTCAGATGTAGGATTGTGGCACGCTTTGACTTTGAATTCGGAAATAAACTTGTATTTGGAATGAGTAGTCCTTGGATAAAATCATTTATGCTTCCAAATAGAGCCTTCTACAAATGGTTGATCCAGTTGCAAGTGATTTAATTTACGATTGTTGTAAATAGAACACTGTATCTTTGCCAGGCATTGAGTTAACATTTTAAGCTAGGTTGAAACCCACGTTCATGAAATGATGGTGACTGCGGTACAATTTAATATGGCATGCTTATTATTATCATTATAAAGCTTGCTCGAATGCTAATGAAAGTCTAAATTTGTTCCAGTTAAGGGTCATATCTTCCAATCACGTAGATCTCCTCCAAAATTCCCGTTGGAATTGAAAGTCGTCAATCAAAGTGATAGGATGGATTCTTAAAAGCAAACTTATTCCCAGATTTCGCCTCCAACGGAACACTTACTGTCTTGGGGAAAAATTCAGTGTCATTGTCATAAACAATCACTACTGAAATTCTGCAGAGAACTTTAACAATTAAACGACTATATTTTACTGCATAAAGTTCTCAAATAAAGCTAGAAATTCTTCTAAAATGTATATTTTTGACCATTAAACTCGTTTTCCATACCTTGACTTCACTATTTTTCACATCCTAGTGAAATCAGTGTTGATCGACTTGTCATGAACAAGTTTACTGTATTTCTATTGCGCAATATCTGCGTCTGATGAATAAGCAATAACTAACATTAAAAGTTAAACAAAAAGAAACGCTTTGAATTATCGCCCCCAATAACAGTAGGATCATGAGAGAGTGAGCTTCTGAATCTGTACTGTTGCACTTGAAATTGGAACTCTTGATGCTACCGAATACCTAAAAATTTATTCATAAAACCAAGTAATCAGCGATTACTTCATCACTATTTTATATGAGTGAACTATCAACATTCCCCGTATATATGGGGAAACGATATTGTAAAGCATCTATTAATGGTATACAACCGAGTGGAAATGTAACCCGCTACTCAACTATGTTTGGATTGCTCTTTCGATGGGAAGCCCTAGAGCCTTCCTTAATGAATGCACTTCTAGGGCTTGATTTTATGGTGTTTTTTTTCGAGGGCAAACTTCCGATGTGCCCTTAGAATACTTACTTGGGTCATGATAAGGTGGTTGGTTCACGTAGCCGTTTACTTACATCCCAACGGGATAAAACAGTCAACAACCCCGGTGATTTAAGTGGTTGTGTTTGGACCATCTGATAACCTTTGAATGCGGAAACAATTGTAGCTATTTCTGTGATTAGTTAGATGACCAATTAGCTTTTCAAATACAGGGTTGTTCAGTCAATGAGTGTTGAACTAAATAGTATGATCTCAATATTACCACGCTTTCGGTAAAATTAATGAAGTAAATGGTACTAGGTTAGCAACATTTTAAGAAATTAAGCACTGCGATTTTTAAAACACGTTAATAGAAATTATTTGGATTTAAGAGGATTTCGTAAGGTAAGGATCCACTAGGTAACAAGAGA
The DNA here is from genome assembly GCA_001923025.3 of Taenia multiceps. Taxonomy (NCBI): domain Eukaryota; kingdom Metazoa; phylum Platyhelminthes; class Cestoda; order Cyclophyllidea; family Taeniidae; genus Taenia; species Taenia multiceps. The sequence goes on from CM010311.1 coordinate 828,064, forward strand.
AACACGCGATCTGATGCTGCTTTACTACTCTATTTTTAGCATGGATTACGTATTTAGCTCAAATATTACCTCATTTTTTCGAATTAAATTGACTAAACGCTAAATAGGCTGGCTTATAGTCTGTGCTTTCATCTACGCAATTCCACGTAACATCTCGAAGTTAGGCAACCCTGTGAATTTTACCGCATAAAATTATTAGTATTATGTGAGTTCCTATGGACGGCCAAGCATTATTAAGTTACGTAAGCTAGGCTGGGCGAACGAATTTCTTCTCGCTAATCTCCCTAGCCTGTTTACGAACTGTCGGAAATTCCCTGTTCTCAACATCGCCCATTGGTAAATTGCAGCTAAGCAAAGGTGTTCAGCGAATCTACGTTAAGCCTAGATCAACCAGGGTGTGAATAGTTCAGTAAAGAGGACCGGTGACAATTTCCTACCTTAAATTTGTCAGCTCGGCCCTATAATCATTTTGAATAAAGCTGATTAGTACTGGCTATTCACTAATTCACTCCAATGGAAGGTGTGGCCTGGGGACCAACTTTGGTACCTCTTAACTATTTTAAACAGTCTCGTAAAGGTGAATTTATGATGAATGTGCCAAATTGAAACACGTGAGTTTTTATGGATGGTGAAGCATTATTAAGTTACGTAAGCTAAGTTATGCAAGTAAAATATACGCATGATATTATTAAAGAAGTTTTCTTTTATAATCTCTTTAGTCAGCTTGCAAACTGTTGGCAGTCCGCTATTCATTCATTGTTTGTAAATAGCACCTAGGTATCGCATAACGAATAAGTGTGTTCAGCAAACGCAAATTAAGTCTAGATCAACCGAGATGTGAATAGTGTAGCGTTCCGAGACTTCCTTGAAGAAGAAAGAAGGCATAATATTGGGGCAGGATAGGTATATATGCATGCATATATATTTAGCAAACAGAGGGATCGGAACTGCTGGCATGGCCCGGGGGCCAGCCAACCTGGATAGGGCGATAGGGCCACCCAAGTGGCCGACACCGAAACCAGCAATAAGAACAAACAAAGTGTTACAAGTAGTCAAATAAAGAAGACCAATGTCCATTTCCGATCTTAACAGTATTGAATTTGCCAACTCAGCCTTATAATCATTGCAAGTAAAGTTTGGTAGCACTGGTTATTCACTTCTTCATTCCAATCGAAGGAGTGGCCTGTGGATTAAATTTGGTATCCCCTTAACTCTTTTTAAATGGCCTCATGGTAGCAAATTTATGATGAATATTTAACTTTAAATGAAACCGAAATCATCGGATAATGTAATTTTCAAGTTCTTGAAACATTTTCAATAATGGTGTTGCAGTGTTCTAGTGCTACGGCAGTATATTTTGCATTGTCAATGGTCGCCTACTAATCCTAAACACTCAAATTCGAATAAGGTTGAATAAAATCGTTTTAATCTTTCAGGAGGTAATAAAGGTAATCCTAATTTAGCCCCACAAAAGAAAACAAATTTAACTAAATTACGAGGATCAAGAATGGTAAATATAGCAACTGATCTACCATGTATGTTTGGATCATGTGCAAGTCCAGATTTTGGCACAAAATAATGCTTTTTTATGAAAGAACCTGCATATTTTGGCATAAAAGGTGGTTTTGCATTCTTTTTGTGTACAATTTTATTGACTTACTAAAAATACATATTTCTAAATGGTATGAAGGTCTAGTGGTTGGATTCATAGATGTAAGTGATCTAATAGAGAAAATAAGATATTTAAGCCAACAATCACGAATCCAATTCTATGACGCATCGAGAGGAGATCATGGCCAGTTTTTGTACTACAAAAGCGATGGTTGAGCCAAAGATGGCCAGAAAGTATGCCCATCGGCCCATCACAAGACCAGTGTACAACAGCACACCGCAAAAAACTGACAGCGAACCCAAGTAGATGAATACAAATCGCACAGTAACAGTGCCAGTGGGTATGGTCTTCATGCAGAGTCGTACAACTTCGACAAGGAAATCAGCGAAGAGTAAAGCCAAACCAATGACGAGCAATGCAGTCACAGCAATCATCACCTCACGATACGCATGGCCATCTTCAATGCATCCGCTGAATAGGTGCCCGCAGTCCCAATAAGGCAGCAGTAGTGAGAGTGTTAGTGATAAGGCTATTAAGGCGAGCATAGCTGCAGTCAATTTTTGGACGCGTTTCATTCTCCCAACTACTGATTGCACTTGTGCTAGGTCTCCTATATTCCCGTGACCCTAAGCCCCCAACGTTCTGATTGGTCCCCCTGTGACCGTTCAATCAAAGTCCAACAAATTAGTATGGGGGCGAAGAATCCAAAACTAAAGGAAGGCCTTACCATTTTTGTAAACAAAGTAGTTTTCTTCAGAGTCTCCGAAAATTACAGATCCATTTAAGGGTCTCAGTGTCTATGTAAAAACATATACGCTGCTGTTTGTTCCGAGTGAATAGAAGGATGTGGAATGTATGAAGAGGCGAAAATTGCTTAAAAATTTTAATTTGATGTCAGATAATATAGGCCGATCGAGATTTTATTTTTGCTGGAAAGTCTCAAGAATTAAGCACACCACATTTCCAGGGTCGATCAAATTTGCAAAAGCAGAATTGTGAATTTGATTGAGCTTCTATTATTGCCGAATTGTCATTAAATTTTCAGAGGTACTAAAAACCCACATCTGACGCAATAATTATGCTTCTTGGATGCCTGTCTACGGCTACCCTACAAAACGTGCACTTATTTACTGCATCTTAGACCCAAAGTTAGCCAAAATGTTTAGTGAGCTACGAATGGACACCCTAGTGGCCGAATCGCAGAAAAGCTCAAAGGAATCAGTCGGTCATAAATGTGGTTGTAATGGATACTACTACAATACAGTTGTAATCACTCGCTACACATCACAATAGTTTTAAGATTAACCCTGCAACTTCCTCGTGTGGGAAGTGATTTTTTTAAAAAACAGTACTAAAGGAATAGTGTTTAGTTTAGCTCAAGCCCCAATTCCCATGAGATTGTATACACTGCACCGGTTAAACAGTAAACAAGGTTTTTTTTATTGTCATGCAACTTCGAAAGAATTTTAAAAAATATTTTGTCGCCTTTGCTCCTTTTGCATTCACTACTTTAAACTACTAACAGTGGCTCTAATTATGTGGACTGAGTAGTTTGCTCCCAAAACATGGCCATTTCACTTTCAGGTTTGCTATAAGTTTAGCCTTACGTTATTTCCAAATGCTAACGCATGCAACTTCATAACAAGATTTAGGATTTTTTGAGTCGTCTAGATTACGGCAAAGTGTCAGAATGCATTCTAAAAAAAAAAAACTAGCATAACTTACAGCATATTCATGAGATGTCATTGACCTACCCTTGAAGAAGTCTGGAAGAAGGTTGTTCAGTTCCTCAGCTTCTCCTTGATTTTCGATGAGGCTGTCTGAGCTTCAGCCCAAACTTAGACCAAGAAAGGGAATGGCAATGATTCCATGAGTTAGTCAATCCTAAGTTCCCAAAAACTACCTCATGCTAAGCTTTTAACTGCGCACTTCTTAGGTCTTAATTAACCCTAAAGATCCAAACCTTCCATACTAGCATTGTATCAAACTGTAGACATCATGCCTGGGCAGAATACATGTGTCGGACATACCAGAAGGAGTTGGGGCCACTTGCATGGTCCGAATGACAGCCAGCTTGGAGATACTTGACTGAGATATCACTGATACCCCTATGAGAACTGGATTAGTGACCAAAAAGTTGTTTGATATCACGCTTCTCCATAGTTTGACGTTGGCACACTGCAGAATCACGTGGGGAAGGTTTGCAATAAAAGCAGATCATTAGGGTTGGGTTTTGTCTCTGTTCTTCCTCCCTTTAATTTCGAACCTGCTCAATAATGCCCATCGGGTTTTTATCCAGTTAAAAGAGTAGTATAGTAGCAAACACCACATGGACACTCTTTCAGACGGTTCACGGCTAGTGTTGATTGCATTGTTTATAGTCTTCCTGCAGAACACGGGACTAACGTAGCAGCTGAAGATAGACGTCATTTTTCAGTATTGGGCTGTCATTGACTCTTCGATTCGTAGTATATGTGCTTCTTTCGTCCCACTAAAGCCTGTCACCCAGCAGAAGAAATCAGAATGGACGTCCTTTAAGAACAAATTCGCGTTCTGCTGTCACCAGTATAGAGCCCTAGAGGCCCGCCACATGGCGTGGGTAAAATAACCAAGACACAAAGTGGCCCTTTATCAAAGCCGAAGGTCAAACAACCAAAGCATTATAACACACATTTAACTGGATTTACTTAAAGTAGACATAATTCTTAAAAGTTTGCGCCTGATTTCATAAAAAATTTTCGGAGGTGTGTATTGCGCACTATCTGAGAGGCGAAAAGCTTAGTGCCACCGCATCCTCTTCGTTATGAAGACTAGACAACTGGAATGTAAGTTCAGCGGAATTTATTGCAAGTGGCTGCCTTTGGAATGCGGTTGGTTAATCCTCCTGCCATGCCTTAGTAGCGATCCACCTGACACATCCAAACAGTGACACCTGCATGAAAGTGGGCCACTTTACCGTCCACATTGATGATGCAGTTTTACCTGCACAAATTGTGCCCTCTAGCCACAATGCACCACTCGAATTGGCAAATTTTGTTTTAAGTCACGATTGCCAGTATTCCGTCGATTGGCGCCATTGGAGAAAATGTATTTACAATGACAGCTTCTTACTCTGTTTTGAATGTTTGTATGCAGTGATGAGTCAGATGCCCTAAAGATGGTGTTTTATCCATGTACAGTGTTGACACTTCAGTTCATGATGTACCGTTCAAAAAAGTCCTTCTGCACTCATTTCCAGGCGTGCAAGGTTGCACACATTCTTCGACATTAAAAAATCAGAAACCGTAAAAATTGCAAGGAAACGGTTTACACTTCCTAACGCAAGTGCACACTTTGTGTTTAAGGAAAATGGCACTTAATTTTTGACCAGTTTCAAATGTTTAGGCGCAGCATAGGCAAATTAATGGTTTGGCTCCATGAGGAAAAAATGGAACCTAACAAATAAATCAAATTCGTCGCATCAACATAATGTAGTCTATATAATACACTAACAATTTTCAAATTTGTCAGTGTGTTTACCAGCACCAGCATGGAACAGGGGATTTTAAAAATTCGTGGATCAAAGTAATCCTATTCCAAGACAATAGCATTTGTTAATTTAAACAAGGCGCTAGGGTGCAGCATTCACAAAAATTTAGAGCACAAGTGTTAATCACTAACCAGGAAGGATTTCAGCACCCCTATCACGATGATAAATGTGTCAAACGCAGCCACTGCTGGAATTACTTACCCATAAATCAACCAATTGTTGTGTACTAATATAAGGCTGCACTATGAGGTAGGACTGAAATTCGTACGACGTGTTTGGCTGAGATCGTGGTTGAAATTATTTTTGTTGATTTCGGTGTGCCTGATAGCTTGATTACACTTTACTAAGCATTGCTACTTCATTATTTTTACTCAAATAAAACATTTAGTTGGTAGAATGACCACTGTAATGCTTTGTTTGTTCGGATTACCGGTTTCAATTACTTGGGTGGCCATATTGTACGAGCAGGTTGGCTGGGGTCCTGGCCATGCGAGCAGCCCCCAATCCCTCTGTTTCCAGAATATATCTCCTGCCCTAGTCCTATGCCTTAAAGGAAGTCTCGGGACGCTACAACCACGCTCTCTTGTTTCTGAATTATAAATACTTGAAACCATGACTAAAATAGCACTAAAAATGTGGTGCTACACCATGCGAAAAAAGCACAACCGAAGTAAACGCAAGATGTTGGGATCATTCTTTGTAACTCTAACTTTTACACAAAGAGAATAATTTAATGCGGAGCTTGCAAAATAGTGCTGAAATTCTTATCTCTTCTTCCAACCGTTCATGATGTTTGAGCTTAGTCTTTAAAAAGATTACTTTAGGGAAATAATGATACATTTTTCAGGTTTTTCAGCTTCCACCACAGAGGTGGGTTTCTGTTTACTGCAAGCAATCATTTTGGAATCTTTGTTCAATTCACCACGCCGGTGGTGTTACAGATTTTTAAATAGTTAAAGGAGCCTTTATTTATCTATTATATCCGATTTTTATATCCTGATGCCTATCAGTATTTTAATCACATGTATACCTCGATTCCCAAAGTGTTGAGCAGATTTTTTCGCTGTTACGGCCACGCCAAATTAATGAAACCAATTTCCCGATGACTTTGGATTGGATAAACAGAAAAGTCTAGTCAGTAAGAGTAAGGTTCTAGATAATTTATTCATAAACTGAAAAGCCTAACTTTTTGAATGCATGATTATCAGCACCAGCAGTAGCAGCAACAGTAGTAAGAAGTGTAAATAGGCATGCAGAAAAGCAGAAAGGGATAATATGGACCGAATGGGGTCAGTTGCGCTGTACGGTGACCACTTCGCTTCTGGAAACGCACCTCGATGAGACCACAGCCATCATAGCGAGGACGATGGAGATAGTGGAGGCAAAGACAGCTAGGAAGTAGCCCCACATGTTACTCTTAATGGCTGTGTAGACAATAACCGCTATGAATAATATCGCGGCACCCAAATAAATAAACGTAAAGCGTGCGGTAATTAGTCCTGTGTGCACGGTTTTCCTACACAGCAGCACCACATCAAGGAGGAATACGATGAAGATGAAAGCCAGACCTATCACCAGCATCGCGGTGACTGCCAGCATGACATCGCGATCCTCAACACCTTCCTCAGTGCATCGCTCAAAAAGGTTTCCACAATGCCAGTCACTGAGGCATAGAGCCGTTATAAGAGTAGCCACACAGAGGGCGAGTAAGAAGGCTGTCAACTTGCGGATTATCATTGCACTGGAATGAACGCTCGAACTCCTGCCACGACTTCACATAGCTGCTTCAGTTGCATCAACGATTGGCCGCCAATGACTGACCAATCCAGCGTCCATTTCGACTAGCCAATCCGTTATTAAATGGTCGTTTCTGTTACAGTGCCTGTTATCAGTAAAACCAAGCGCTGGGTATCAAGCTGACACATTGCTCTAAAAAAGTATGCTATGGTAGTTTAGGATCTTTGAAGTTTATCAAATTAATCAGAAAGACGTAAAATTTAAACGTACCCTGAATAAAGCAGTAAAACCGATCGAGAATGCAACAAGCCTTTTGGTTGCCGCAATGCGATGCACATTTGGCACATGTAGAATAGACACAGAAATCGTCAAAGTATTTTTGAGCAACTCAAAAGTTGAAGTGGTTAACAGCATGTCTGCATGAAGTGTCATGTAGCGCTCCGAGACTTTCTTGAAGGCAAAAGAAGGCATAATACAAGAGTCGAATAGATGTATTCAGCAGAGAGAGAGAAAGGGGCTGCTGGCATGGTCTGGAGGCCATCTCCACCCGACTGGGGCAACACGGCTACTTAAGTGACCGACAGGTCATGAACACATCGTAGATGTTTTGATTCCTGAGGTATTTTTAGTTGGCTAACGCAGTAAGAGGATGGCTTTGAATGCTCAAACCTTTGATCTGTAAAATTCAAATCTGTCATAGGATAGTACCATCGAATGGGGTGGCCGGGAGATGTGTAATTGAGCGAATAGTGTACAGGTCACTACGAGGATGTACAATTTGAAATTAAACAGTAAATAACAAAATAACAAATAATTTAGGCAGAAACCATGAGATAGAGCATGTAAATAAGCTGGATCACAATATAATACTTTAAATACATATTCCATGTGATTGATGTGCACACTTGCCCAATGAATCTTGATTCCCTGTTCTTCAATTTAAACATTAGACTTCCTACACCTTTGAATGGGACTGAAATGTCAACTATAGCACATGACACTTCATTTTTAGGTCACATTAACATCTTATTATTTTTAAATTCTGCAGGCTACACATGATTGAAAGGAGGCCCTCTAGCTTTTACCTGTCAACTAGTTTATTCAGAAGTGGTACAAAAGAGAGAACTTATTTTCTTCATAATAATTAACTGAGTGAAGTGTGAAAGACGGGGCAAAATCAACAAGATCAGGCTAAAACAAGACTATGCTAATCCCCATATTCTTCGTGTCTCTTGTGGTGGTGAAGATAACAGGCTAGGCACACTGACAACAATATTCTGTTAATGTTAGTCTATTATTTGAAATCAACTTTCAACACATTTAAAATGTGTAATGACGCGAAAGCTAAATAGGTTGAGGTGATTTGTTTATTTATTTGTAATTTATTCAACAGACTCACACCCAATCATGCATTAGCAGTTGTGCCAGTTTAAAAAGTGCGGAAGTGTAAAGTGATTAGTACTAGAATAGGTCAAAAGGGGTCGACCATTAAGTAATGCTTATTGTAGCGTCTCGAGACTTCATTGAGGACCAAATGTATGTATTCGGCAAACAGAGGGAACGGGGCTGTTGGCATAGCCCAGAAGCCAGCTCCATCCGGCTAGGACAGTATGCCCACCCAAGTGACCGACACCGAAACCGACAGTCAGAACAAACAATGTGTTACATTACCCCTCTCTCTTTTCCAGCGTCGACCCCAATGCTCCCCTTGTTGGTAAACTTCCCGCGTCAGACATCACAACGTAATCAGTGCTGCAACAAACACCCATCAGCTAGCCCACCAGTCATCGAACTTCAAGCCCAACTGAGGAGAGGTTTGACCACCACAGCACTGGCCCCTCTTCCCACTTCGACTCGACTTAAAGTTTTATCCAGTTTGGAAGCTAAACTAAGAGTAAGGGGTCCCGCCGAGTATCAGCGTGTTGTTATTAGCTTTCCTGAAGAACAGGAAGGTGTGGTAGATGGCGAAGGCGGACGTCTTTCTCAGCCATTCTGCTATGGAATGACATAGATTTCCCCATTCTTAGCAAATGCACTTCTTTCACACCACTACAGTTCATCACGAGCGGTATAAACCGGGATGGAGATGCATTAAAGTCGGGTCTGCTTTCCAAAAAAAGGCATAGGACTAGGGTGGAACCTACGTGTATTCAACAAGCAGGCGATGGGGCTGCTGGCATGGCCTGGAGGCCAGGCCCACCCGAATAGGACAATGTGGTCAAAACAAGCAAAGTATTGCACCTGTGTTTCTTCAAATGTGTTTTTTAGGCGAGAGGCGGGAAAACAAAACGATTCTCGTACCCGAGGTGTAGGTCGATCCCGCTGATGCTGACAAAGGCCATTTTGTCTACGACAATAGAGATGCCGCAGAGCAGTTTGCCTTCTCGTGCTATAGGCAGTTGCAGGAAAGGGAAGGAGAGTGAAGGAATTCCTACAAACGATTGTTGTGTAATATCGTTAAAAGACGATTCGTCTGTCACTAGATGATCAAGAACTTAGAATTTTTCCACAAAGATCAGTAGATAAAATATAGTCATGAAACATTCGGGGCACGCTTGATCGTTAAATAGAAAATCTGTTTTAAAAGCTCATTTTTTATTGAGATAAGGCAATATCCCTTTAGCTCAACGCTTTTCCAATTAATGCAAGGAAATTCATGGGTTCATAACAGAAGAGTGTCCCAAATCGGTAATTCCTCATGGCAATTTTGAATAGAAAAGATTAACACGGAGACGTACTTTATGATGTCGTCTCTTAAACTAGCTCTAAGATGACTGTGCAATTTTTCTGACTGGTGGAATCCATTTGCTTTGTGGTGAGATTTTGAGCTTAGTTTAAGATTCCAATGGAAATATAGTATGGATATTCCGAGTGCTGCATCGCTTCACCATCTTGTTCCCTTACCAAACTAGTCGTTGCGCACAGTTTTGTACTTTCGAGTGAAATTCTGGCATTTCAACTGTCAAATTGAAGGTAAACCTTGTAATTTTATTATGTGCTTTTCAATCCTACCAGGTAATCAAGATTTGGTAGTTGCCATATTTGGCTCAGGTCGACTAACAACATGAACAAACGCTATAAAGGTGCGTAAAATCCCAAATGCGTAAAATAGTCTGCTATGTGCATCCATAAATGGGCTATTGCCTCCTAACACTTCTTTTTGGCAGGAGCTTAGTTCCACTCGTCATTACTAAAATCCATTGTTCAGATGCCTTTGAGGTGAATAAACTAGGCCCTAAAAGGTACTCAATTTCAAGGTGTATTTACCAACAGTTGTCAATGTCTTTGAGTAATATAGGACATTTTGGTTGAGGTAATACAGATATCAATTGACACAAAAAGAGCTTGCTCAAACTTTTTCTATGCTGCTTTGTAAGCTCTAAATACATTGACTGTGGAATTTTTCGGTGCAAATCAATTGTAATACTTTGTTTGTTTTTACTGTCGGTTTCGGTTTCGGTCACTTAGGTGGCAATATTGCTCTAGCCGGGTGGGCTGGCCTCGGAGCCATGCCAGCAGCCCCATTCTCTCTGTTTGTTGAACATAGCTCTTGCTCTAGCATTATGCCTTCTTTTGTCTTTAAGGAAGTGCCGGGAAGCACGCTAGAAGAATTCTCTAGCCAGCCACTGCTCTCACCAGTGTCTCGTCGACGAGCGTAGCTCCTGCGGAAGAGCGCAGGGAATCGGCAGAATTCGTTGCCGTTGAGATTATAAGTGGATGTTAAATCTAACGGTTTTCATCCAGTTTCCAAATTTCAGTCCATTTTTTGAAGTGGAGGCGGTCCTTCAATGGTGCCACCAGTGTAGAGGATTCTTCTCTTTCCTCCTGTTCCATTCTACTATGAGGATGTTGGTTGATTCTAGACATTTTTATTAGGGACAGAGGAAGGAGGTGTGGTAGAAGAGCCGATGTTTCTACGATGAGGTCCTCTCAGGCCCAAGGGAGCTACCACGTTGGTCCACGACCAATTTAAAATCTGTCTTTCCATCTCTCGCCTACAAAGCACATTTAAAGAACATAAGTACTACATGCTTCCTTATTCTGCCACTTCCTTTACTTTGGGTCGAAAATTTAGGCAATTTGTGAAATGTTTACAATAGGGCCAAACAACTTGTCATTGTGGAACTGTGAGCCATTCTATTAAGATCTGAAGTCGATCTTCAAACAATCGCTGCGTGAAATATCTTCAATGAGCACTTCACTTAAAGATTGCTTTTACCAACCTCTGTTATCGCACTGATTACGAAGTTGGCCGACTCGGTGATCAGCCAGTGTCCTTAAAAGTGCGATAATTTGGGACGTAAAAGCATCACTGTACTTCCAGCTAATTCAAGTTTTAGCTGTCCTCATGTTGAATTGCAAAATCTCTTCGGTTTTTCGCATTCAAAATGAATTAAGAATCAATCTGTACCGATGTGTACAACGTTGATGAGGGTGGCATAATTTGATGTGCTGCCTGTGGAAGGCGGTCTGGAAGATCGAAGTAAATTGCTTCTACCTGTGTAGAAGCCTTTTAGAAGAACAAACTTTCGGTTTGAAAGTGTAACGCGCTCAACACTATGCAAAATGTACACCAATTTAAGACATTAACTTGGGTCGCATTTATTGGTGTGTATAGGGATGGCATTTCATTAAGGCGTAAACAATTAAACCACCTTTGACGAAGATGCTGAAACTAATGAGTTTTAGTCTTTTCTGGAAAAAAACCTTGCAAATTTGACCTATGGCGGAAAGTGTATTGCACTGCGCCAATTGGTATTCTAGTACCGAAGACCAGACGACTATAAGCGTGCCGGACATCAGTGCCACATGATAAAAGTACAGGTTGTGGAGAACAAAGAGCGAAGTATTTAATTGTAACGCAGTTAATATCACAAAACTACATATTTCCAGTTACATTTGATTGTCATATCTCGTGCACACCATTGCCACTCTCTCCTCCTGATTGTAGCCTTGGCAATTTCATAAAGCGTTGATAGATTCACATTGAAGGGAGAATGGGGATCTTACCTATTTCTAGTAACACTTTTCTGATTACTGCAACTTGAGGATAAAGTCTATCAAAAGAATACTTCAGACTAAACTGTGTTCTACTTCAAGCTTATCCCATGTAATAGCCACTTCCTGCAATTATTTTTTGTTATAACTTAAACCAATTTATCGGAAAATTTGTAATAAGCCTTCCTTGGAGGTCAACTGAGGTTTATGAGTACCTCATTGTGCCCTGTTGGTGGATAATGTGTGGAACTCGGAATTGTGCATTTGCTGGCAGAGGCCATCCGTTAACAATTTTCCGCAGATGTTATTCTCCTATAACGTACAGATTTAGGGAGCAACTTATTCAGGACTGCTCCCCACTCGACTAGGGCTCAATTACTACCAGCACTAACTTAGCGCCCATGTATTTCCCAAAGCCAGTTTGTTCTGACTACCGTTTTCGGTTTCGGACTCAGATGGCCACATTGCTTCAGCCGGGTGGAGTGGCCGCCGGGCCATATCAGTAGCCCCATTCCTCCTGTTTGTTAAATATATAAATTCTGCATTCAAGGAAGTCTCGCTACTCTACATTAGCGGTAGTGGAAAGCGGATCTGTACCGCTCGCGACAAACCGTAGCGGTGCGAAAGAAGTGCATGCGCTACGGATGAGAGATTCTTCGACATCCCATAGCGACGTCCACCTTTGGCATCTCCCCATCTCCGTGTTCTGCAAGAAAGCTTTTTACAACTGAAGCGACACTAGCCGTGAACCATCCGGAAACGTTTCGTTGTGGGGATTTTTCCAACTTACCAGTGTTATTACATCCCCCTTTTGACAAGCTGATGGTATGCAGAGCCTCTTAATCTAAATTTATTTCCCAAACCGGACGGAACTCCGAGTCGAGTTGAAGTGCGAGGCGGGATCAGTGGTCAAACATCTCCACAGTCGCGTTCGAACTTCGATGATTGGCACGTTTAGCCCGTGGGGCTTCAGCCAGAACTGATTACTTTGTGTTGGCTGAAGCGGGAGGTTGACGAAGGGGAGCGTCGATCGACGCTGGAGAGAAGAAAGGGGCTATGCAATGCTCTGTTCGCTCTGCCTGCCGGTTTTGGTTTTAATCACTTAGGTAGCCGGGTGAGACAGGACTCCTGGCCATGCCAGTGGTACCATTCCCCCTGTTTGTTAAAAAGATATGCATATTTTGCCCTAGTCTTATGTCTTCTTTTGCCATCAGAGAAGTCTCGGACTGCTACTCCAAAATAGGTCCAATTTAGGCAAAATAATGCCATTAAGCATGGTCAGAAAACGATGGTGGAAGATGGAAGCATGGATTGCGAAGAATAAAGATCGCAAGTAGTTAAATGTGGCACAAGAAATTATTATTTACGGAAATACGAGTAGATTGAGAAATGCGCTGTAGGCAGGACTACTAGCTCATAGGATTTGTAACGTCCAGAAGCCACTATTTTATTGAAATGATTAACGTAAAATGAATAGTAGAACAAATAAATAAGAATAAAACTAAAGGATAAAGCAATGGTACTTGATGTCTTTACAAGCATTAGAAAATGATAAAGAAGCAAATTCTAAGGGGCAATGTAATACTTTGTTTGTTCGAACTACCGGTTTAGGTCACTTGGGTGGCCATCTTGTTCTAGCCGGTTGGTCGGCCTCCGGGCCGTGCCAACAGCCCCCAAGTCCTCTGTTCTCGGAATATATGTATTCTGCCCTAGTACTGCGCCTTCTTTTACCTTAAGGGGAGCTTCGGGACACTACATTGGTGGCAGCGGAAAGCGGGCCCGACTTTGATAGATTTTATCCTGCTCCATGCCGCTTCTGGCAAACGTCGGCGTTGTGAAAGAAGTACATGTGCTACGGAGGGGAGAACCTTTGGTATCTCGTAACAGAAGGGTCGAGATCGACGTTCATCTTCGACATCTCCCTCGCCCTCGTGTTCGACAGGAAAGCTATTAACAACTGAAGCGACACTAGCCGTGGACTCCAAGCCCAGAGGAGGGCCAAGAGGCGCGCATTTGCTGCACTGAGTGCTACGCGGAATTGGTGGCACTACAGGAATACATGCGTTCGAACCTCGACGGCTGGGACGGTTAGCTCGTGGGTGCTTCTCGCAGCACTGATTACGTTGTGATGGCTGACACGGGAGGCGGACGAAGGGAGCGTCGGGGACGACGCTTGAAAGAAGAGAGGGGCTGTGTAATACTTTGTTTGTTCGAACTACCGGTTTAGGTCACTTGGGTGGCCATCTTGTTCTAGCCGGTTGGTCGGCCTCCGGGCCGTGCCAACAGCCCCCAAGTCTTCTGTTCCCGGAATATATATATTCTGCCCTAGTACTGCGCCTTCTTTTACCTTAAGGGGAGCCTCGGGACGCTATAGGCAAATTCTGAAGAAAATAATTACGAAACGCTGTACACATGTAGGCTCCGGATTGTGGACTATGCGATTCAAATGCACTTTGCTCAGACTTTCGTTTTTAATTAAGCTGGCAATTGAAGCTGATTATTTTACTTCTGCTTGATGGCGTGGCGCTTAATAAACTGCAACAGGACATATTATGCTTCTTTTATGCTCTAGATCACATCTGCTAATGCTATCACCTAATCTGTACATTTTCGAGTACATTAGCGAGGACAGGAACGCCAACGTAGGACAGCAGAATAATGCAATGCCATTCGAACATTTTTACGCAAGAAAGCTTCAACAAATGGCAACTCTTTACCTCGTTTTGTTTTTTGGCTCCTATTTATATTTACTGGGACTTGTGAATTAATTTAGCAATTTGCTTCACTTGGCGTTTAACCACAAGGCAAATCCGTCCCCAAAGATTTTACTACCGACTTTTGTCACTGGCTTTGGACCATGTTAAAAGTCTCTGAACTCCTTTGTATGCTGGTATTATAGGTGTTATTCTATTCCTACTTTGGCTTGTTGCGACTTCAAAGGGGCTTATGGTGCTACATGCGTTAATACGGGTCGTGTATAAACACAAGTGCAGGCGAAGACTCCGTGACACTCAACTAAAAAGTAATTTGACTAAAATTTAAAAATTTAAATGGCACAAGCTTACAAAAAACATCTAAAAAAATTCGTCTGGGTGTTTTAACTGTCTGGTTACAATAGCACTATTTCCGACGGGTCTTTGTAAGGTGTGCTTTAGTTGTCGCTCGGTCGTTTCTGTTCAGAACTTATATGTGGGGTTGGATTAGTTCGCAGATCGTTGTAGTTAGCGTTACTTATGTCTCATTTACTTACTGTACAATGTCTCAGTGTTTGGTCGATGAAACGACTATTAGATGGTTTCTATGAGTGTTTTGATGGAATGGGACCATTACTGCAAAAGATTCTCATGGTGCTTCATAGCTTTGCGGTATTCTTAGATGTGTAAACCCCCTAAATCTGGATAGACAGGTGTTTTTGTGTTTTGGGTCATTTTTATTGGCGCATGACCATTTTAGTCAGGATTTTTGCGCTTTAGAAATGGATGATAATCCCTCATTTCCATCGTACACTCCTACACCGATTCGGCTCTTGGAAGAGTCTAAGAAAAGGGTTTCTGAATTGGTTTATAACCCAACTCCCATTAATGAACTCGATCGATATGCTCCGACCAATTTTTCCGTTGCCTACGCACCGGTTCCTTCAACATTATTTACTCCCGATGCTCCCACCTACTCTCCCGTTGTGCCGACCAGAACTAGCGATAGTGCTCCCAGTGAAACCCTTGGATATTCCCCTTCCCAATTTGCGTTGGGAAATGAGGCCCATGATCCTGAATGCACTTCCATGCATTCATATAAGGCGAGAAAGACCTCAGCAACGGAAGCCTTGGCTGATGCTGCTGAAAAACGCAGGAAGATTCTCTCTCTTTACACCGACTTGTATGACAACCCCGAAGAACCACTGCCCCCATCACTCCATAGAATATCTTTACCAAGGCCTGCACCGGTAACTGTGCTATTTGTATTACTTTCAATCACATGGCTTAGTCTTTGCATGTAAAAGCCACCTCAGAATCGTCAAGAGTTCTACCTCAAACTCGTCCCAAACAGCCACTGCGACCGAGTAACAAAATTCCGATGCCTATTCGCAAGCGTTATCTCGAGCAGTTCATTGAAGCCTGCATAAGGATATGTGCGTCTGCGCCAGAAGCATATGCCATGGTAACGGCAACTTTTTGGATTTTTCTTTGAAAACTACTTAACCCACCCATCACGTTTCTTTTTCGAAGGCGCTGCAGGAAGAGCAAGCCTGCCATGATAAGGCACAGAATCGTCATATCTATCTCCATTCGGTCATCAGCTCTCTTAAAAACTTAAATTCTCAACCGGCTTACGAAGCCGAACCGGCACCTCTGCCTGCAAAGGACAGTGCAAAGCCAACGACAGTTAAGAAGGCCGACTTATCAGATAGGAATTTCGATGAAATGGTCAAGGGTAAGGTGAAAATAGGATATACACAAACTTTCAGTTTCTGCTCGTGTCTTTTCTTGGTGGCGTTATTAATTCAGACCTCTCGTTTGATTTTGAGTTTATTGCTCATAAAAGTGGGATGGCAATAACTGATTAGTGCAATGAAGTATTTTGGTGTATTTTTAGTGGTTTGCGTGTGTAAAACTATGAATACTTGGAATTACTTAAAAGCAGTGTGACTTTGTTTTTTTTGTTGCCTCATTGTAACACCTTTTATGAAGTAGAATGCTTTATTAATTACGATTATTTGCTTCGATTGATAGGTCCAATATTTTACAAAGAGTTAAAGCCTTTTCTCCTGACAGAGGAGGAGCTCATTCATAACAAGTTTCCACGGCCTGATAACTCGGCGGGGGCTCCTCGAGGAAGAGCCACTATTGCTATTCCTGACGAGAAGAAAAATGCTGTGGAATTGTATAAGAGTACGCTGGCTATTCACTTCACCTGTTGTGATTTTTGTATTGCCTTGCTATTTTTATCTTGGTAACCACTTTCTGGTAATCACTTTGATTTATAATTACCTTTTCTAGCCAATAAGCGCATTTGTTGTCGGTGTGGTAAAGCCTATGAAGTTGATGAATTCGGGATGCCAACTGTTAAAACTCAGTGCCTTTATCATTGGGGCAAACCAATTCGGAGAAGAAGTAGGTGACTTTTTCACCAATTATTAATAACTTTAACAATTTCGGTTGTGTTTGTTAACTAGGAGCTATTATTTTTACAATGGTAACTTACTCAGCCTTATGCATTTTAAAAAAGAAAAGGAATGGAACGAGAGTTATTTTGGCGTAGAGTATTGCTACCATTTTTATCCTAACCCGTCATTGCCTGGGATTCGTTTAATGCTGATGGGGATGCATTAAGGTACACCAGCATGGGTGGCTCTTTTGCATTAGGGCAGAGAGATACTGAGGGAGTCAGGGGCGTGGATGGAAAGCCATGACGCCGTGTTGGTAAAGGCCACAATTGATCGGATAACTCGCGTGCTTAAGTGCACAATTGAAAAGTGTCGTTCTGATAAGCTTATATTCCTTTCCAGTGCCCGGTTCAGGTTTCGATTTGCACTACACCTGTTGCCAGGCTGAGAGTGGGCAAGAAGGCTGTCAGGTTGCTCCCAAAGGTCACGTAAACGATACAAATAAATGGTGTGATCTGGAGGGGTATCTAACAACTCTGCCCCCCGCTTTGGACAATTCGGCTGCCGAGCCGCGGGTCAATGTCTACTCCCTCGACTGCGAAATGGTCTATACCAGTGGAGGGTTAGTAGTGATATTTCCTTCTCATCGCATAGTATCGAGATAACGGCTAGGACGTTTTGTTTAACTGAATTATTCATTTTGTGTCACTGAAAGCGGGCGTTCTGAAAGTATTTGTTGGTGGAACCAGTTGTCGAATGATATCGTTAGGTTTGAGGTTATCGTCATAGTTAACATTTAGTTGAAAGTTTACGGAGTGTCTGATTGTCCGTTAGTGGGGGTGACGTAAACGAAGTGCCATCTCATTGATACGGTGGCTTAAACTCACGAAGACGGGAAACAATTGCAGTCAACTTACAAGTAATCATGGTTCAGTTATAGCATCATTCGAACTAAATTGTCCTTCCACTCGCCTATTCAATAACATCCGACACTGGCGGTTGCATCCATCTTGTCCACGGTACTGTCTTTTTAGCTGTGAATTGGGCCGCGTTACAGTGATAGATACAAATCTGAACGTGGTTATGGATAGGGTCATTCGACCTCTAAATCCCATTATCGACGCAAATACGCGCTTCTCGGGCCTCTCGATTGAACAGCTAGAGGCCTCGCAGTTGCAAATCACCGATGTGCAGATGGAGCTTTTGCAACTCTGGGACGAGGATACTATCCTCATTGGCCACAGTCTGGAAAGTGATCTCACTGCCCTCAAGGTGGGCAATCGAATTGTGTTATCTTGGGAATGGTTAAAATTCCATACGTTGAATTAGCTGCCTGTCAAATTTTCATTGAACCTCCGAAATCCTTTTGGATCGCCAAATGTTATTCAATAGGAACCTGCTTTTTTCACCATCATTAGGGCTTAGTCTTGGTTCAAATTTGTTGTCATGCCTGAATGGATAGTTGGAATTCTACATACCCAGAATGACATTGAACTTACAGACACTCCTTGTTAACCTCTACTTAAACATGGGTTGAATTCAGTGAGTAAAGCTTGTTAGATTTATGCTTCTTTTCTAAACCACAGTAATATGCCTTTAAACCAAGATTTTCTACTATTTAGGGAAGTTGAAAAATATGAAGTCAAAGGCCATCGTCCACTTACTTTCTATTCATGGATAAGACTATCATCGAGAGTAGTTCAGCATCATTTAGTTTCCCACTGTTCCTCACCACGTCTCTCTTATCGCGATTGCACTACTTGAGTCTGGCGAACCAAGCTTCCCTTTTACATACTTTCACTATCAGACCATAGGGTTGAAAATTTTCATTTGGTTCCTCTACTCTTAAAGTGATTTCAACTTAACAATGAGGATCCTGGCTTATCTTATAAAACTTTTCTTGCTAGTTCATTCACAGCAAAGTGGTTGACACCTCAGTCGTCTTTCCTCACAGGAGAGGATTACCCTACAAACGGGCTCTTCGAACGATTGTCAGTGAATATTTGGAACAGCTAATCCAAATTGATGGTTAGTAGATCTTTCTTCCCACCTTCATATGGCTGGCATTTTGGCGTATTATTTACTATCCAGCAAAAAACTTAGCTTATTTAGCATTCACTTCCCTCCATTATCCATTTCTAAGGGTGATCGACACTATCTTGAAAAGTGTGTCATCATTCTCGACTAGTAGTTGGAAACGACGAGTTTCCTTTCTATTCTTTTGTGGATATTTTTGAGGCAATTTTAACTGGTGAGATAACACTCTATGGGCAGTCAAATAAGTTCTTGTGATTTTATGATAAAAGTGAATGACCGTTGAAAGTACGCAAGGTACTTTGTTCCTTGAAATAATTACTATTGGCATCTGTATTCCTATTGTAAGGAGCCGTAGGGATTTCAATGGTGGGGATCAGTTTTTCATAACTGTCAAAGAATAGGCATCCTTACGAACGTAGTTAATCACGGTAAGAATCAAATCGCCTAATCGAAACCATTTCCAAGCAGCAACCTAGCTGGATGTTAGTTTCTGCAATCCTGGAATCAGTTTCGACCAGTTTTGTAGAGTAAGCAAGCTCAAGTCGCGTTCATCGGGTTAATTCAACGGACATTTGGTGATGTGGGGGTGGGTTCAAGATAGTTTTACGCGCTTCTATGGTTTGCAAGCAATCATATGCAATTTGTGCCTGCAATTTCAGTGAATGCACAAAAATCATAGGACTTAACTTGACTGGCTGACTAATTGAAGCGTAGTGTAATGTCTACTGCCTTAAAAAGGTTGAATAATTCGCCTAATTTTTTGTTTTGCAGAGGCTGGTCATGACAGCAAAGAAGACGCAGTTGCTTGCATGCGATTGATGCAAAAGAAGGTTAAGGAGAATTTGCAGAAGAGAGTGCGCAGATTTCAACATTAGCAGTCGTCCCTTCCTCCGTCACGTCGTGTATATGTACCCTTTTATGAATTGTTACTACTAGTACTTGTTTGTGTTTCGATGGATATTTGAGCTTGGGAGTGGGAGGGGAATCGTTGAGGTTTAAAATTTGAGATTCCCTTAGCTTTTCTTTTTGGTAAAACGGTATGTCTGGAATGATCTCTTATAAGTCGTTGAAGTTACCCAACGAAACTCAGTGGCTTCTACTGCGGATGCTCGCGATTTATGGTTGATGGTTTGTTGCAGCTACGACGGGCGAAGTCATGCACTTCGAGTAGCGAAGTGGGTTGTTCTCCTGGCGGTTTTTGAATGAAGCGAATGCTAGTTTGGTTGTCTGCAGAGATGTCTGCCACACCGGAGACATCCCAGTAGGAATCTAGCATGGATTATACGGCTCCAGCAATTAAAACTGCTCGCCTAACCGTGTCGACGCCTCTTGTCACCTTTCGAGAGTTGGGGGCTCTCGATCGCTACGTGGAACCCTGTCTGACACGTGACTTCAGTGCCTTGTTTTACAATTTATACGACTATCGGAGTTATAATTATGGTTCGAAAGATATTCTAATTGGTAGCTGCTATAGGCAGTTAAAATGCTTTTTGGCCAGGAAGAACTGGTAAAACATCGGGTATTTATTAGCTTTGACGAACCATTTACACACCGTAGCATGGGTTTGTAATCTGCAAGAAAACATTAAACCAACTGCCTACACGATATAGGTGTACATATGAACAGCTAAACTCAGCTGGAATGTTGAAAGGGTGGGCGGATAGGGAGGTGTGGACTTTCAAACTCGTCAATATTAAAACGCGGCAAGAAACTCCAGAAGTGCAGTGTAACAGAAGGCATATTGACTTTCATCCTCAATCATATGACTTCGCTGTGATCGTAGAAGTCGTGTCGTCAGTAGGAGATCCACCATACCCTCGCATCGCATTCTTTCCAGGAGAATGCTTAGTGCGACAAATATGCCTGTACGACCAGCGCCGGCGCTGAAATACCAATTCAACTCAATCAGATATTCAGTAAACGCATCTTGGTCAATTTTCAATAAACTTACTTACCTGCAATGTACAGTGATGGGACCGTCTTGGCCAAATTGAACTTGTGTTTTGTGAACCTGGGAGATTAGTTCTATGAGAGTTTCAGAGGCTCTTGAGATAGGGATCCCATTATCTGGCCAATCAGAGAATTGGAATTGTCGCAGAGTCCGTGACTGGCCATCCTGTGTGTCAGTAATACGAAATTCACGTAGGACGAAACTAGGCATGTTATACTCTACCATAGGTTCCACGAGAAACTGTTCATAGCGTTGTGAGCGCTCAGAAGGCCAATATTGAAAGCACTGCTCCCTTCCATTCTCAACCACCTGACTCAACATCACGATGATCGGCGAGTTGTGCTCCCACACCATGCGCCAGAAGTCCTTGGTCGTACTAGCTAATGGAGCCTGAGTAGCAATGTAAGCTCTCTCGTGCCAATAACCGTCAACAAAGCTAGCGTTAATGTAGTCAGCACCTTCCACTCCACGCACCGAGGAGAGAACAACCCGATTGTACTCATACGGAAGGACTGAATCCAGCCGATTCTTATTGCGATTCTCAGGCAAGAGTGCGCTGGTGCATTGGGAGAACACCTGGAGGTTTATCGAGACTCGCTGAAAGAGATGGAATGTTTAAAATCATATTATAATCCAGCATCCCTGATCGTAAGAACACGCGTCGAGTAACAAGCATTCCTCCGTTACAAAACGAAGTAATTAGAGCTTTCAATGTAATACTTTGTTTGTTCGAACTACCGGTTTAGGTCACTTGGGTGGCCATCTTGTTCTAGCCGGTTGGTCAGCCTCCAAGTCCTCTGTTTCCGGAATATATATATTCTGCCCTAGTACTGTGCCTTCTTTTACCCTAAGGGGAGCCTCGGGACGCTACATTCAAACTTATCATTTTGTTAATCTTGGTATGTAAAACAAGAGGAAAAATAGATTCAAAAGCATGAATTTTGCAATGAGCTGCACTTTTTAAAAAAACGAGGCAAAACAAAAGCACTTTCCCCAAACTAGACCGAAGTAATTGCATACTATCAAAAAACTGCGGATACGAAAGCGTTCAGGGGTTTATTAACTACTTATTCACAAGGACATTGCCAACGTTACAAGACCTTACTGCATTGATATACTTTAGAGCAGTTCTTTATTACAAAGGCAAATTGAATTGAAAAAATTTAATCACCCAATTTTAAGAGTCTCAAACGTTTTTGAGAAGATCTGAAGAGAAATAATTCTAACGCATGTGGCGCTGCGCCAGGATGGTTGACCTTGGAGCGCGACTACCGACTCAGAGCTATTTTTGAACGCCGCAGTAGAATGCTTGCGCGGAATCCGCAAAACTCATCAAAATGAGCTGGAGTCACCTCGTGTTCAACAACCTGATTGTAACACATTGTTTGTTCTTTTAACTCCCACTTTCGGTTATGGACTTCGTTGGCCTTACCACCTCCGCCCGGTGAGCCATGCCAGCAGCCTTACCTCCCTCTGTGTATCCAATGTATGCATCATTCCCTTTTATTATCTTTTTTGTAACACATAGTTACCAAACAAACCATTTGCTATTTACAAGCCGAGTTGGAAAAGAATAACAAAAGTCAAAAGTAACCCAGTTTAAGGGGGCTAATGTAATTTGTGGGTGTATTTGTTCTCAAATAACTTTTGCGCCAAAACTTGCTCTTTTTGCTTTCTCTCAATTAATGGCACTAAGTGTGGAGTAACTTGGCATCGGCTTGCTAAAATAAGTCTAGAAGGCGTCTTTCAGCTTTCCAATGATTAGTGCCTAAATTGGAAAACGAATTGTTTTGGCTATTTCACACTCTAATTATATGGTGACATTACTTTAGGAGGAAACCGCCGTGCCAAATTACCGCGTCCACAATATAATGCTTCAGAAAATGAAATGATTTAGTTGTGAGAGTTTAATGCAATCTTGATAACGACAATTTCGTTTGTTGGAAAGTACAGGATTCGTTTTTGCAGTTCGATGAAACATATAGGATGTTTAATAAAACTACAAGCTTATCGAATAATCCTTTCTTCATCAAGATCAGTGTAGATTTGTTTAATTTGCCGAGCAAATTCCTTTGACACAAATAGTCTAGGTAAGCTTCAATTGATTAATCAAACAATTTCATGACAATGTACTCCGGCACCTCGTTTGACGGCGAAGAGTCTTCGCGTCCTTAACGTCTTAAATCCCAGACCAAATCCGTAAAAATTGTCCCATTATTGTTACCAAGTGTAGAGAACATGCTTTAGGCACCTACTATTGCGGTCCTCCAGCAGCTGGTTAGCAGCTTACTCGGGGCATTCGGAACAGCAGTGTGACTAGTTTCCTATTTACAGATAAACTTATAAGCGCATTTTTTCTAAATGAATCTGGGTTTTGTGTTAAATTCATTAGCCGACTTCAAAGTCGATAAGCAAACGCTATCATACAATATACTCAGTTACGCCTGATAAAGCATGAAATACATATTTCACATTGTTTTCAATAAGCATTTTCACGACGATCTAGTACTTATTTAACTGTACAGTTAATCGTGCCAGCCTTTCAATTGTCGTGGTTTGTACTTCCATCCTGAGACATGGTCTTCTTGTCATGCCTATAGCGATCCAGTCCTCCTTCAGACTAACGATAAACTACACTTCTATATCGGTGGGTCTTGCAACTACGTCAGGGGCGACTTGGGACTCAGTAGCATTATTGTAAGTGAAAGTCAGCGATAAAATCGCATGAACTGGCTTTGTTAAACTTAAAACAGATGTGAAAACATAATTAAAGCGCAAATTCCCACAGATCAATTTATCTCTTCTTGCAAATACCAAAAATACATATTATTATCTGTGCTAATCCTTGAAAACATAAATGGGCCGCATTATGAGATGACTAACTAACTAAAAAGAGACCAAGTTAACCAGGCCATAATTTTATGATTCAAAATTAATAAAAGTTATGTGGATTTCGGCAGGGTCTTAGGCCCAAAAGCCTGTTTGCTGACAAAGTACTACTTAAAAATAATGTCCACTAGCATAATAAGCGAATGAGTTTACGCAGATCCGTCCCATGAATTGGAATATATGGAAGAGGTTTTAGTAAAGCGAAGTCGAATAAACTTTTACACTGTAAACAGTTGATAAAACTGCGCAGTACTCAAAAATAAAAAGCAAGCGGTTCGCATGCATAATATGCCAAGCTCTCGACCAAGTCATCTATTATTCCATAAGAGTTTCTTCGCAAGACGACTGTAGTTTTATGGTTTTTCAGCAAAACAACATGCCTCATGAGTGGAGCAGAAAGTTCATTGACTGGTTGAAGAATGCAAAGTGTGTATTTTACACTAGCTTCCACTTCTAGAGTCCTTTGAAGTCAAAGACCCAAATTTCAAACTTTAGGTTCGGCTACAATAAATGCTTGCAGGTGAGCCAATAGGAAAAGAATTCAAGGTCTATCAACAGTGGATTAAAGCAGACGCACTTGATGCAAGGACAAATGGCAAATAACCCATTGACGTAGTCAATGTTGCTCCTATGCTTTTTTTAGGATCATCAGTAGACAAAGGACTATAGATTAGCCGAATTTAAAAAGTGAATGGGCCTGTTTAATAAAACTCTAGATAAAGCATAATCCAATCCAACCTGAAATTCCAGTTCTAGAGCACTAATGCTGGTGGGGAAGTTGGCTTTCAAAGCGCCCCTAGTGGCGTGGTCTCCAAGATACATAGTGAGCGTTGAAGTGGGCGCCATCTGACGCAGCTTCATGACATAATTGTAGAGGTTGTGTGCGGTCACCTCACTGCCTGCCAGTTGCACTGCTTCGACCATGACTTCGTAGAGGAAAGCGTATTGCTGCTCTGTTTGCACCATAAAGTTGCGCTGGGTGCGCATTCGGCTCACCGCACCGAATATGTCCACCGTGTTTTCCGCTCTGATGCGATCCAGTTGCGAGTCTATGGCTATGAAGGCGCCTTCAACACAAATCAAACAGAAGTCTTATGTGCGACATGCGTCGATTGCTATAACCTAGTTTAATTTCAGGAATTTTCGGTAAAAGCCATTTGCCTTTAGGATAGCATTTGGGAACCGAATGGATGAAGGATCCATATCATTACCACCTCAATATTTTCAACACCAAAGTTCAATTCAAGTAAATGTGAAGCATGGGTGGCAAGTTAGTTTTAACAACCCTTTTTGAGGGACAGATGAACAGTGCTTTCGATAAGTGGCCTTTACTGGGACGCTTTATATCACTAGGTGTTTTTTCCAGTATCGCTTCGTGTACTTCTACTGCTCACAAGAATCCAAACACTGAGAAACAAGTTACGTCTTACGTGATTAGATCTGACGCCAAGAAATGGTAAAAGCGAGTTTTACGATCCTGTCACGAAAAGACAGGTCTGTAAATGCAGTTGATTCATTATTACATGAATAATAATTTGACAAAAACGGTTAGTACCTTAAGCAAAAAAAATTTACAGTAAAAAGTATGTTTATACTCCACTTAAAAGCATAGAAAGATATTCACACACGAATTTAAGAATAATAGCATAAGGGTCGAACTAAAAAAGGTCTACCTAAAACACAAATGTCCTGAAATTTCACATAATTAACATAACCATTTACTCTTTTGATGTTAACGCAGCACATACAGTCCTTCGATCAAAATGCGCACAAAGGTCAATCAAACACTCAACATCGCTACAGGGGACTTCAGTGACCCCATCTTATGCGTACATGCAATTCTAGTCAGTATGAGGCTACTAACAGATTTACAGCACAATTTTACGGTGATTTAGATGAATGCC
Organism: Taenia multiceps; assembly: GCA_001923025.3. Classification (NCBI taxonomy): domain Eukaryota; kingdom Metazoa; phylum Platyhelminthes; class Cestoda; order Cyclophyllidea; family Taeniidae; genus Taenia; species Taenia multiceps. The sequence goes on from CM010311.1 coordinate 853,825, forward strand.
AGGAGCGATGTCTTCGAAACTTCTTTAAGATTGTTCGGAAGAAATTTTAACCCAGATGGTGATAAAATCAACAAATATAATGAAGTTTAACCACTTGTGGCAAATGCATTAGGCATCAAGCAGAGGAAGATCACTCCTACCTCAAAAATTAGATTACCTATGTTTATCTCATATATATTGCTAATACGTGCATTAGACGAATTGTTTTTGATAAGCAAATATACTTTATGGTAAAAAGGTCCGTTATACACCATCAGAATCTTAAGCACACGAAACCAAGTAGCGAGACAATGGGATAGTGCATCGAAGTAAGAAATAAAGTGGACACACACCCGTCCTTCCAACTCCGGCAGAACAATGGACAACTGTAGGTCCTAGGCGAGCAGAGGCGGAGCTCATGGCCAAATTTGTTGGAATACCAGCATCTTGCCCTCTCTGAACTTGCTGTTGTTCAAGTGCATTGCGTGCCTGACTGACTTGGCGGATGAAGAGGAGAAGGGGTTGCGGCTGCTGGGGAGCTCCACAGTCAGGCCATGCGGTGAATTGAAACTGCTTGATTTGGCGTGATTCTGACAGTGGCTGAAGATTTTCCAGACCATCCGTGTAGCTGCTGTGAAGGTTCTGTGAAGTGGTCTCGTCAGTAGTAGAGGTTGGAGCCATCTTTCGAAGGCTAAACGTACGAATTGTATAATAGGCGTAGTCCGTTGCATCAAGAAGAGTCACTGCAAAGGCGGTAAAGTCAATCAAAGGCGATTTCGACTCATTTTCAGGGTAAATTTGATATACTTCGGTGCCGCGAGAAGGCCAGTATTGGTCACATTTAAGGCGCGAACGCTCCTCTAACTTCGTCATCATAACAATCACTCTCGAGTTCTGCTCCCACACCATACGCCAGAAATCACCAAACGTTTCAGGAAGCGGCCCCTAAAACAAGGTGAAAGAGGTCTTCTTTGAAAAGAAATGTTCTCAACTAGAAAAATCCAAAAAACAGTTTATGAACTTGCATCCCCCTGAGTACTTTTATGGAACTAATGAAAGATATTCGGTTTTTTTGTTTTATTTTAAAACAACGCATTAATTCCTTAAATTACTTCGTCAACCAAAAACAGACAGGTTGGATCTACCACAATTACCTCGGATTCTTGACATCGTTAAGAGGTTCTGATACAGACTGCAACAGAACAAAGACCCAAGACTAGACTCAAGAGGGGTGCTGGAACTTGAAGAGTCTACACAATAATCAAAACGAAAACCATTCGCTAGTTTGCTAGCTAATCTTGTAAAGGAATGAATAATAATGCAATCTCTACTCAGTTATTAATGATTGTTTTGAATAAAATACTGTAATAATAGTAAAAAATTCTAAGGGAAGTAGAATGCCTACACAATTTGGAATTTGGATGGACTGAAAAGTGGTAACAAGTGTGAGAGAGATTAATTAACTTCTCGGTATAAAAAAAGAAAATTTCAACACACATCATCAACAAAGTTGTTAACTTTAGTAATATGATGCCAATGTAGAATCTAGTCATCAACAACTTATCCATAATACAGGATAAAAGGCGACGCATCTTTCTACTTAGCTGATAAATAAAACCATCTAATTGAGGAGAATTCTTACTTGAGTGGCGATATAGGCATTCGATCGTCGATAACCATCCAGGTAGTTAGCATTGATGTAATCTGAGCACGGTACTCCAGGAAGCTGGCTCAAAATTACTCGACTATGATCGTAGGCAATGACGTTGGCATATCGGTTCTTCGCCTTATTCAGCTCCATGTTGGCATGCTGCCATGTAAAGCCACTGCCTGAATCGATTGCCTCGTACTCCTTATAGAGACCATTGTTGTCGAAGGACTTAAGGTTAGCCACATGAACAGCCAGATGACTAAGGGAGATGGGGGATTGGCTAGGGAGAGTTTGACCCAGCATCGACTGTGGCGCCTGTCGAAGTGGCGTTTCTGGCGCCGAGAGCGCCTGCACAGGAGTTCCATTCTCGAGCGTCTTCGAGGTTTGCGGTGTCGGTGATGCACGAATGCCAGGAGGATGGGAAGAATTAGCTAGAGTATGGAGGTGTGCTACTTTAGTGACTTAAAAACCAATACAGATTTCGACCTTGAGGCACATAAAACGAGATTTATTGGTAAAGCAATGGTAGCTCATTGGAAGCATGATGAATGCGATCCAGCCTTTTCCTTAGTAGACTTGATCCAAATGCATTGCTGTACGCATCACTTATTTGGGAGAACATCCTCACTTGAAATTACCCTTTTCTTTCGCGCGAATAGGCAACTCCTCAAAAAACGCGACACACAGTCAACAATAATAAAGCTACTATTAATCGCATGTTTGTGTACATAAATTTCGTCATCATGTAGGTTTTGCGTTGTGCTCTCGACCTAATCGTCAATAGCCTGCTTGATTTCTAGTATTGTGATAGTTAACATATTCTGCATTAGGTAACAATCTACAATCATTGGAAAATGTGATATTCTTAAGAACTTGTTGCAATTTACAGCCCATTGTTAAATATAATCTGCAGATAGGTAGCACATTTCTTTGTGTGCAAACATGCAGGAAATGATTTAACCAATGTAGCAAAAAAACAGTTTTCAAATTGCAATACTAATGAATGAAGATTAAAATGTTATAACAGAGGCTAAAGCTGACGTTATTGTGATGCATTTTATATGCATGCGGCTTGGGACACTGGTGATACACTTTGGCAGGCATTGAGCGACCCATTGAGTGGTCCGGTGTTAACTTACCAGGTGAAGTTGAATCCGTAGTATAATCTGTAAGTTAGAAAAATTGTATTACCTTATTAGGACCGAAATAGCTGCTCCACCAAGTGCCTACAATCAACTAATTTATTCCTCTCTCTTATAAAGACGTAAACCAAACTCCATCCAAGGAAAAGTAAGCCCTTAATTGGTTGTTATGTCGGTAATATCACAACCTATTTGGCTTTCGACATCGCTCTGGAATGGCGTGGCCGAACACACCTACTATTTCATAAACTGCAAACATTTAACTTATTAATGCGAAATTGTAACAAGCCTTTTAGAAAATAATTAACAAATTAGCGTTGGGTTAAAAAAGGACTATTATCATCATTTAAGCAAAAACTGCTTAAAAACCACAATTAAATAAAAAGTTTCCAGGAATTCAAATTCACTTGTGCTTAAAATATTGCCAAACCAACCATTTCCACTTTGAATTTCAACAGAGTGCATTTCAACGGGATCTATTCCAGGCCCGAGGCTTTTATGATGGGACGGTGGCATAAGCGGTACCTTCAAGCTGTTATCCGTCTTGGGCAGCTTCGCACCGATAGAATTGCGTTGTTGCTTTGGCCTTCGTCTAGACAATGGAATAGTTGCCCTTAGTTCTGTTCGTCTACTACTAATCCAAAAACTTGTCGTAGAAGTCAATAGCTTGTTGGGAAAGACATTCTAGATTGTCAGTTTTATTGCTATTTAAGAGCTTCTAGTCGGAAGCTAGGTGGTGTTAACAAAAACAAGATATATCACAGGATCGCCAGTAAAGGGAAGACATATTTAAACCAATAAATCGTTCAGGAATGTGTGATCCTTCCACCGGTCTTCCAGATGGATTGAAATATATTAGGCCTACCGTCTTGTTAAGCTCTCTCATACAGTGGTAGCGTTTCTTATTCCAAGACTTCTGACCAATAGGAATGTTAAAATAATTTTCAACTTCACAACACTGTTTAGTAACTTCGATCTGCAGTTAGAAAATTATAGCAGTACTAGTCTGTCAAAAGGTATTCAAGACAGTTCAAACTATCCAGATAGTATGATAAGTCACAAACCTATCAATGATGGTGTGACAAGAACCTGGGAACAATTATTTTGCTCAATGGATGTCCTCGAGTAGCGAACTATGAAACTCAAGGAGTTAAGTAAAACAATTGTATTAACACTGAAGTGCTTATCATCAAGCGAATTGACCTATGGGATGTTTGTTTTTAACACTGAAAATAGCTTTGTAAGGTGTACGCATACGTTGACCAGGAAGTGGACGAACATTTTCCCACAGTAAACGCAAGCTAATTGAACCTGGGATGCCATTTTTGAAAATGATGTTTCATTACAAAACAGTGGAATGCATCTGAATTCAACAGCAAAATGTATAATAATGCTACCATTGACAAGTCAAAGACAATTACAAGTTACAATGAGGTTATCAAGACATTTCCGATTAGTCAACAAAAGCGTTCGTGTTTTATCAGCTTTTATTCAAAAAAATATGAGGATAAAGTCTATGATGTCGCTTATGATAATCAGGAGGACGTCCCACAGAAGACATGAAACATGTTTCACCAGTTTTTAAAAATATTTTCAAAGATTGCATACAAGAAAAGGAACATAAAGACTGCTTAAGTTGGTGGGACTTATAAAAGGCGACTTAGGGATTCTTGTCTTTTTTACAATATCTCGGAACATGTATTTTACCTAGAGGTATTAAAACATTTAGATAGTGTTAACAAACCTGAAAAAGCATTGTACAGCAATACAGATGAGAGCAACCAATGCGAGACCAATAATAACAGTAACGAGGATGATGGTGAAAAAGGACGGACCGGCGCGATTCACTACACCACTGGTGGAGCTTCCACCGCCACTTCCAGCTAAATCGGAAATGCCATTCGCCTTGGTGATTATGAGGCTTTCCTCAGGCCTGAATGCGACTGACCATCGACTTGAGGAGCAATAATTCGGATTGATGCTGTCCTCGTATTCATCGCCTTTGTCACCCGAGTCAATGACAGCTTTGGATGTGACTAAATTTCCATTGTTGTAACTGGGGTTCGAGCGTTTATGAAGAGGCACGGAATATTGAATATCTGGATATATGCAGGCTAGAAGTATGGCCTAGAATAGTTTAAAGAGTAAGGATAATAAAAGCACAGAAGTTTATAACTATTAATTTTTATAACTCAAAAAATTACATTCGATTTTTTTCGATGAAGTGGCAACCTGCTTGTGACTATTCCATAATTTTTCTATTCCTCACATTGCTATTAGGTAACATTAAAGATTTGCTCCCGAAATAACAGTTTCAAACTTCATAAATTGTTAATTACACTATGAGATTATAAAAGTTAATGAATTTACTTCTCTGAAAATAAAATGCGTGCAGATCTCTGATACCTTAGAATAACTACCTCCCACACTAAGGGAGTGGGTAGCGAATCCGCCTCGACATTATGCCTCACTATAATGAAATGCTGCTTCATCTTAAACCTTGTAAAATGAAGAGAATAAATTAAATGCATTCCAGAAAGCTGTTGAGCAAACATATTAGTGATTTTTTTGCAAATAGAGGCCCGATTATAACCGCTACTACAACATACATTTCAGCTGACAAGTGCATCATACCTTGTACTGTTTCTCCCTTGACAGCTTGCAATCATATAACAGTATTTCTGAATGAGATTGACTTGGGTCGTCATTAAATATCCTTGAAGAGGCTCTACCAACTTCTGGAGGCACTAATAGACTCAGTGAGCGCCGAATTCGTGTGATCTCCTCCCGGCTACCAACTTGAACCTCCAGCTGGGTGGAATCAAATGCTAGTTGAGTGAATTCCGCCGCCACACGAGTTTCAGCCTCGTTCTCTTCCGGTGCTATACGCAGAAGCTGAAAAGGCAAAAACCTTACATTGCCCTTATCAAAGTTATATTGTTTAACCAGGCTAAAGATAATTGTACGTAATCATAAAGTAAGAAACCTGTAAAAAGTTTGACTTATGTTTACATTCATTCAAATGGACATCTTTTTTTCATATAGAGGCCAAAAAAATATTTGCAACTATTGTCCAAATGAAATAAATTGACATAAAAACCGCATCTTTTGGGAATCATGGAGCTCCAAAAGAGGACAAAAGTCATCTGTCCAAATCAGGGTCTCAAAATCATTCATAAACTGACATGCTGAATTAAATTCTGACCACACTCTGTTAAGATATGTATACTCTATTATTTACGAATTTTAAAACATACTTCACTGTGCCAATCTATGTGATCCGTCAGGCTTAAGACTTCGGCACGTTCCGAACTACTGATAATGAGATAGTATCGACGAATTGGTCCCAAATTTTCGCTAACTCGTAGAAGACGCACCAGAACTTCATTAGTGTCCGCTTTGAATGCCACAGGAACCGGTGCTGTGATGTTTACAGGCGCTGTAAGAGGAAAGAGCCAAAATGGCTTCCAAAAAGCCAGCAAAACGTAGGTACGCCCTTTATGTCTTCCTTAATGCTTAAACGATAGTTTCAAGCATAGATACAATTACTTTGAAGGCTTACTAGGCGCAATGAATTGCTGCACTTTTTCTCCCCACCTGTTCTTTTGATTATTTAAGCTAATAATTAAACAACGAATGCTTCCAGGGATTAATACCCATATAAGGAATCCACCAAAAGAGACTGATAATGTTTGACAGAAATAGAGGTGTGTAGAATCGTAATGAATAACAATAATCTTGCATAGAACATCGAGAGGATGACTACTGGGTGTTAATCATGACTAGAAGGCAGAAGCACAATCTTCATTACTGACATGCATTGCCCTATCTTTACATAAAAATGATTATCCATTGCTAAGCAAAACAGGAAAAGGGACTCTAGTCAAATGAAATTCCCAAATAAGTAAACAATTCTGTTAACAATTCAAGGGCTTGAATTTAAGTAGAATAACCCATGCTAGTTATGTAAATCTGCATAGGTTATAGATCACCTGCCAAAGTAAACACAAATAAATAATTCTACAATGCAAGTAGTAATTGCACATGTTAAAGGTTTTCAAATAATAAATTCATTTTCAGCTACTCGACCTTGGGCTGAAAGCCTTGATAATTGTTGGCTAGTAAAAGTACAGACTTTCACGTTTGTTAGATTATCCTTAGACTTAGTCTGCAAATGCTGATAAAATCTAACCACAAAATACTAAGCTTCGATCTTTCTCAAAAACAATGGCAACAGTTTCCTATATAGCTTGACAGTAGGTTGGAAATCCCAGGAGGGCTACCAAAACAACAGCGATTTTGAAAGTTAGTCCTGCCTCAAAATCCCTTATTAATCAATGAAACTGGTGTGAAACAAGCAAGGTCTTCGAAAAAAGTTCACTTAGACTGCCAGTGCTGTAAAAAGTAATTTTCACGTCCTCTGACATTCGCGCCAGCAAATAAATTAACGGCGAAAAAGACTCCAACTTTTAAGCTAACTATAGTTCTTGTGAGGTGAATATGAAAAATCCATATTGCCCAATAGGGTATTTGCAGACCTCTGTAAACCTGATTTTGATCCTATTTTATTTAAGGTCTGTTAAAATGACTTCGTTACTGTCCGTATAAACATGTTTCCACGTGTCAGTCTTTCTTTTCTTTCTCATAAAGAAACTGAGAATAACTCAAAGTATCCAGTTAAGTTCCACACTTTAACTGACCAACTTTTTAGTTACGATGTTTGCATCGCGGATCTTGGACCTAAGACCTTTATGGGTAATTTAGGCACAGGTACAATGAGTCAGGTGCTGAACGGTGGAGCAGCCGTCATCAACGAAACATAGCCTTTTGCTATGGCCACATTTGCGCGGGAAATGAACAAAAATTCGCAAATCTCTTTTCAAGCGTCTAGAGATAAAAATGAAGGAAAGTAGTACAATTCATAGATCAAAGGGACTACAAGAACCAACAGCCAAAATTGGTTTCCAAAAGTGTCTACAAAAGTAATTGTCTGCACAGCACAATTATCGGTCCCACTGCAATGCACTTACGATGCATTCGAGTTCGACAGCTTGTCTGTTCCCACAGGGCTTCTGTCTCACCTCTTTGCCGATCAATGGATGTTTCGTAGACGGGTCGTACTTCAATGTCGAAAATGGCATTTGGTTCCAGTTTATCGATAGTATGTACTAACAAAGAATCCTGGTCTCTGGACAGAAAGTCATCTCTGAGTCCAAGGTGCCCTCCAAAAGTAGACTGCTTGCTTGAACTGACAATGAGTTTTCTCGGACCCAAGGTTAGTCTGACAGGGTCGTTTAGCTCATTAATGAATGACTTGATGCCACTAATTTGAATCTGCAATGATAAGAATAATAATTTAGAGCTATTACATGGCGAAGCTGAAAACTGATAACATAGTTTAAATTGATGAACTTCCAATTTTGCGCAATAATCCCAAAACACGTCACCCTAAAAAGGCGCCAATTCGTGGCACACACAACGCGCAGATTCAAAATTGCACTCAAGGTTAAAAGGGGGATTTGAAGGCCCAATTTAAGAATGTAGATAAAGTTCAAAAATTTTTTTCAAAGGGAAGCTAACAAGTGGCTTTTAGAGTTGTTTCCAAGAGCACATTAATCTAAGAAGCCGTATAATTGACATCTAGGTAAAATTTGGACTGCTTTCAACCAAAAGTTGGGAGCAGTTACTGGAGCGCTATGCCTGTCTGAACAAATAGTTTTCGAGCGTAAAAGCTATTTTTAACAGCATTTGATGGCTTTTCTGATTCAGAAATGCCAAAATTTCAAGGGCACACTATCTCAAGTAAAACGTTAATTATCGGACAGTATTGCTGAAAGCAAAGTTTAATCATATTTTTGGATATTTTAACGCATACTTATACCTTCCCCTTTTGTTGGTTTAGCATTAGAAATAAAATGAATTAATTCTTTTATAACCCAAAACCTGTGTGTGTGCACAGATTTATGCAAAAAAATGTTTTTCTCGATTTTGCCTGGCATTCGGAAAGTTTATTGCCTTTATCAATTCGGCCCGTTGTCTATTGTGCGACAGCGTTATTAGAACATTTCTCGACTACCTCGTACTCCTTCAGCACGCGTCGATCAGGTGGTGGCAACCAGGTAACCTTGATACTGGCCTCTGTAGGATTGGGCAGCTCCAACGATTTTACACCAAAACAGCGTAGGTCTATCACGCGACGAGGGTGATATTCGCTGTCCCGACTGGCGCTTACTATAACCGGATCGCTCCAGTTACCAAACCGCTTATCGGTTCCACGTGATTGAATCTTGATGCTGTAGCTCTCCGCTGGCGAAACGTCATCCAACGTAGCCATTGTGACTGCTCCCACCTCGAGAATGCGCTTACTAGAAGGATCCACCACATTATCATGCGCTGCATAGTAGATGCGAAAACCCGTCACCGGCACAGGCCGCTGCTGATAGTCGTTGCTAATACGGTAGGTAGAACGACGCGGAAGACTCCATGTTACCTTGATTTGGCGGTGATTAATCCTCTCAGCTTTTATGTGTGTTGGAGGATCGGGAACTAAAGCCAATGTTGCAACTCAGCATTATTTAATGGAAACTTTGCATGGAAATACCATCATCAAGTGTGTTTATGGTTGCCTTTGAAAAGCCATAACGCAAGTGGCTTTAAGCTCCACTCAGAGCACTCGACACTTTGTTGTAGCCTTTGAACAATGTACTATACCTCAAGTGAGACCAAGTTATAATCCTATTGGACCTCTGTAAGATCAAAAAAACTATAAAACTAAAATAGTACGAAGCTCGCGAATGTCACACCAACTTAATGAAAAACCATTTGGCAAAGATTACTAAGAAATGGCTTCTAATGCGTTGTGAATGTTTGGCTTACCATCGGCTGTTGTTCGGATAGTGTTTGAGGCTGACCAGGGTCCCGGACCTGAACTGGTAAAGGCTCTGACGCGAAAAGTGTAAACTGTTCGCTCCTGTAGATCATCAATTCGCAGAAAAGGTTGGGTGGTGTTTTGATAATTAGCCGTGTTTTGTGGCGAGCTGAACTCATAGTAATGCACCTAAACAAACGGAAGTCCGTAATTGAATGGACATTCATAAATGACATTATGCTTTTAAAAGCTTACTAAAACGCTTCCATTTGCCTGCAATTCTTGCAAAAAAACGAATCTTTAGGTCTTTTGTTTATGCAAAGTGGTGAGTTGAACAATTGTTTCGCCTAGCTTTTGAGATTGTTGGAGTTCCACAGCTACTGTACCTTAAAAACAGGAGCCTTGATTTGTGAGGATTTTAGCTCAACAACACATCAAATTTTAGTAGCATCTGTTGATGAAGGAGCACAATTTTTGTACTGGCATTGTAACAATTTGTTTGTTCTGGCACTTAGGTGGCCATGTTGCCTTAGCCAGGCGGGACAGGCCTCAGAGTCATTCCAGCAGCTCCGTTCCCTCTGTTTGTTAAACAGATATTCCTCCCTAGTAGTACGCCTTCTTTTGCCTTCAAGAAAGCATCGGGGACCTGCATTGGTGGCATCGAGAAGCGGACCCCACTTTACAGGATTTTTATTTCGATCTATACCGCTTGTGCCAAGCTGTAGCGATGTAAAAGAAGTGCGTGTGCTACTAATATGAGAATCACAGGCATCCCATTATAGAAAGGATCGGAATGGCGTCTGGCTTCGGCATCTACCACACCTCCGTGTGTTCTGCAAGGGAGCTATTAACAACTGTAAACCACCTAAAAGAGTTTTGTTGTGGAGATTTCTCTAACATACCCGCTTAAGGGGGCCGGTGTTCTAGGATCTCTCCAAGGACATACTGATGCTCGGCAAAACGTCTTACTCTTAATTTAGTTTCCTAACCGGACAAAACTCGAGGTCTAATTGAACTTCTAAGAGGAGTCAGTGACGTGGTGGTCAAGCATCTCCTTAGTTACGCTCACATTTCGATGACTGGCACGGTTAACCTCTAGGTGCTTCTTCAAGCACTGATTAAGTTGTGATGGCTGATGCGGGAGGTTCACCAAGGGGATCGTCGAGAACGATGCTCGAGAGAAGGGAAGGGCTATGTAATACTTTGTTTGTTCTGACTGCCAGTTTCGGGTTCGATCATTTGGGTGGCCTCCGGGCCATGCTAGCAGCGTCGTTTCCTCCGTTTGTTAAAAATATGCATTCTGATACAGTGTTATGGCTTCTTTTGCCTTCAAGGTAGTCTCGGGACGCAGTAGTCATAGCCAGAGGTCAGAGACGAGGTCGCATTCCACGCCACTTACTTTATATTCGAAGACTACGGCAATTCTACTTACCTACTGTAAGCGTCCCGAATTTTTTTTTGTTACCGTAACTGACCCAAAGTCTGCCTCTTTTCTTGGGTCACCGCAGTAGCAAATACTACTGCTAAAGCCCACTTTCGATTGACTTCCCCATTCAGATTGTGAAGTTACACTAAACACTTGAACTACTTTATTTAAGCCATTTAAGAATGACTGAACTTTCATTTCCGTTTGTGTTTTTCTTGCGCTTTTTCCAAATCTGTGCTTCAATTTCCGAATATTCTGCCATGTTTTTGTAAAACATGTAGCAATTCGTAGCTACGTACTCTAAATGCTAGAATGTACGGTTTAAAATGTCATTGGATATGGTAAGAGAGATCGGAAAAATGAACATGTGCTATAAATATTTCCTTTTGGCATAATATCTATCCGCTCACCTCTGATTTATCTCATTAGCGATTCGTCTATTACTCTAATTTTGTTATACATTTATAATGTAATGCCTAAAGGGGTATTGGCATACATCAATGATCTTCTTGTCGATCATCACAAAACAAATTGGAAAAAGTGAATAATACTTATGGCATTTTGCAGATTCTGTGCTAAATAAAATGGAGTATTGAAGTGTGCACTTTTATAAAAAGGTTGTTGTTGTTCCCATGACTTCAAAGTCAAACCTTTCATCAATACGAATGGTCAGGCCAAATTGGCTTCGACCGTTTTAGTAACTACGCAGTGGATGTCTTTGTACAACATACCAATAATAATGGTATGGTGGACTTTATGACCAGAGTCTTTATCCGCAATTATTATTGCCTAAAGCTTTTCATAGTCTTACCTGATAGCCAATAATGATTCCGTTTCTTGATTCCTTGGGTGGTGGAGACCAAGAAAGCTCGACCGAATTTGTGGAAAGACCTCTCACGCGTAAATGCAGAGGAAAACTACCCGGCACTATTGTGTATCCGCAAAGAAGAGAAGTAAGAAATAACTGCACACCATAAATGAGCACAGAAATGTATTTCCAGTGACCAGAATACTACATCACCATGTTGCATGGATAAGAGCATTTGAAAGAGCCGTATAAAATCAAACAAACTTCTCCACTTGGAATTGCATGCAATGGTAAACTTTTAGAAGCATACTTAATTTATTTTAGTAAAATGTTTGTGGAATTCAGAAGTGCAATCCCTTTTCAATAATGCCTAGAATTAAATGAACCAGAATCCAAGTATCATTTGTAGGATTACCAACACAACTCTACCATACATTTACATTCCCTATTAAACAAGAATAAAGCCGCACTAAAACCTTCAACATAGTTATGACTATTTTAAAGTAAACAATACGGAGTAAGATGTGACCTCAGCTTGATAAGTATACTGAGTGAATAGCTAATGAGGATTTTGACGGCATTTAGCACCCCTTTTATCCAGATTCATTAAACAACCAGAAAAAATAAACCAGTTTTAGAAAAACACGAGCATGGCAGCTATAGACAACACTATGACAGGCTAACAGAAATTTGAATTCTTTGCGTCAAAAATTTCACTACCCAAAAGACTTGCGTCCGTAAATGTCAACTGCCTTCTGCTAACCTGTAATTACAGACCATTTCAAAATCAGTATAGTGTTAACAAACGCCTACCAACAATAGCAAAGATTAACTTATTCAAAGCAATAACCTCACCATTTTCTGGTGTTGTTATGTTTAACTGCGCTGGGACCCCAATGTCGATGCTATTGTAAGCAGCAACTTCGAATTGGTATATTCTTCCGAACTCTGAAATTAGAATCTGTTTTAGTAGGGTTTGGAACAAGTCACACACAGCCCCGAAGCATTCCTACATAGCCAATTAGACAGTATTTAAAAATGCTATTTTATAAATAGCATACGTTTTGAATGGAAGAGTCGCGATCCGGACAACCAATTAGACCTCTTTGACACTCCATTATACTGCAGTCGAGGCGAGGGAAGAGCCATAATTTATAATTAGTGGGACAAAACTACAACCTCAACTGGCTCAACATTTATGAAGGTTTGGTGTTGCAGCATTACCTGTTGCCTAAATCAAACCGATTCTCTGATATGAGTCCCACAGACTGTTTTAAAAGAGATAAATAAAGTCGCACTTGGACGATTTAAGGACACATGCATTGTTGTGCACCATAACTGACAATTTTTTGACAATCAGCAATATTCTAGAAGGAAAAAATTTACTTAATGCAAAACAAATTTAAACCATTGAGCAATACAAGCTGTGCATAATTTCGGTCCTGCTAGATTAATTTTTGCGCTACCTAAAATAATTTTACAAATTACACATCTCAGCAAAGCCTTTAGTCGAGCCGAAATCAACGAAACAACCACCATTTGCTCACTTAGATGTTAAAATGCAATTAAGGCCTTAACATACCTCAAAAACTAACAACGCTTAGTTTTCAATTACAGCTGTTTAAAAGGGTTGCATGCGAAAAAAAGTTATTTACGAGGTTTAATTCATGGAAGAGAGTGTGGAAAAAGTTCTTCCTCTTTTTCCGTAGGAAAGGGTAAAGTTGCTGCGCCTAGGTGCAACCTTCTTAGTGCCCTTCACTCAGCCGAGGCTGATTGCGGCCTTGCAGGGTTGGATGGGAGGTTTGCCTGGATGGGGTGAGTCATTGGGCCAAACAACAAAGCAATTTGTCTACGGTAAAATGGCAACTGTTACACCCACAGCCACACATTAACGTTGCTATTATCAACTTGTCGATAATAGCAACCAAGAGGACTTAGGTAGCTTCCGAGGGGATGCTTGTTGCTAACTTGCACAGTGGTCCGTTCTCTATGTGCATTGGCCAGTCAGCCGTCGGGAGATGACTGGCACTTTACCTTTTCTGCGTTCGGCCCACCTTTTAGACTCTTTGGAAGGCGTAAAGATGGACCCACAAATGAGTTAGATCGAAGAAAGAAACTGCTCACACCCACCGGAAGCGGGTATTTGTTCCACTGACGAGTGATCGAAATCCTCTGATTGGTATAAACAAATGAATGATGAATTCCCCAACCTCAAGAACTAGGGATATACACATCTGTTAAATTAATAAATCAGAAAACCTGGGTAAATTTAAAAACATCCATTAAGTTTAAACGAAATCAGGGATGTGATGTTGAGCAAGTTTTAGTGATAGCATTGATTTAGAAACTTGACTTGGGAACTCAAAATGACATAAGGAAATTAGCAGCACATCTTGTAATTTGAGCACAAAACCATTATTCGAAAAAAAGTTTTAAATCAAATTGATCAGGCCGAATCTACACAAATGAGTTTTGGCTATTCTTTTTTGGTTCCTGCTGTCAGGGCCCATTACACTGCATCTCTTCATGCACCAAATCAAGCGTATGTGCTTCACTCTGAAGCAATTATTAATCCAGACACAAAAAATTAACAAAGATGGGTTAATGGAAACTTTAGGGTGTGTATTTGATTAGGAACAATTGCTCTAATTAACATTGGTTCCAAAATATATTTGGTCTGAATGAATAAGAGCGTTTGTGTAGCTTCCTAGGGGATGCTCGGTGCTCACTTGCAGTGGATCGTTTCCTATGTGTATTGTCCAGTCAGTCGTCGGATGATGACTAGCACTTGGAAGGACCAAGAAATGAGTTAGGCCGTGGAAATAATCTGCCCACATTAGTCGAAAGCGGGTATTTGTTTGAGCCACGATTCATTAAAATCCTTCAAGAATTTTAAATCTATGTATAGTATTAAAAAAACATCGGAAGCCCCCTAGTAAACTAAAAATGGCCACAAAATTTAGACAAAAGCGTGTAGGTTATGATGAGGAGGTATTTAGCATTACCCAAAATACTATCAGAGCTTAAATTCTCTTACATTGTCACTTTTAATGGAATCTTTAATATAGACACCTGATTTAGAAAGTCAAAATGATAGAAAGAAATTGGAAGTACATTTTGTGACTTGAGCACAAAACCGTTGTTTTGAAAAGGCTTTAAGTCAAATTGACCAAGGTTACAAATAAA
This sequence comes from Taenia multiceps, assembly GCA_001923025.3. NCBI lineage: Eukaryota > Metazoa > Platyhelminthes > Cestoda > Cyclophyllidea > Taeniidae > Taenia > Taenia multiceps. Next base: position 868,885 of record CM010311.1, read on the forward strand.
TTCTAACCCTTCCTTTTTAATTCCTGCCTTCAAGGACCAATCTACTGCAATGGTTTGTGCAGTTAATCACCCAGTCAAAAAATCAAGCAACCCTCACCAAAACCGTGTTATTGGAAACTTTAAGGGCATGTGATTGATGAAAAACAATTCCTTTTATTAATGATGAAAAAATTCCTTTAATTAACATTGCTTTTAAAACATAGCTAATCTTAGCTAAAAGTGTTTTTTTTTTACATCCTATGTTCTAATTATCGCAAATTAGCAACCGCCTTATCAAAAGGGAAGTCAAAGATGGCTGTATGCATTCGTGGTGGTGATGACTCCTAAAGTGAGGTGAACATCTGCACCTAGTACAAATTACTTCTGCCTCGAACTAACAAATGTCCAGTTTTCTTGTCAGACGTCAATATGTTGGGCATGTAAATGCTGTAGAAATAACTTCGAAATACGGAATCTGTTGCCATCGGAGTATTCCGAGTGTTCGAGGTTGTAACTGTTGCGACATGGCGTCTAAGACAACACGTGTAACGATGTTCATATTTTTTCCTGGCAAAATGTTATTAATCTACCTTTCTGTTTAGTTTGAAAAACGATTTTGACTTTTGGAGGTACAGTGGAGACATGAAGCAATTTCTAGTTCTTGGATTGCAGGAAAATACACGGCATTCCATAAATTTGCCCAAAAAGTTTTGTTACACATTTTTGGCAATAATACTAGTTTGATATTTTTTTGGTAATAATAAGTTTTTTTTAACATTTCCCTCTACTTTTCCCGCCTACACTTTCAATCAATTCGTCTACTTCCGTTTCAAGTTTATAACCATCTCTAGAATAAAGGCAATCCTTGACGAACGCAAAGCAGATGCAGCGCTTTCACACTCGAACAAACTTTTTGAAAAGTGTTGTAGGTGCAGGCAAAACTACTCGTATTTGCTTGAACTCTTAGTTGTGGATGGGGGACTAGGAGGCCATTGCCATGAGCTTATGTTAATATCTCTGTCATTTACATGAGAGATAGGTGGTAATTATAACTATTTTTAGCATTCCGTTAGATTGGGTAAGAGAGCTACCAGACGTAAGCGCTTCGAATTCTCACCATGGATTAAGTTCGAGGATAGAAATAATTACATTAAGGTCTTAATTGACGCAGAGCCATGGGTAAGGATTTGATGTACAGTTTATCCTTCTTTTTTATACAACCTAACAAGGTGATTTTCCACATTTGCGTAAATATAAGCGACTAAGTAAGAACGAATTTGCTTCTAATAATACATTTCCTATTGATGGTACTTAGATTTTGTGAAACAAATTAAAATACTCTCTGCTGATCCCTAGCTAATCAAAAGGTGGGGCAGCTGCAAAAGATTTGGAATTTGAATTAGCTTTTCACATGTATGCAACGGTATAAAATGTTCCACATCCAGGGTAGTTGCATTTTCCAACTCACGAATATTATCAATCTGCGTAGATGTGTATGAGGTGCCTGTTACATTCCGTCTGACAGCATGCGTTGGAGTGACCTGTGCACCCTCACTCAATTTTCCAGTCTCTCCCTCGGCTGGCTTTGTCGTCATTAGCAATTCTGGAGGCCCAACTAGACGAAATGACACCTGATAACCCTTGAGTTCGCCATAGGTCTCGGCTGGGGGCTTCCATTGTAGCTTTAGTACGATGTAATCCCTCGGAAAGCCACCACCTGTCAAGGCTGTCTCCTTTTGAAAGTTATCCAATGTCAAATCCTGCGGTGGTGTTGGCACTGAAAAGCAAAATCCTGGGTCATCCTGACAAGGATTGGCGTTGAGCTCAAAAAAAGGATGAGTTTGGGCATCAGTATTAATCGATCCAACCGCGCCAAGTAACGCAACAGTGAATATGCAGGCGACACAGAACATTCAAGCAACTTGGAGTCCCATAAGAAGTAGAAAGTGGGTTAAAGCGTCCGGTGTAGAAATGCGATGCGCGGTCGAGAGAACCAAATGACCAACCAGAGGAACGGACCAGTCAAATTTGCGGAACATGATTTTGCCAGCGCGCATGTGTCTTACGCTGGACTCTTGCAAGAAAATAAGGGATTACTCACACACGCCCTTGATTTCCGAAATCCTAAGAAAGCAGCTTATTAAACATTAATGCGATGTATTAAAGAAAATCGCATTATTTTATTTGTAGTCTCTAAGATATTGCTCATGTGCTCGAAGTAATTTAACAGTGTCGTTCGTGCAAATTTAGGTTATAAGATTGATTGTGTTTAGATTGTCACAAGGTGTAATGATGCCAGCTTCGAAACCGCTAGAAAATTTAAGCACCATGTTTAGTGGGATGAGTGAAACTATAATAGAAGCGACACTTCCGCTCACTGTTACTAATGTTTATCTGGGATTATTGAAATCGGACGTCAAATTGGAGGCTTTAATTATTGCGTTCTCACCAACTAAATATTGCGAAGCTAAAGCCAAATGTGTTGTGCGCAATATCTCAGAGAAAACGCTATTAAATGATTATTTGTTTGATTGCATGCGAGGAATCTTAAATTGAATCAATGCACTTTGAACAAATGTTGGTTTGACATTTGTAAAGAAATTAAACACAGGAATTTAGCACTTATAACTCTATTTACTTTACTCTTATCAGTGTTGATTTGTGAGCACCAAAATATTTTACAAATTTTCAAGATGGAGAAATATGACCGGTAGATAATTACAACCAAAAAATTATTGCCAATTTCATTCAACCTCGTGTTTGATGCGACATTTGGACTAACACTATATTCATGGGAAAATTTGGATAAAAATGACGGCAATTAGGAAACATGCTTTAAAGGTGGCTAAACATTTTACACCCCAAGAAGCAGCAGCTAACAACAAAAATGTTAAAAATAATTCTACTGTTGCTAATTTAAGTAGGCATAATTGTGCTCCACATGGTAAAAAGCTGTGACATTTTGCTTGTTAGCAGCCTTTGAAGTCAGACGGTAAAGGTTGGAAATGCCACGAAATCAGTTATTTGCCCAAAAAAAATCTCGGAAAATATTCACCAGTATACTGCATTGCACATAAAAGCATAAATAGAGAAACAAACATTTAGCTTGAGGCACTTACGGAAACCATTCGATTTAAGTAGAGCCAACCGAGATCCAGGGTGGTTTTACTGCCCACATTTACTTTTTTTATGATAAATTTGATTTGATGGGGGGTCTCTTACATTTGTTTAGTAGAATTTTTTTGACAGCTACGATGGCAATGACCACAGTAAATAAATGCAATGATATGTAAGTTTTCCTATAAAAAGTCAAATGTTCTTGTGGTTTTAACTACCAAGTGAATAAGTAGCACAATTAGAAAAACGCTATGTTGCCTCGTGGTCAGTAGGCGATGAGAAAATAATGCACTTGGATGTGTACATATGCGTATGCATATATTAGCGGTAACATTTCGGCATTTTCTAAACTTTGCTCCAAAGGAATTCATTTTAGCATGAGCATTAAACCCAAGACCTCAATATTAAACCACATAAATCTTGTTCAGATGTTAGGTCAAACGATTCATAGCCAGCAAAACTTGCTGTTTAGAGGACGCATTTAAGCACATGAATTTAATAAAAATTCACTGCATATTAATAGTTGGTGGAATGGCACTTAGTGCCCAGCATGTGAATACATACCGAGATCTAGCAAAATTCCTTCCCTACCCCTTAAACACTACCACCTTGGACGATTAAATACTACTTGATGTGCTATTTTACAAAGTTGAGCTGTGATTAGTTGGTTTGTTTCATCTGTATATAATTAGAAAGTAGAAATAGCAATTACATAGATGTACGCATTACACTTCCATACTTTCTAACGCATACACATTTCAAGATTAATGTGCTGTATTTTAATAAAATATGTTTATAGCATTGCACATTTAGCCCTTTTTGCGTAAAAATCAAAATTGCAGGCCGTAAGCGTATTAGTACACCTGGTTTTCTCCAGCATTTTTTAATAAATACTCGCTTCAACCAGAGGTCCAATTATGCGAAACACCCGAGCACCGTGATGATTGCGTTACTGAGCACGTGCTTCTCTAAAGACAACGATAGGATTATGCTCTGCGATACATTTTTGCATTTTCTTCAAGTGCAGGCCTTTAGCACTGTTCCCGAACTTACAGTTACTAAGCGTACGGATCTCCAATTTCGCGGGTACACCAACGCCGTGTTGCGTTCGAGCAGAGAGGCTGATCTGGTACAGAGTGTCTGGTTGAAGCGCCTTAATAGTCCAACCGGTCTGTCTGGCCGAAATCGAAATGGCGAGCGGTGTTTGAGGCAGGTTTGTCACACCCGCTTCACTAGCAGAACGGCATTGCAGTTGGTAGTCCAGAATCGTCGTGCCATGCGGCAATTCCGGTGGCGACCAAATCAGCTGTATCGATGTCGGCGTAGGACTGATCCCACGGAAGTTCAACGGCTGTGAAGGCACTTTATGCAACCAGAGTAGAAAAGGCGTTAAGAAAAATGTGTCCAAATATTAGTTTTGTTGGTTTTGACACAAAGAAATGAACAGGGTCAGAAGGGTGTTTTATTATTTTGCTTAGCCAAAGAACCACTTCTTCTAGTAATTAATTGTAAGGTGCTCGCGGATGATAACATTTTTCACGAGAACTTATTGAGGATTTCGATGTGTGATTCGGTAAACACGAGTGTTGAAACTTTGATTAGGCTGGGTAAAGTCTGCTAATTAGTTTTAATAATACTAAGGGTTAAATTTTTACTTATGTCATACCTATTTAGCATATTTTATGAATTCATGAGTTAATCTTTGAATGGCAACAGTTGATTTGCATCAAGACAATGACGGAATTTAGTACATTAAACTAGTAGTTCAATACTCTAACAAGTGATCTACAGGTAAAACATTTGTAAATTTGGTCTATTATTTTGGGGAATAAATGATAAGCAGAGTAAATTTCATATATTTTTGAAACAATAAAGGGTTTAGGTCTATCGAAATCGCTTTTAAAAAAACGTTTGCTAGCAACCTTGAAGGAGACTGCACTCATAACCATAAATCTATTACCCGGTATTGTGTCAGAAGCTATCAGACGCACCTTTCGAATTATAGCTCTTTTAAAACAAATAAAGAATCCAATTTTATTAGTTTGAAAAAGTATTTTTGATACATCACTAGCTCGTAATGTCGAAAAGGAGGTTGAAACTTATGTTTTGAAAGTTATGCCAATGTTTTGTTAGTTTCATACACTTAGGCGGCCACATTGCCTTTGTAGGGCGGGGCTGGCCTCCGGGCCATTCCAGCAGCTCCATTTCCTCTGTTTGCTGAATATGTGTATTCTGCCTTAGTGTTATGCCTGCTTTTGCCTTCAAGGAAGTCTCAGGATGCTACTTTGATGGCATCTATACCACTTGTGACAAACTGTAGTGGTGCGAAAGAAGTGCATGACCTACAGATGGGAGGATCCCTGATGTCCAATGGCAGACGGCTTGAGAACGACATCCGCCTTCGGCATCTACCCCATCTCCGTGTTCTGCAAGAAAGCTATTAACAACTGAAGCGACACTAGACGTGAACCACCAATAGACGCTTGTTGCAGAGATTTTCTTAACATACCTCCTTAATGGGACTGATGTTTTAACGTCTTTCTATGTACACGCTGCTGCTTGGCAGAACCTCTTGCTCTAAGTTTAGTTTCCAAACCGGACGAAACCTTTGGTTTAGTAGAACTGCGAAGAGGGATCAGTGACGCAGTGGTTAAGCGTCTCCTCAATTGTGCTTGGCACAGTTAGCTCTTAGGTGTTTTTTTTTGCAGCACTGATTACCTTGTGATGGCTGACACGGGAAGTTTACCGGGGGAAGCATCGGGGATGACGCCGGAAAGATGAGAGGGGCTATGTAATATTGTGGTTGTTCTAACCGGTCACTTGGCTGACCATATTGCCCTAGCCTAATGGGCTGGCCTCTGGGCCGTTCCTGCAGCCCCATTCCCTCTGTTTGCTGAATATATGCATTCTGCTTTAGTATTATGCCTTCCTTTGCCTTCAAAGAAGTCTGAGAACCCTGCAATTATGCTTTTCGAGAATTAATTATTTTTGACGTAGAAAACGTCATCCTGCTTTCTAGGACAAACCTACATAAATCTAAAGTTCGCGGAGATCATGAATTGGTGTTGGTTGATGCACCACACAACGTTGCGTGTAATTCCTTTTAATAATTTCCTATTTTGCGGTCATTCTCACAATTTTTATTTACTCGCAAAAGAACTGATGAGCAATCTTTCTTTTCCAAATCTTATTCTTTTTGACACTGCTATTTAAACCTCTATAAATGCGTATAAAATAGCACTTAAGGTTTGTGCATACGCATAATAGCATCGAGAATGATTTCAAAAATCCTTGATTACTTGCCTACGCAGTGCGGAAAGATCTTTGCAGTGATTACTCGATGATCAACACGCAACGTGCGGTTGCTCGATTGGGCGAGACCGCGGGCGCCATTTAACACCCCTGTTATTGCGGTCGTTATAGCACACCGCACTATCTGTACGATCAGGAAATCTCTGCTATCATAAAATACTGCAGCGTCAGACAGAATCTACCTTCTTTGAGCCTTTGTTCAAAAGTGTACGGAGGTATCCTGATTCACGAGCCAACTTTGAAATTGTTCTCAGTTGGTTGCGAGATTTGCATCAAACGCCCACTTACTTATATTGTCATTTTTTTTCAAGCTCAGATAAAATTGCCCACTAGAGAAGATAGTACGTACCGGCAATAGGCATTTCCGCTGGCAAAGGATCAAAAGTTTGCTAATTAAGTTTCTAAATCAGAATAGGGCTTTCATTTGAGGCAATTATACCGTCCGATTTCATCGAAACACTTAAATACTTTTTATGAATGTTTGAAAATACAGAATTGAGTGATTTCAAAAAGCAACTCTTTCACAGTCTCAAGTTCCACTGCTAAGTACTTCCTCATCCAAGTGCAGCTTTACTTAGCTGGGGTTGAGAAAGGGATTAGCTATGCTAACCATTAAAAATATTTAAAGTATGTCATTGTTGGAGCACTTCTTAAAAGAACATGCAGTTTATGTGAGAAAAAAAATTGAAGATTCCATGAATGTTCTATAACATGCAAGTTGCAAAGCTTGGAGAATTTTTTTTGGAGAGGTTGATAACGAAACGCTACTAGTGCCTACATTTTTTGTATTTAATTGGTGACTCCAAAACCTACATAAAAAGGATTTGCTCGACAATCAGAGGAAATATGCAAACGCTCGGTGCTTCTTGGTCCGGCAACTGCCCCATTCATATGAAACCGAATGAATTTTAAATACACCAGGGAAAAAATGTCTTCTGTGCAAAGCACTGAGCCGCCAGTAAAGGCTTTCCAGTTTTTTATGTCTTCCACCCTTGAGCATAATATCTGTTTACATTTCACTGGTAATTGTGTGCCTGTGTACAGTAAAAATAAGTGTGTCTTAGAAACTATGTAGGCTTTACATTATCATTGTCTACATCGGTTTTGAGTACAGCATGGTTTGTCTACACAATCTTTAAAATATCAACTTATTCAAACAAATCCACTTTTTCCCAAAGTATTAGCTCTAAAAGGCGGTAAATTTATAAAAGAAATACCGTTATCTTTAGCTGAATTTTTGTTATCACCTTAACTTATAGGCCTTGACAAGGGATCGTAAGGAGGCCTCTTTTAATGTAATCGTTATCTGGCTTTTTAGAGAGAGCGGAAATTATTGTCTGGGTATTGGCGATACCCGTTTTTTCCAAAAAAAGTGTTTCGATAAAAAACCAAGAAATTTCCGCGTTCAATTGTGTTCCCCAGTTGGCGGGCAAAAGTGGATGCATAGGACTGCCAGTAGTGGAGGTGCTGTGTCCAAGCAGCCAGACAGTTATGCTCCACCTCGTAAAGTATCTCTACTAGTGGCTCATCTGGGGGGGGGGGCAAATGCTGCAAAACTGAATAATTTTTCCTCATAAACCATGAATAGATCTGTTTAGAGTCTGCAGGAGGAAGGCCTATTGGTCCATTACACTTGTTCCATTGGTGACGCGCGAAAATTCTTACGTTGATTTAAATGGAAGAAAAAAAGCATCTCGAGGGTTTTCTAAAAGTTACCGTACAACACAATTTTGTACTCTGATAGGATTTTCATTTTGTGGTACAAATTGTTGCATTCTAGTACATTTAATGGGCTCCTTTGATAGGGTTGACACGTCTCCTGCGATGTAATATAAGCAATCACTTTTAAAACACCTTTAATGTTCACTTTACAATAATTAAAAACTGGAAACAGTCACACCAAAAGTCTTAATAATGGATTTTAATAGATGAAAATGGCCATTTTTCTGCTAAGGTTTTAAGCAAAACTGTATTTGTCCATAACGCTGCACCTTAAATGACTATCTTGGTGTGCCCCGACCAGTCACTCCACAATTTTCATGTTTACGCATTCTTTGCTGCAGCATAATTCTTGATTACTTATTTAAGAGTTAAATTTAGCGCGTCTTTGAAGGAGCAAATTTTTGCGAACCTTCTTTTTATTTGGTTAAATCTGCAAGTCGACAAACTTTAAGGAGCTAGAGATAAAAGTCACAAATATGGCTGTTTTCCAGGTCGTTCGGGTAAGAGTTTTACAAGCTTACTAAAATGATTTTAAATTGGAGAGTTAAACACACTTTATGAAAAATAAAGCTGAAATGATTAACATCACTTTTAAATGACATTACGTACCTCCGGGGTTAACAATGATTGGAAAGGCATCGCTCAATGGACCATCGCCGGCGGAATTGTAGGCATTCACCTTGAGATAGTAGGTCGCCATCTTCACGAGTCCTTGCAGCACAGCCTGAGGTTTGGTCGTCTGAAGCGACTGCCATTGGTCCAATTTATTCCGAAGGTGCTTGGAATAGTACACTTTATAGCCCTAACAGGAGACAATTTAAGCGCATTTTAGCCAGTGCAGCCTGTCACAAGTCCACTCTCCTTTCCCTCTAAGTATCATGAAATTTTTCAGGGCTCCGCATTAAATATTCAATTCTAGGTGTGAACTGTCTTATCGCGCACAATACTTCAAAGAAGGGCTTGGAATATATGTGTACCAGATGTGGTGTCTCATCGGTAGGGTAGATTGTTACACACTCCATTGCTAATGTGTTATAATCATAAAATGGAAACTACATTACATATATTCCCTGTCTATTAATGTAATATTTAGCACATTGTTTACATTTACTATCATTCTATCCAAATCCCTAGGCAGATTACAATGATTCGCAAACTGATAAGACAAATACTTAAATCAGTTCAGATTTGGCGCTGTCTTTGTTTCATTTATAATTTCGCGAATCAACCCAAAGGCTCGTGCCAAAACGCCTGAAAGAGATGGAGAGCTACTGCATCGGGACGGTGTTGCTTAACAGCTCGCTTATAACTATGCGCAAACAAATGAAAATTAGTCGCATGTGTAGCTTATTTAAAATGGGATTACTTGGTAGAAAATTCCATACTTAAGATGGCAAATATGACAAATCGTTGGTCTTTTGTTTAAATACGCCCAAAGATCGGAAATGTAACCTTAATTACAGCTCATGCTCCCACACTGCACCTCAACAGAGGCTGGTAAAATTCTAAAAAACATCGCAATGTTGCCATGAGAACGTCCACTTCCATTGTTTTCACACTACATGTACGTAGGCAAGCCAAATAAGTGAAATTGAAGGACTGCCATATACGTTGCTGTCGTGTTTCATTCATGTAAAATTGTTCTCAGTTTTATATTATATGTTCAACAGGCTTTTCCATGTACAACCGAGTAGAAGTTGTCGCGGTTGGCTAAGTTGGTTTTGAATGAGGCAGTTCCTTCTTACAAACTGCTCTATTAAGAGTTTAAAAAAGTGAAACATGCAAAATTGACATTTGGCTCACAATAAATTTAAAAGTGCCCTGCACGTAAGCAACCGTAGAACACTCACACTGTTCAAACTAGTAAGCATTAAATTTATCCCTAGTTAATGCGGACATTGCGATGAACCGTTTTTATTGGGTCAAGTTGTAGCTGTCGCATTGATAATTTGCAGGTGTCAGCTTTTCATTATTCAGAACGGTTGTCATGCGTCATAAACGCAGATTGTATCGAGTTCTACCCATGAGGCCCGAATATGTGTCATGCACACTTGATTTTATCAGTCACTGTCCATAACTGTGAGCTCCATTGTTTTGGTCTGTGCTAAAAAGCACGAATTCTGCTTTTATTTAGATGCCCAATTTACTCTACAAACTTGTGATTCCTTACGTTGACTACCAAGTTTTGTTGGTAGTTTAGTTTTAAAAGTCTTCACGGTTTCCAGTATCTATAAGAGAGGTGTGGTTTATTTCATACCATTCATTTAAGGATATTTTCCAGTGATTGTATTTAAGTGGGTATTGTTTACATAAAAACGTCTCTCTCTCATATTGCTACATGCGGAATGAGGCAGGATTAATAATTTATGCTTGTGCTGCCTAAGCACTCTTACCAAAGCTTTGACTTATACCCACTGTATCGAAATGCTGCCAGCAAGGTAGTACACAGTGAGGGAAAGTGTCTCCCGTCTAGAGAAAAGCCATCTCATTTCAAGGAATTAATTATTTTGACAAAAGAATTTGCAAAGTATGATCTTAGAGTACGATAATCACAGAATCAAAAAGGTGTGTATCTCCTTCCTGGCCCTCGAATACGTGAGGCCCGAAATGTCAGTCAACAAGTGTGTTCTAACCTTCATGGTTGATTAAAGTTATTAAAAAGTAATTAAATAAGATCAAAATTAAGAGACTATGAATACCGATCATTTAAACAGGAAACTAGAATTAAAATTAAAACATCAAGCCATCTAAAAAAATACTAAAAACTTTGGAGTTTTTAACCCCATTGTAATAAACCACTAAGTAGGTGAATGGGTCCAGGTTCCGAATTGGATCTAGGTTACATTCTTAAATGCCACTTTATTAACATCTGACACATACAAAAGCCAAAAAAAATTTCATACAAGGATTTTTCCATTTGCTTCGGCGGGTGGTTTCCAACTGATACTGATGGAATCAGAAGAGGTTGCGGTTGCGTGTAAGGATAGAGGCGGTCCGCTTGGCGCTAAATTTTAATGCACTCATTTAATTATCAGGCTGTGATTTCATCATCAATTTCTGTAAATTTTTAATGAAAACAAACCATTTAAAATCGTTTGATTGCTTCTTACCTTAAATGATATCAAATATGTATAGCGCAGCCTAATATCCCACCAACTTAGGTGGACCATTTAGTTAACTTTCACTAGCAGCGAGGTTGTTCAAAAGCAGGAAGCGAACGGAGGCTGTTAATAAGAACATAGAGCTTTATCACACTAATGCTACAGTTATTCGGAAGAACTGATGCTTTATCTGATGTAATTTAGTTGACGTTATGACACAGCATGCATCATAAACTTGGAATAGGTTTCAAATAAACGATTCGGTTAACTGCGGTCTTTGCTTTTGAACCTGCCCAAAAGTTCAATAACAATTTCACCACAAAACGTTTAAAAGAACCTACGCATCTCCAATGTTTTGAATGTGATTTGATTGCTTGCGTCTGAAATGCCGAATTTAGTGCTCAGCGCGTAGACCTCCGCGGTGTAACGATGGTCTGGTTTGAGGTCAGTGACCTTAAGATGAACCGAACCATCGAGCTGCACTTTCCACGGCGCAATGTCTGTCAACTTGCGCTTTAGCGCCTGACGTCCGTTATCCGCATCAAGGTCCGTGACGATAAGGGTGTACGAGGTAATGGGCACGGGAAGACTTCGTGAGGAGTCGGGCTGAGTCTCGTCACTTGATCGGCCTGGAAACCAGCGCAGACTTGCATATGTTGGACCACGCTCCACACACTGAAGATCGGCTGGAGCACGTGGTACATCTGTAGGGGCACGATATTATTCATTGAGGTCCATTTCTCTGTTTCCTGAGTAAACGTAGCTATTGCAACTGTTATCTTAAGAAATCCAAATTAGTACAGTCTAGAGGACATGGCAACAAAATATTATTAGAATGAGGTGTAAGTACCAGAGGAGGAATTAAAGACCAATATGTATTCTTTATTTTTTATTCCACTTTCAAGTGGGTTAAGGACTGAGTTCATGTGTGAAAATTATCTTTCCTAAAGATTATGACCATTCTAGCAAAAAGTCGGATTTCACCTCCCTCAAAATTATTCAAAACACTTTTATTTGAGATGATCACAGGCTCTCAACTTAGTTTGCGTTACAAAACATTATTTTTAGCTCACTTACTTACTCGAAGGAACCGAGTTGAAATACTAATAGAATACGAGGTGCAATATTAAATGGGGAATTTCTAAGGGGGTCATCTCTGTGCCCTTGACAATTATAGCGGTTGAAAAATTAATTATAATTACTTTATTACTGCCAAAATCAAGCAGTTTGGATTTTGGCTTTTTATCTTTTCATGAACAATATGAATTTTATGTTTAATACGTGGGACCAGATTAGTTGGACGAGGCAGTTGCAATAATTAAGACAAATAGACAGGGAAATTTTGGTTGCCAAAGTGCAGTATAATAGTAAATTATTTGCAGTTTAAGGACATTAAAGAGTTGTGAAATGTCATTCTTTTTAAATAGGTAATTACCAATAATTTCAACTCTGACGAGGTGCTGAATACGTCCGAGGCTGTTATTGGCGACACAGATGTAGACACGCGGCTCAGTGACGTCGGTGAGGAAGAGAATGGCCTTCCACTCGACGGCCTCTGTAAGGGGCTTTTCTTGGTCTGTGAGCCACCTCACTTGGGGTCTGGGATTTCCGGTTGCTGTGCATGATAAGTTTGCACCCTTCCCAGGCCGCACCTCCACTTTGTCCTGTTGTTCGATGATTGTCGGTGGATAGAATGTGTCTTCAAATTTAATTTAAATTATCAATGCTTCACTTGCCGCTTTAGCAATGCAAGCCAAGGGAGTAGGGTCTTGTGTGCTGTAGTGGCAAAAGGTGTGGCACATTGCTTCAACATACTCCCAATGCTAACCATATTTGGGGAACCTTCTTTTTCGGAAACGCTAAATTCGGTTTATAAGCAGCTATTAAAATTGCAATTTTTAGTATTTTCCCGTTACAATGAAATTTTGGTTGCAACTCCTTTTTTGTCCCATTTGTAGGGAAAATGGACTTGAACTACTAACCACTCAAGGATATTTTGTGCTCCTTTTAATACGATCTTGGCTACTCCTTTCACAAAAAACGACACAGTACTTTAGGCAGAAAAGAAGTATAGTCTGCTAAGCATTAACAAAAGCATCGAAATGCCAGACTGATTTATTCGCAGATGTTCCTCCTGAACTGCATCCATTACAAAGGCATTTCATTTACTTTTCTTGGAGCTACCAGGTCTCACACCCTTTTAAATACAGTAAGAAGCATCTATCTAAAGGGAATATTAGTTGCTCATATTCTAAAAAATGCGCTCGTGGATTTTATGAGCATCGGATCTTTTGCTATGTATGTTCGAGCAACCACTTGGGGGTCCATTTACAATTTGTTGAACTTCCATCTTTTCATAACTAGAAGTTATAACATAAGTGGCATTCATACACACGTTGTATCCTGAATTTTGGTGACAGCTTTTACGGTATTTACGTCAAATGTAATTGGAAGCTATAAACAATGAGGATGGAATGGCAAGCTTTGGAATTCACAGGTACTCTTGTGTCTCTAACACACATCCTATTAAAAGCAATAGAAACAAACCTTTTTTAAACCTTAAATAGCGCATGTCTTGTATGATTAGGATAGGGTAGTGCAACAGACTAAATTTGGCATAATTTGATACTTTTCAGAAATTTTATGTTCTTGTTTGCGAACTTCATTACTGTACAAAAACAAATTGATGGTCCGGTTGAAGTGAATGTGCCATACCTTAAACCTTTAAAGAATCGCACCGGGCTGACGACTAGATCTGGATGCCCAAAATTTTACTCACATCCCCATCTGCAGAATCACTACCTCTTTGGACTGAACATGCTCGGTTGTTTATAATATTGCGCGAAAAATTAGATGCTCAAAATTGCAAATTTGTTTTGATGTCCCGCGTTTCCTAAATATATGTCTCACCGCATAAATTACTAAAAACGGATGCTTCTAGCTTACTTAATTAATATTGCATTAAGGCTTCAATAAGTGGCTCGATTATTACTTTGTGTTAATAAAAGATGACCGATCACGAGCGATTTATGCTGCCCTTTTGGTGAAAATCAGGCGAATTTCTTAAGCGGTCACATAGTTACTTCCTGATTTCTGATCATTGCATGCATTCTCATTAAAAAGGATGAAAGAGCATGATATGTGTTTAGCTTCAGTACGGGTGCAAAGCGCTATATGTACGCATATAATTGCCAGATTTAACTGAAACCGAATGGATTAAAAGAGAGAAGTACACTCACCTTTTACAGCCAGGTGTATTTTTGAGCTCATAATTGACCCGTGTTTGTTGAAAACAACACATTCGTAATGCGCATCGTCGGAAGAATTAACGCTCTCAAAATAGAGTGGATGATGTGCTGGGTACAAAGTAGGAAAAGAGAGATGCGTGCACTTAATAAATGCATCGGATGTATTTTACTTCATAAGCCAAATGCACAACTTTATAATCAGCTAGGTTTTGTGAATTGGCTGCGACTAGGCTTATTTTACATGCTCTTCTTTGATATTTTTCAGTAGATTATCCTTTGGTAAATTAGCAGCCGCTTCTATTTCGATAATGAGTAGTATCAGCTCTGCTCGACTGCCTATTTCTAAATAAATTTTGAAAAATCAGATACGTTTTGTGGGAGCATTTTTTTAAATAGCCGCTTTACCGATTGCAAGGTCTCAAAACTTTGTAATTTATGCATCTTAGAATGCTCTGTCAATTAGGATTGAAGATGCATATTTAATTGTGACAATTGGTAATTAACAGAAATGCATGTCTGGTATTAATGTAGGTGGCGCCAGAACAATTTCAAAAATTTAGTGCCACCTGCAAAATTTAAATTAAACGAGATATAGTTCAATTGCAAGACATTATGAAAGACATCAGTCCTGAACCACAAAATCGACCTATATTTGCCCCGAAACCCTGAGGGCACTGATACCCTTGCTACGGGGTCATAGTCTTTGTGAAATTATTAACGACTAAAAAAGCCGCATTAGCTGCAGACATCTTCATGTGTGAATCAGGCTAATAAGCACTTCTCCATGACACCAGGAGTAGTCAGTGACAAGGCAGTGATTTTAGTGCTAAACGCAGTCTTTAAAATGGCTGCATGCTGAAATTGAATGTCATCAAATTGCATCTACTGGACCTCAGAGCTATTTTTTATCTCACTGCACTGGCAGTGACGATGCACGAGGCTACGAAATGAATATAAATGTGTATATTTTACAAGCCTTTATCTTTCAAATTTTTAATTGCGTTTACTGTATTTTGCAACAAGTATAAGAATGCATTGTTGCGGTGATTAGAAGTGTACATGTGATCTTCCTATTCTGCCTCACTATTTCATCTAAAAAAAGCATTCAGTAATAGAAAAAAAGAACCAATTTTAGTTTAAGAATCTGCTCCAACAATGTCACTTCACTTCATTGAAACGCATATTTTATTAAAAGTAATAGACTGGGTAGAGATGCGTGGGTAAGAATCAGTTCATGATCACCTCTTAATAACAAAAAGTAGAGCAGTTACCTATATTTGGTCTATCGAATGAACCACCATAGTCATATTTGGTTGAGTACTCGAAGGACCGCGTTTTTCGTTGAAACTGCACGGGAATTTCATTCTTGAGCCAAAGAAATTTAAGTTCCGGTGTGCCTTCTGCTTCGCATTCCAAATGGACACTTTTCCCCACGTCAACAGCCTGTGATTTTGGGGAGCGAACAAATTTAGGAAACCCTGCAGGGACATCTAAATTGCAATAAGAAAAAAAGTTAACTGGATGACTTGTAAGGTAACGCGGAGAATCGTTTGGTAAATTGGTTATAAGTTTTCATTCTCAACGAGAAGCTTTGGATTGAAAAGAGGCTGCTTAGTGTCTAGTGTGTAACTACTCCCTGCCTAAGAAAATTCTTTTACTACTTTGTTGCCTTATATTCAACCAAGTAGGTTGAGACACAGTTTTTTGAAAGTGGATGCTATAAATTAATGCTACATGCATCTATTAATTCAAAAAATGCCAAAAGAGAGTTCCCTTGCACTTGCTTTGTCAGAATCCAAACGCCTTCGTTTGGCTAAAGGACTTAGTGATCACAGTAGAAGGCATAGCGCCTTCTAAATCACTAATGTCTGAATACCAAAGTTACCACAGATTAATGCTACCAATTTTACTAAATTGCAGTACCTAATTTAAGTGAAATTCTGATTTTTCATTCTAATAGACAATTGCCGGAAACATTTATTGAATGTTTTCTCAACCCCGATTTCGTACACGTCGCAGGAGATGCGAACTTCTGAGTTTTTGACAAGGCCTACCTCAATTGAAAATAAAAAGCGTGACAAATGCAACTTGGATTCCAAAAAATTTAGTTTAAACAGCTGGGGATTGGTAGTTGTGCAGTCTGGAGTACACTTCCAAGTTGTAAGTTGGTTTAAAATAAGTCGACACAAATAAAAACACTAAATAAACTTTAGAAAATATTTTATTGCTACTTTAACTGTGAAATGTATGTCATAAGAGATACACTCTAGCACCGAATAGTGGCTTGCCAGTTCTATTTACCTATAAACCGTTGTAACGTGTCACTTACTATCAGTATATTTGTAAACTTTCAGTTGCGCCGAGGATTTGTCACTTCCAACGGGATTACTCGCGACGCACTCAACCTTGATGCCATCCTGCTTGGAGGTGACTTTGAACAATCGCAGAAGGCTGCCTCCTCCACCTGGAATTGAAATAATTTTGCCTGTTTCACCGGACAGCCGTCCAGACTGGCCATCAAGGAGGAAGTCAACCGTCGGTTCGGGGTTGCCTTCAGCGCCGCAGAAGAAGAGTGCATCCTCACCCTCCAGTACTGCCACATTTTTCGGAGCCTGGACTATTTGAGCTTGGCCTAAAGTTGAAGTGGAATTAAGATTCAGTGTTTGCATATGCTAAGGCTCAATTAGCGCTGTCAGAAATCAACAAGGACAGATAGTTGCGGGAAAAACGTAATCATTCTGAAATTAAACTCATCCTAATTTCAAAGAGGCTACCTCTTCAGCTCGCTGCCTTTCGTATCCCAGCTCTCTATGAAGGGTGAAATTTGGACTAATTAAATCATCTTGTTTGGGTTTTTAGTTGGTATTTTTATACGGGGATTAATTAACTTGGTGGCTTTTTGACTGCTTGCCAGCGCATTCACGTAAGTGAAATTGCGGAGCTTCGAAGTCAGCTTTATGTGGCGATGTAATAATTTTAATCTGCCTAAATTTGACCTAACGATGACCCATTTATTCGTTTTGATGAGGCGTTTAGGTGGATCTACCATTTTATGCGCGTTTTTTAAGAATTCGCTTCACAAAATATTTGTAGAGCCTAATGCACTCAGAGTTTAATGTGACTCCTTTTAAACTGTCTTCGTGACGGTACTGGGAAAACGCGTTCTTCCTCATTTCTAGGTGTAATGAGCATCGCCTACAGGCACCGAAGTTTCAATGTCTTAAACGCCTTTGTAAATAATGCATCCGTGCTTAGTTCTAAAAATTAATCCACCAATTTTTCTCTGTATTCATAGGTGGTAAGCATAAAAGACCTGATTAGTTATTAATAAATAATTTATAGCACCCTCAGGGCACAAAACACGAATTTGAAATGCATCCACAAGTCTTATTCGCTTAGGTCATTCAGTGAAGTTCCACGGATATTCTTCCAATGACCCAACGCTCAAAATGGTGCAAATTTCTGCCTTTCTAGAGTTCGTTCTGCTGTCTCTATGTCCATAACTTTGTGGTATCTTATTCTACAACAAAATTTCTACTCCCCAAGTGGCTACCATTGAACTTGTCAAATTTTCTTAGTGTGAATTTTTGAAATTAAGTATAATTAAGTCCATCAAATGGATTTTTGCATTGCCAATAATGCAAACAGGACAAACTGTTTTTTTCCAAATTTAAAGGCAAAATTGTGGGGAAAATGAGCTGAATGGTTTCGGATTGCAGTGTGATTGACCCATTTTACACCATCAGGTCATTTGCGATTGTTACTAAAATATCAACCTCCTTCCATACTTTGTGCACAGTTGACTGGGCTCACATCTACTAGCTTTGGGTCAAGTACTATATCGTGCGAAATTTTGTGTGCAATTAATGTCGATGATGAGTGAATGAAAAAAATTCTCTCAGATTATGCAATGGCGCAACAAATGTATTCACCAATATTAAGCATATTACAATACTATGCGCTAAGTCGAGATATTCGGACAAATATGTAAGACAGATGAGCAAAGGCAAGCAGCAAGTGAGGCCGACATTGAACCACTTAAATGCTACGAAACAAATGTTCTGACAAAAGATTTGACAGTTAACGTGCATCCTTGTACTTCTGATGGAAGGAATGAAATTCGCATTGCTTTACTTTGCGGGTAAAAGGGCCCTTGTTATCGCCAGACGAACTGCAGCAAATTCTCTTAAAGTAAACAAGCATTGCCAAAAAAGGACTTCAGTCCTATTCCTGTGTAAAAATTAAACATGTAAACCAGACCAACCGGCGGAATCTCTGGGAAGGAAAAGGGACTCAAAAGCTTGCGAATTTAGAGGTAATGAGTACTTGACACCTTAATGGAAGTTAGCACACACTTAAGCAACCACGCTAGAAATTAATGTCAGCTGGTTGGAGGACAGCAGCTATTACAAAACTGGGGCGTGTGCTCCATGCACAGGTAATACATGAATTAACTTCCATACTTTGACAAAACAGACCGGTATCAAACAATTTAAGGACACTAAAATAAGCATTTTTATGAAATATGAGCTAAGTTGCTTGCTAAGTTCATGCGTATTTTCATAAAAAAATCACTTGGTTTTATTTATTAAAAATTTTTGATTAAAGCGGTTTTCGCGTTTGGGATGCATTACTCACAAAAAGCGAAATATAAGAATAGAAAGTCATTCAATTTAGGCACATGAATGCACCCATTTTTGTGGCAAAAATTATGCAAGTTAAGTAAGTACAAACTGTTGATATATTAAAACTACTGCAATTGACCTTAAGCAAAATTTAAAAAAAACCGACTCCAAAATGCTGAGGAGAATTGATAATTACTTAATATTTTGCGGTTTCCCATGAAACTTCAATGACAAGAAGAGAAAGCGATTACCTATTCCTAATTTCTAAAGTTAAATGCGGATTTCAACTGCTCCAACTTCATCATTTTGCCTACTAAAAATTATTTTAGAAATTCTAAATGCACGTACTTCGTACCTCATGATAGCTCATTTAAAAATAACTTAGGGCATGTGGAATAACTTCACCCCTGTTTTTCCATTCATGAGACAAAACTCCATTAAAAAGGTGGGAGAATTTCATTTTGATTAATTTTGATGGGTTTCATAACTAAGTTTAGCAGCCAACTTTATTCTTATTTGCATTTAAAGATACTTATTTGAAATTGTTACTATACAGAGAAAAATTCCCACTCAAAATTTGCTAAAAGTAGTGAAGAGTAACCAACTCTTTATAAAAATAAGTGAATTAATTATTTTTGGGTTGTTGAGTTTGATTTAGGTGATTTGCTGTTATGTACCTAGGCAACCAAAAACATTTAATCGCGGCACTTACTAGTATTGTTGAGATAGGATTTGAGTACTTCCAAATTAAACCATTGGCAGCTGGCGCGATTATTAAAACATCCGATTTGAAAAATCAAGCTTATAATGATAGTAAGTGGACGCATATCAAATCTAGTTCATGCCTACATGAATTTGCGAACACTTAATATTTGTAAGAGTCCAGTATTTAAAACAGCACATAGTACAGACCTGTTTGCTCACACCTTCCAAATACGTAACTGGTCATCCCAACTCACCAATCAAATCAACCCACCAATCATGGCCGGACATATCCCTTACATACTACTTAATTAAGAGCCTATTAAGTAGATACGTAGAGTAAAGCGTTTGTAGGTAAAGTCGGTGCGTTCAATACTAATATTTTAAGCGCTGACCAAGTAGCTTAGTATGATAGCATGTTTAATAGATCGATCATTATAGCGGATCCCATCTTCTTCTTTGGACTTGCATTTAAAAAACGGGCTATAATTTAAATTTCCATTACTATTACTGGTTGCGAAACTCACTTCAGAAGGGCGACCGCAATTTATTGAAATTAAACTTGGCAGCGCAATTTGTTAGGCACAGCCCCCCTCTTCGTCAGTTAGTGAATTTTTTGGATGAATGCCCGAAATAATCACGCACTGTTTATAAACCCATAATTGTCGTAGCATTCTTCATATTAATAAATGAACTCACTGGTAGTATTAGACGCGTTTCGCTTTTGTAGGATTGAATTATAAGCGTAAATTACTAAGCGTAGTTTTCAAAAATCCGACTCAATGGCCAAATGCCACCGATTGCCATGCGTTTGAATTTTGTTGTAACAATAAGTTTACTGAAATGTGTTAAGTAGAGCCTTTAATAATTTTGCAGTTGAGTAAATTACGTTTTGGGGCTCATTTGATGAATTTCATATCAAAGATTTGAGAAAGCAAAGTTTGCTTAGAATCAGATTACGAAAATATGAATACATAAAAGTTATCAAGCAACTTGTCGTACTTATTATTGTGTGCACATTGCTACTTAGATTATTTGAGGCATTAAGGCCCACAAATTATAACAAAAGTTATCTTAAGTAGCATTGACATTTGTAGCAATTGAAGCAACCGCATATTTTTAATATTCGTATAGGTAGCAACCACTAATGATACTCTTATTTTGGGTAAAAGGTACAGTTTCTATTTCAGAACTGGCAATGAGCTTTAAAAAAAATTACACGTCAAATTTTTTACTACCAAGAAGACTTGATATTATTTAATGCATCTCTTTAGAATTAAAATCAAATGAAAATTTCCAGAATCACCTAAAAATAAAGAACCCATTTGTTTGCGGCGTTTAGATTTTCTAAAAAAGGAACAAATTAGTGAGCATGATTCGTGGCCTGATGTTTTATCAGGCTTTTCTCCATATCACTTGTTCACATCTTGCCTTTTTATCCCCACTAAAGACCTGCATCGTTCTGAAAGTTACCAGCAAAGGATTTTGCAGACCATTTGAGCACTAAAATATTCTATTTTACACATGACCACACACTCATCGTACATAATTCATTGCTGCAAAAACATCATATCGTCGTTCTGTGTAATAAGCTTTTTCCAAGTCTCTAGAGATGCTTTTTAATTTTACTCGTTTTTGTAACTACTTGCCGTTAATGCTTTTAAGCTCCGAATTCAAACTATACAATTAAAAATGTTTAAAAATTGGCTGTCCTCTTCTATACTGGGAACTGGTTGCCATTTTGAATGTCAGTTCGCTGCTTCAATAATTAAGTTGAGCCGATTCTAACACTCAGGATTTGTTGGTTAAAGAAAAATGAAAATAGGAAAATTGGTAATAGAAACTGCACGGTTCACTGAGTTATGTATGAGCGTATAGACACCGGAAATTTTCTTCGTTTTGAGCTTCGCTCTCCAGTAAAACCAAAAAGGGTTGATTAAGATTCTGAACCAAATGGAATCGGGATGCCTTTTGTTGTAGCATGGTAACTAGTTCCATTGCATATAAAAATGTCAAAGTGTTATGCTTCAACGGAACCACAATGTACGCACTGAGTTAGTTAGGTCAATTATTTTCAATTAATTCTTTATTTGACTAAAACATTCCTCGCACCTTTATTTCCATCATATTACGCTAAACTTGATGGACAAAGAGCAACTTTTACATTAGGTCTCATTAGTAGAGCTGATATTTTTTGCTTTGTCAACGTACATTGCATTAATTGACTATACTTAGTTAAAGCAGTGATATTTCCTCCAACTTTTAGCAATGCTATCACTTCTCTACTTATTAGGTGGTAACTTTTTTAACGTTACATTCTTTGCGAATCCCCAAACACTGTAAAAATCATTTTGGCGGAAATTGAAGCAATTGTTGCTGCTTTGGCAAAGAACTTTTGCGGCAATCGAATTTCACAAAACATCAGTAATTTGTCAATATCCTTAGCAAAGGCGTTATAAGTAGTATAAGTAAAAGACGTGCCACTTTAACCTAGAGTTACTTATTCGGCTGACCTGCTGTCTGATTTGTAGCCTCTAATGCTGTCCTTTTAGTGGAATCTTAATGCTTATTTGAAAACATTATTTCCTATGAATTTTTCATAGTTGGGGAATGGTTAGGGAAAGAACTAGTACTGCGCATTTTATGAGGCTAGAAGTAAATTGCATTTAAAATACAATACCACCTCATTCTTTCTTAAAATATCAGACAAATGTATCTGTAGTGATGCATATTCTCATTGAATGGTTACTTGCAAAGGACATACATGTGTGTTTACTTTTTCGAGCATAAATATAATCAATTTTAACAAAATCCGCGTTCGTTCGCATTATTTTGCATTTAAACATTATCAGCATCATTTAGCAGTAGATGACTGCCTTTATATTACCACACAAAAGCTTGATTTTGCAAAGTTAGGACTAAATAACTGGTATTAGGTGCTGCTTATACCTATAATAAGTGCGTTATAAGTAGTATGGGCGAAAAACGTACCATTTAAATCAAGAATTACTTATTCTGCAGACCTGTTATTTGAGTTGCAGCCTCAAATGCTGTGCTTTTAGTGGAATTTCGGTGCTCTTTTAGAAACACCCCTCTCTAAGTACTTCTTTTGACAGTTAAGAAACGGTCCTGGTAAGAACCAGTAATGCGCATTTTACGAGTTTTGGAAGCAAAGCCTAGCAAAAATAAAACATCATCTTACCAACTAGTTTCGAAAAATTCCTGCCTTGAATAAAATTTACCTTATATTTTTTAGTTTCAAGGTTTTATGTTAAACTTGGTGGACACGGAGTAATTTTCACATCAAGCATCATCAGCAGAATTAGGAGTTTTTTTTATTTCCCCAGGCAAATAGCATTCTTACACATTTTATCAATTCACTATGGTTAGCTAAAGCTGTGTTGCTTTTGCTATTAGTTCTTTAATTGTTAAAGGGTAACTTCTTAATGTTACATTCGTTTGCTTATCTCTAAAAACATTGCGTAAAAATCATTTTGCTATTTTTTGCTAAGGACATTTGCCTTGGTCACGTTTCAAAAATATAATTGATTTGCTTATACTATTAACGAATGCGTTATAAGTAGTATAAGCAAAAATGTACCAGCTTATCAAGGGTCACTTATTCTGCTGATCTATTCCTTGATTTGTAACCTTAGATGCAGTGTTATTAGCGAATTTTTGATGCTCCTTTTTTAAATATCTTTTTGTAGAAACTTTTGACATTTGAGAAACGGCTCGGTTGAGGACTATTAATGCGCATTTTATGGGTTTTAAAAGTAAAATACCATTTTTTTCTCTTTTAAAATGCCACGTTAACATGCCTGCAGTGATGCATAATCCCATTGAATAATTACTTGCAAAGTACAAACATGTATATGTTTACTTATTTCGGGCACAAATACAATAAAACTTTAAAAAATGCATTTAATCGCATTATTTTGCCTTTAAACATTTTCAACACCATTTAGCAGGAGATAGCTGCTTTTATGTTACCACACAAAAAACTCGATTTTGCGAAATTGAAATTAAATGGTTGGTATTGGTTACTGCTTATACCTATAATAAGTGCGTTATAAGTAGTATAGGCGAAAAATATGCCAGATTATCAGGAGTAACATTTTGGCTGATCTACCAACTCGTTTGTAGCTTTTATTGCTGCGCGTTTCGCAAAATCTTGGTGGTTTTAATGAAACAGGCTTTTCTAGGAATATTTTGACAATTAGGAAACGTTTCAGAGAAGAGCCAGCGATGCGCGATTCATGAGTCTCAAAAGCAAGGCTTATTGAAAATAAAGCGCCAACTTTTCCCCTCTTAAAATATCAGGCGAACGCACCCGCAGTGATGCATACTCTCATTGAATAATTACTTGCAGAAGGCAAACCTGCATGTGTATTAACTGTTCTCGAGCGTAAATATGAAAAAAATTAAGCAAACTTTGCATACAGTTACATTGGTTTAACTTTAACCAATGTCAGCATTGCTCAGCAGCAGATAAAAACTTGATTTTGCACAGCTAAGATCAAACGAGCTGACAATTGGCAACAACCTGTACTGGTTTTGCATATTTCGAAATTTTACTCACAAACCGTGCAGAAGAGCAGCAAAAATATTCATTAATTGTTGAGTACTAACTGTCCACCACAAAATATTTCCATTTCGCCGACACAAAGGCAGCGATACAAAATATACCTTTGTGTGATAGTTAACTAGCACAGAAGTTAGGGTTTCGATTATAACTTACCTCACTTTTATTTTTATATTATTGCATTAAACCTGATGGACAATGAACAATTTTTGCATTAAGCGTCATCAGTAGAACTAGCGAATTTTTGCTTTGTCAAAGCAAATAGCGATTTTTATACATTGCATTAATTTTCAGTACCTGGTTGAAGCAATGCTATTTCCCATGGTTCTAGTAATGCTACCACTTCTCTTTTCGGCGAGGAGTTGCTTTTTAATGCTAGATCCTTTGCTAAAGACCTTTGCTGAAATCGATTTTAACAAAACGTCTCTGATTTACTCATACCTTTACTAAATGCATTATAAGTAGTATGAGTGAAAATGTATTATTTTTGATTGAGGATTACTTATTCAGCTGGTCTATTCCTTAATGTGTAACTTTTAATGCAGTGCATTCAGCAAAGCTTCGATACTACTTTGGAAGCATTCCTTTTTAGGGGTTTTTTGGCAGTCGAGAAAAACATTTCAGGAAAGCACTACTAATGCGCATTTTGCAGGTTTAAAAAAAATTTTAATGAAAATAAAACACTAATTTTCTTCTTTTAAAATATTAGACAAAAACATCTGTAATGATGCACACTCCCATTGAATAATTACTTGCCAAAGGCAAAAGTGCATGTGTGTTTTCTGTTTTCGAGCACAAATGTGATAAGTTTGAACAATCTCGCCATAAAATCATGTTATTTTGCTCTTAAATAATGCCAATGCTACGTAGCAGTAAATAACTGCTTTTTTACCTAAAAGAAATTTTGTTTTATGGAGTTCGGATCAGACGAGCTGAGTATTGACCAGAACCTCTATTAATTTTGCAAGAGCTAAAATTTTACTTGTAAAACGCGCAAAAAAGCAGCAGATATGGTGAATTAGCTGTTGAAAAATAACTATCCACCATGTACATTAACAATAAACGCTGGTTACTTTTACTTCGTTTAAACAAATGCAGTATTACAAAATATACATTTATGTTTTAACCAACTAACACGGCAACAAGGTCATTTTACACTGTATTTATTAACTTAATTAATTTAAATATGCAGGATGTTATCTTAGCAAAAGGTAGGCCGCCAGTTGTTGTCTGTATATTTGAGCAGTAAATATTCCATAAGAACACTCACGACAAATGCAAAGAAGCATTGCAGAATTCAAATGCACGCATATGAAAAGCTGGGCATGGAAATGTGAATTTGTAGCCTCTAACAGAGCCAGACAACAATTTACAAATTAAAAAATTACAGCATCAAAACAAAGCCCATTTTGATGCAACTCTGTTATTTGCAGCATTGAGATAACTTTTATACCTCGCGCTTGACATGAAACTTTGCAAGTCGTGTTGCATAATTCATGCAGCCTAAAACAGCTTATGAACCTAAAC
This sequence comes from Taenia multiceps, assembly GCA_001923025.3. NCBI lineage: Eukaryota > Metazoa > Platyhelminthes > Cestoda > Cyclophyllidea > Taeniidae > Taenia > Taenia multiceps. Next base: position 894,803 of record CM010311.1, read on the forward strand.
TAGTGGACCTTTCTTTAAAAAGTGTAATAAATTTTGCTGCTCACCAATTTTCCGGTTGACTGGATACTTTTCAAGGAGCCATGAGCCTGGTCCATTGGGCGAGTAATGGCCTTGTCCCATATTCTGACTTCTCGCAGCAAAAAAGAGGATGGCGTATATCACTAGCATTTTTCGCCTGCGATTCCGAGACCTTCAGAATCCAAGACCAATGTGTGTGAATGTGGCCATTCATGCGTTCATCAGAATAAGTAACGGCAAAGCAAACTTACTCTTCCAAAATATTTGTAGTAAGTTGCAGAAAGTTATCCAAATGCCAATGTAAAGAAATGTCAGTTCCGTAATTCAAGTTATTATTGCTAAAACTCGACCCTGACTGCTAAAGATTGGTAGTTAAATTCTTCCACTCATCAAATGCTCTCAAAATTTGGTCTCTTAAATAATTAAAAGGTGGAGCACGAAGTTCACGAAGTTAAGTTTATGCAAGACTTGCAGTATTGATAGTGCATGATATTCTGTGTCAGGAAATGTTCATGATTTACTGCCATTGTCAAAAATTTACATAATGGCAGCAGCAAATTAGCTGCACAACAAAGAGCACGGAGGATATAAAATCAATTTCCGGGCTTCACTGCATCCCTCAAGCAAAGCGAAAATCTGCATGTCAGTTGTCTCACGTCCACAACTCATTAATACCCTCGATGTTATATACTCACTCATTACTGCCAACAAATTTCGGATTTCACGACTACCGAATTTTAGGCTTTATCATTGCGAGTATTCTGAGCCGTCATTCGGTTTTGATGTTCAAAATAAAACAAAGTTATTGTTAGCACCTACGAAATTCATTTAAGTGGTGCATTAATTTTAAGTCATAAAGAAGTAGAGTTTAGTGAGGACTTCAGTAGGCGAACGTATCAATTCTCTCCGTCGTGCTCCATTTGTTTTTATTTAAACAAACATCATACCCTGAGGTGGATAGTCATGAACCTGTGTAAAACGATGACGAAGGTGGTCTGGTTTCTAAGTAATGTACCTTACGTTAGTTACTGGTCTACCTTAATACACGTTTTTGGTACAAGCACGGTACTTACCCACAAATTTTGACAAGACACTGCTTCCAGGTCTATTTTTTGTGAAAAAGCAGAGACTATTTTACCTAATCGTGCTTTAGTTTATTTTTGTTTTCCGAAATGTTTAGAATAAATCATGGAAATTAATCTGGTACTTGCATGCATTTGCAAACTTTGTAAATGCTAATGCAAAGAAATGTCAGTCTTGGATTCCAAATTGTTATCGCCAACAGTGGTCCCCTGACTGATAAGTGTTGGTAGTGAAATTCTTCTCCTCACCAAGTGCTCTCAAAATTTAGTCCCTTGCATAATTTAAAAGTGAAGTATGCTTCTGTGAGAGGAATATGTACTCTGTTAAATGCATATTTTATCTTTGCTTCTTTATTGGCAATAGTTTTTCACAAAAAAATTAAGAATTTATATCCTACATGGCATTCAGTGCTTGGAGTGCCTGATATTCTGTGTCAGGAAATGTTCATGATTTACTACCATTATCAGAAGTTTGTGCAATGACTGCAGCAGATTTGGAGCACAACAAAGGGTACGGAGGATATAAAAACAATTTCCGGGTTTCGTTGCATCCCTCAAGCAAAGTGAAACTCGGTGTTGCAGTGTCCTCATATTGTTTACACCCTCTGCAGTAATAGGCTGCTCTGCATGCATGTCAGTTGTCTCACGTCCACAACTCATTAATGCCCTCGATGTTATATCCTCAACTATGTTGGTGATTTTTTAGCATAAAACGAAATCAGAATAATAATAATAATAATAATAATAATATTTGGCGTTCCATATTTACCAGCCTATGGATATCGACTCACTCACTACTGCCAACAAATTTCAGATTTCAAGACTACCAAATTTTAGGCTCTACAATTGCGAGTATTCTGAGCCGTCATTCAGTTTTGATGTTCAAAATAAAACAAAGTTATTGTTAGCACCTACGAAATTCATTTAAGTGGTGCATTAATTTTAAGTCATAAAGAAGTAGAGTTTAGTGGGGACTTCAGTAGGCGAACGTATCAATTCTCTCCGTCGTGCACCATTTATTTTTATTTAAACAGACATTCGATCTCGATGCAGATAGTCATGAACCTGTGTAAAATTATGAAGAAAGTGGTCTGGTTTCCAAATAATCTACCTTACTGCAAGTTTTTGGTTCAAACACAGTGCTTACTCACAAATCTTGACACACTTTAGCATGGCATGGCTTCTGAGTTCATTTTTTGTAAAAAAAAAGGCAGAGTCCGCATTCACCTAGTCATACATACAAGTCCCAAGTTTTTCTTGCTGCAGATATTTCTTGCTATTCTTTAAGTACATTTAAAAATGTAAAGCAATGACAATTCCTCTATTTTATAGAGGGTGTCTGTTTGACAACTATCGATCAAAAGTGGGAAGTATTCTTTGGTTTTATTCACAAATAAATTTTAAAGGCCAAAGGGTAAGGCGTATCCTTGCATATGATTTTATTATTATAATAGATTGCATTAAATAAAAACACTTAATACATAAAAGTTTCACCCTACTAACAGCGCCATTCTAGCAGTGGAACGACTTTAACGCATTTGCATATAAGACTAATCACTCCTTCTTAACGCTTCAAAACAATTCAAAACTCAAAAGTATTTTTTTAACTCTTGATATTCTATTTCTTTACCAACCTATTCAGTGTGCCTGTTTCCTGCACTGTTTCCAGTCAAACCTGCCAAAATTGGACATCTGCAATTTATGGTTAAATTTTATCATCTTTTTACTTTACATTGCGTGGAATTTTAGCGTTTAAATCCGTAAGGCTTGGCAGGCAGTTCTTATCAAAACCACTTTAAAAGCGTCTTAAGGCAACCTGTTGCGAATATTCTGCATCCTATATGAAAGGGTCTTGGCTCACTGTAAAAGGCCTCTGCTCTACTCCTGCAATTTTTTTTTACGTTGGACTGATTTTTACTAGGCAAAGGCTTATGATATTTTCAACGCTAATTGTTGTATTTGGTTCTAGCACATTTCAGATTAAATCTTGCCAAGCGCACACAACATTAGCATTTAATTAGTTAGTTTGCACTAAAGAGAGAGAAAATTTTGATTTCACAGAAGCTCTGATCAAAGCATGAACATTTTTTACGTGATGGTATTTCAACTGAAGTGCATTGAGTAGTTTGAGGGAGGTGGGCAAAAATTGCCTTTGCACCTGTAAATTCCGTGGTTAGCGGTCTACACGCTAAGGTGAGTGCATGCAAGTAACTCGGACATACTCCTTGCCTAGATCTACACACTTTTTTTTTTAAATTATGCTTTTATCTTTTATTTTCCATTGTAGCATTGCCAAAGTCATGAGTTGGTGAGCAAATAAATGTCGCTCTCCATTTATTTTCACTAAAGTGTTTTCAAAGTGCCCTACCTTTGCTTGAGGCTGGTTTGCAAGAAAAATTTATTTTTGCAAATAATATCCTAAGTTAAATCTTTGGAATCAGTTCGTAGCCTCGCACTTCATTTACAAATATTATTTAACTTTCCTTATCGCGCCCATCAATTGAGCATGTGTTAAAGGTTATGGCTTCAATAACGATGCGGCGCAATTTATTTTGCATGCTTTAAGCACAAAAGAGTTAAATTAAGCTTTAATTATTTTGCTAACAATCTAGTCTTTCGTCTGCCTTTTTGAGGTTATAGTTAGCTTTTTCAGAGTTTCATCAGGAGCATAGCCCTCCTACATTCCATGAAGTTAACGTTGATTTTACTTGAGAAGCACTTAAATCAACCTGTTCCCCGCACAGCGTACCATAGACACGCAATGAGGCTTGAAGTTATCGGCAAAGAGTTGTCTACTTATTCGTGCAAAAGAAGTAATAAGTAAAAAAATGCGATTGGCTTGATTTGATTGGGAGATATCACATTCTTTGTTTCATATGTTTAAATAATTATAAAGAGATTTGCTTCAATCCACGAGGCGCTTGCTTTTGCTTAATTAAAGGTTTAAGTTGCACAAAAGGTAAAAACTTGATCCGACTTGGACTTTTTTTTAATAAAATCACGAATCCGTGTCCATTACTTAAGCTCATTTATGATCAGCGAAAAAAATAAAAAAAAACATCTGGGGGCACATTTATGCTTATTAATAAAAATAAGAAAACGTAAATGAAGGTAGATTAGACACGATTTTGAGGTATGTGCTTATGTAGACATTTTGATTTGGTCACGTTGGGGTTCCCAGGGATGCAAATTTAGACAATTTTTCTCACACAAAACTCATCAGTGTTGTTTTACAATCAAGACAGGTTAGATATTGTTAAAAATTTTTCATTGTGCACTTACACAAGTACTACTTATAGATCCAAATGCATCAGCTCTGGTACAATGTCAATGAACAAAATGAATGAGGACGCTATTTTTGAGTGGGTAAGTAGGCTCGCATGCAAAACGGGAAAAATTATTGGTCCAGTTCACCACCAATCAGATTGTGGCCTTTTAATAGGCAAATACAAATGCCCTCACGATGACACGCACGGACGCACCAGGAAAGGCCAATAGGAAACGGGCATGAGTACAGAAACGGCAAATGTTCAGTTTCGAGCCTGTCTTTCAAATTCACCTTCCCTAAGCTCAGCTAATCACCACAGTTGGCAGGAACATTGTAAACCTCTTAGGTGTTCCTATTGCCTCCCTTGCTCACTCCCCAATAAAACATCGCTACTTATTCAATAATTGCCAAATGAAAGTTCCGCACCAGAGTCAAACTTAGCATAAGAGGATGATTTAGAATAATTGAAAACCTTAGTTTTTAACAGTTTTGAATCCCAAACTGATACAGCATGCATATATTATGAAGCCGTAACATTTGTGATTTGACTTTGCCCTTGTTAGGATTCTTTTCCCGAATCCAAAGCCCTCTTTTGACTTAATATACGCATACTTTGACTTCCAATAAATATGCCTCCAACTCTAGTGCATAAAAAGATTGCTCTTTATTGGACAAACGAATAATACAAACACTTTTGGGACTTCTACCATATTTATTCAAGCAAGTGGACTCTTCCACTCGGTTATCTTTCCAGTAAAAATGCAATTGTAATAATTTGTTTGTTTTGACCGCCGGTTTCGATATCGGCCACTTGGCTGACCATATTGTCCTAGCCGGGTTAGCTGGCCTCCGAACCCTGCCAGCAGCTCCAATGCCTCCGTTCGCTAAATAAACATATCCTGCCGTAGTGTTATGCCTTCTTTTGCATTCGAGGAAGTCTTGGGAAGCCACAGTAATATTTTAAGCCTAAAACATTGACTAGACAGTAGCATCTATGTGCCGATTAAGTGCTCTCTTAATTGCAGTAGTAGATGAAAGTCATACATTTATCATACGTGCTTAGTATGTCATCTGAGGATGACGGCGTACCGAAGGTATTTGAACTAATTAAACATCCCGAAACTTTTCTGCCTTGGTGATATTTATTAGAAGTAAAAATCTTTGCAAGTGAATTCCCTTTGGCCTGTTGGAAACTTGAAAGACAATGATTAGAGTTACTGGCTGTTTGTTAGTGAAAACTGCAGCCTTTTACTTTAAAAGAAAGTCGGTGTTCTTTTTTCAACCTTCGATGTGTACCTTTCAGATCTGTGAATCGAGGGTATCAAACTTATTAATTTCAAATCAGTTAAATGAGCCGAAGCGCAAAATTTTGTCATTGTAGCTTCTTAGAACTTTCTTGAAGGCAAAAGAAGACACAATACTAGGATAGATTGTACATATTCTAGAAACAGAGGGACTGGAGCTGCTGCCACGACCTGGAGACCATGCCCATGCGGCTAGGAAAATATGACCGCTCAAGAGATCGGAATCGAAAGCAGTAGTCAGAATAAACAAAGTATTACATGGCCCTTCTCCTCTTTCGAGCATCGTCCCCAACGCTTCCCTTAATGGTGTACCTGCCACGTCACGCATCACAACGTGCCCAGTGCTGCAACAAACACCCACGAGCTAACCGTGCCGCTCACCCAAATTTGAGCCCAACTAAGGAGATGCTTGACCACCACGTCGGTGATTTTCTCTTCACAGTTCGACTCGCCTTGGTGTTTTTGTTCGGTTCGAAAACTAATTTCACAGTAAGAGGTCCTAACAAGCACCAACGTGTCCATCGGGAGACGGTAGAACACCGGTCTCCTTAAGCAGTAATGTTACGGAAATCTCCGAAACGAAAAGTTTTCGAGTGATTCACAACTAGTGTCAAGTCAGTTGTTAATAGTTTTCTTACAAAACATGAAGATGGAGGCGATGCCGAAGGCTGACTTTGATCGCCATCCTTCTGTTGTGGATTATCGGGGATTCTCCCACCCATAAGACAAGCACTTATTTCGCACCACTACAGTTTGTCACAATCGGTATGGCTCAGAACAGAAATGCGTTAATATGGGGTCTGCTTTCCACAAAAGAAGGCATAATACTAGGGTAGAGAGCACACATTCGGCAAGCGGAGGGAACGGGGCTTGTGTTTAGTCCTGGAGGCCAGCCAACCCGGCAACTGCAATGTGACCAGCCATGTGAGCGATGTCGAAACCGGTAGTCAGAATAAACAAAGTATTACAAACAGTACTAATAAATTTTTGATTCCCAGCTCAATTAATCCAATAAATGCTGACAATTTCCACATTTCTTAGTGTACATTTAATCGTTATCTTCAACAGTGCTTTAAATGAACAAACGAATGCACCTTGGTCCTTTCTTGACATTACGTGTGTTTATTAATATCCAAGACCACATTCAATTGTGCAGAATTAAGGGTTGCATTTTTTGAAGGCAAGGCTAATTATAATAAACGCAAGGGGACTGCAATTTCATTATTAGATGCCACATCACGTAATTATGCAGAAATCACTTTTGCAGTCATTCCATTGCTGACTTCTACCACTTTATATGCTGAGCGTGGGTAATGGTGGAAGAAATGTGTGCAAAAAATACCTCATAAAGTCAAAAAAAATTTAAAAGGACACACACTGCGCAGTAAGAAACTGTGTGTGTTGATGCAGTGATAGGCGGCTCACATGGGGACTGTGTATGTCGTCTGGTGTTTTATTTTTCTAGCAATTAACTTATCCACATGTCCTCATTTAGCAAAATCGCTAGCTCACAGGAAGACGAGGTAATCATCACTCGTACATTTTGTGTACTTGCATTGCACTTATCCCCTTTAAAATCTGAAATGGAGGAAATTTGAAAAAAAAACACTCTTCCAATCTCGAAATCAATCCACTTTATGATGGAGGCAATCTTTTGCTTGCAAGGAAGCTGCAATAACAACGCAGCTGCACATTAATAGAGGACAAAGCGGATGTGCTCTTACTTTAATGGCAAACGGCCCCAACTACGCAACCATTTTTGTAATATTTGTGTTCTTTAAATGCACATTGCAGACGAGAGGCGGAAGGACAAGCTAAACCCGGTCATGGACGGACGTGGTCGCTCCCCTGAGTCGGAGACACCCTTGTCGTAAATACTTGGCTCCGCTATTCCATATCATTCCTGTGTTTGCAATAAAGATGTCTAGAAATACCCAACCTCGTAGAAAGTGTAGTAGAAGGGAAGAGGGGAAAGGGGAAGAATCGTCTGCACTTCTCTCGTCTTCGGCAAAAAAGGAATTTTCCCAGCATTGCAGGGATTTGATATTGAAATAGTGCCTGTTAATTTTTTTTGTAACGCATCCTTTGTAAATGGTTAAAATCGGTGTAAAATTATGCACTTCGACTTCCTCTTCTTTTTTTGGCATTGCAGGTTAAATTACTTACTCATTGCCCTACACAGTTAATCTGTATTGTTCTTATTTAAGCAATGGATCAAATTTGGCTGCTAAAAATTAAAACGCCATCGTATCTGTAGGCGATTTTCGCCTTTTTTTCTTCCCTTCCACCACCCCGCCATGAGAAGATTGGGTGTTTTCAGGCATCCGTATTATAAGCTCAGGAGGCATATGCGGTAGCGGAACCGAAGTACTTGCGACTAGTGTGCCTCAGACTCGGACCAGGTTTAAATCGTCCTATCGCCTCTCACCTACACGTTTATATAAAATTTTGTTTTTTTAATCTAAATCAACCTTTTTTTGACAAACTATTGTTGGAAGAATTATTGCCAGTTCCGTTGTTTTTTTTTTCTGTGATTCGTATGCGAGCATTTTCCAAGCAATGGAATACCTCAGAGCGATTTATGCGATTTGTTTTGCCAATATCTCCTTTTTGGTTTAAGCAAAAGAGAGTGGAAATGCAATACTTTGTTTGCTCTAATTGTCGGTTTCGGGTTCGGTCATTTGGGTGGCCGTATTGCCCTAGCCGGATGGGGCTGGCCTCCAGAACATCCCAGTAGCCCCTTTCAATCTGCTCGTTTAACATATTTTCTGCCATAGTGCTATGCCTTCTTTGAATATGAGGAAGTCTCACCACACTACCTCGGAAGCACCAAAAAGTCAACCCCACTTCAGTGGATTCCTATTCCGATCTTGATCGCTCTTACGGAATGAGAGGATCTCTGACATTCCATAACAGAAGGGCTGACTACGACGCTCGCCTTTGATATCTACTCCATCTCCGTGTTCTGCAAAAAAGCTACTAGCAACTGAGGCGACACTAGTTGTGAACCACTCGAAAGCGTTTCGTTGCGAAGATTTCCTTAACATACCTGCTTAAGGAGACCGGTGCCCTAACGTCTCTCTACAGACACGATGATGCTCAGCAGAACACCTTACTTCAAATTTAGTTTTCAAACTGGACTAAACTGCAAGTCGAGTGGAACTGCAAAGCGGAATCAGTGACATTGTGGTCAGGCATCGTCCCAGTTGGGTTCGAGTTTCGATGAGTGGCATGGTTAGCTCTTGGGCGTTTGTTGCAGTGCTGATTACTTTGTGATGGTTGATGCGATAGGTTTACCAAGAGGACCGTCGGGAAAGATGTCCGATAGAAGGGAGAGGTTGTGTAATGCTTTGTTTGTTCCAAATGTCGGTTCCGGTTTTGGTCGCTTAAGTGGCCGTATTGTCCTAGCCGTGTAGACTGGCCTCCTGACCTTGTTAGCAGTGCTATTCCTTTTTATTCTGTTCCAGTATGATGCCTTCTTGTGCAGTCAAGGAAGCCTCGAGAGGTCGCAGTCGGCCTACAGAAGGACTTGAAGAGTTTAGAATACCTTCGCCCATTTTGCTATGCACATGTAACTGTCAACAGCCCTAGTGACTAGTGTGAATTGCTGACTTGGAGACACAGTTCATAAGTGTACTTTGAAACAGATTTTAATGGTTTTAACTTGGTATTTGCTTTTCCACGAAAAAATCACTTGAAGTCACTTGCGTGTTCTCCATAAATGCTTTAGATAAACATTTTGATAAGGCACAAGTGCTCTAGAAAATGACAAAAACCATTACCACTACCATGCCAAGGTTAAATAGGATGTTTGTCAATAAATTTTACCAAAGCAACGCGTTTTTTAAACAAAAATAAATTCCAATCAAGCCTCAGTCGACTTGACAATCAAAAGTAACTCAAAACGCTGCGGCGTGACATACAATAATAAGTAGAAACCCTTTTGATAAAAATAAGTAAAATTTGAGGTAAAAAATTCGTCTTTTACTATGGAGTGAACATCAGAATGGGAAAATAAATGGTCTTTGTAAAGTAAAAAACACTAATTTTAAATGATAATGCGACAGGTTAGTTGAAGGATTTAAACAAGAATTACCAAAACAGGTTCAATCTATGTTTTGAAATATTTTTTGCAATCATAAGTATCATTTTGGCTCATCGAATGTGACCGAGATTTTTTAAATGACATCTAAATTTAGATATCAAATATAAGTTTACTAGATCAGTGACGGAAAAAATAGCAAAATAGACTGGCTTTAAAATCACATTGATAAAATGGTGTTAAAAAATAAGTAATGGAATCGACTCGATGTCGTGTAGCGTCCTGAGACTTCCTCGAAGGCTAAGGAAGGCATAATATTAAGGCAGCATACATATATGTAGACATACATATTCCGTAAACAGAGAGTTAGGTGCTGCTGACATTGTCCAGAGGTCAGCCCACACGTCCAGGCACACGGTTGGGAAAATATGGCAACTGAGCGACCGAAACCGAGACCTACAGTTGGAGCAAGCAAAGCATAACACAGTTCCTCTCTTCTCTCCGGCCTTGACCTCGACCCTCCCCTTAATGGTGAACCTCCCGCGTCACGCATCCACCAGCTAACCGTGACAGTCATCGAAACTCGAACCCACCTGAGGCCGTGCTTGACCACAACGTCACTAATTCCTCTTCACAGTCCGACTCCACCTGCAGTTTAATTCGGTTCGGAAACTAAATTCGAAGTAAGGTGTTCTGCTGAGCATCAGCGTGTCTGTGGGGAAACGTTAGGACACTAGCCTCCTTAATCAGGTGTGCTAGAAAAATCTCCACAACGAAACATTTCCAGGTGGTTTACGGCTAGTTTTGATTCAGTAGTTAACAGTTTTCTTGCGGATCACGGAGATGGAGTAGATACCGAAGGCGAACGCTGTAGTCAGCCCTTCTATTATGGGACGCCAGAGATTCTCCCATCTGTATTTACTGCACCTTCTTCGGCAGAAAATATTTTCAACAAATAGAGTGAACGGGGCTGATGACGTGGCCCGGAGACCATGCCCACCCGGGTGGGGCAATATGGCCAGCTAAGTGACCGTAACCGAAACCGACAGTCAGAACAATGAAAGCATTAAAATGTGATCTTGTATTTTGTAGAACTTCGTCTTTCAGGAGCTAGATTATAAATGACTGACAGTTCTCAGATTCTTAATAATCTGTAATTCTTTACATTAATTAGTAAAATAACATAAAATCGGTGATGGCAATCCACTTCTCCCTCGTACCTCCAAATACAATTCTCGATCGGCAGACTCTGATACATTAATAGTCAGCAATTATTCTACCCAAAAATACTTTTACACTTAGCACAATATAATACCAATGGAAAAATTATTTTAAGAACTTTCAAAATGCTCATAAGTACTCGTAATTTAAGTCATTGCTCATTTTTATTGCCTCCTTTGTTTCAGTGGAAATGGGTTTTGTTAGTGCCTACAGCATAATCAACTAAATTTTTTGGACCCTAATCTAACTACAATCTACGGTTGGGCGATAAACCATAATACGCATGTAACTCTTGGAGTCAACTGACTCCACTTTTGACTCATTGGGCAGAGAAAACGCTCAAAAGTTTACTGTATTTATTAAGTTACATACAGAAAGGGAACAGTAGATAAGTTGGACACCCAGTTCAAGTAATCTAAAATGAACAACAGGTTTAAAAGTGTGAGCGAACGCATCCACTTATAATAGTAATGTTATTCGTTTAATGTTTATTAAATTTTTATTACTTACTAATTATTGCGAATGTAAGTGGTCAAAATTCTTGCTTACTGTATTGATAGAGTGCAAATATGAAAGGTACTTCCCTTTCCTACTCTTTCCTTCACCCCCGAAAGGTGAGTATCTATGCCTGAAGGGTATTGGACTCCCGAGAGGAACTGTGTTCGTCCATGACCAGATTAAAATTGTCCTTCCGCCTTTTGCCTACAAAGCACATTTAAAGAACATAAGTATTACAGCAATCCTTTTGTCATTATGATGAATAGTGAGAATAAATATTAGCTAATTTAAAATGTTTCTGTAACGTTTTGTTTGCTTTGACTGCCGGTTCCGGTCACTTGGATGGCCACATTGCCCTAGTCGGATGGGGCTGGCATCCGGATCATCTTATTAGCTTTAATTCCTTTCGTTTGTTGAATATGTATTTTGCCTTCTTTTGTGTTCAAGGAAGTCATGCCACGCTACATTAGTGGCAGTGGAGAGTGAACTCTACCTCAATGGATTTCTATTCCGATTTATGCCGCTTAAGACAAACTGTAGCGATGTGAAAGAAGTGCATGCGCTACGGATGGGAGAGTCTCTGACATACCACAACAAAAGGGCTGGCATTGACGTCTGATTTCGACACGTCCCCCGTCCCCGTGTTCTGCAAGAAGGTTATTAACAACTGAAGCGGCACTGACTATGAACCGCCTGGTAACGTTTCGCTGTGGAGATTTCCTTAACATAGCTGCTAAAGGAGACCAGTGTACTAACGTCTCGCTATAGACATGTTGATGCCTGGCGGAACCTCTTATTGTGAAATTAATTTTCAAACCGAACGAGACTCTAAATCCAATTGAACTACTAAGAAGGGTCGGTGAAGCAATGGTCAAGCATCTCCACAGTTGCGCTCGAATTTCGATGACTGGTACGGTTGGCTTGTATGTGTTTACTGCATCACCAGTTACGTTGCGATGGCTGATGTGGGAGGTTTGCTAATAGGGGGAGCGTTGGGACGACTGTTGAAAGAAAGGGACCATGCAATACTTTGTTTGATCCGACTGCCGGTTTCGGTTCCAATCTCTTGGGTGGCCATGTTGTCCTAGCTGGTTGGGCTGGCCTCCAGATTCTCCCATCAGCCCCTATTTCTTTTTGTTTGTTAAATATGTATTTTGCCCTGGTATTATGCCCTTTTTACCTTCTTTTGATCAATAGAGGTTTAATGTAATATTTTTTTACAAAATTCTTACTACAATAGCACAGATTCTTGATTGGTTTCCACCATTTTTGGCCTACAATGCGCGATCCATAGTCCCCTCCCATTCCCATTGGTTTAACATTATTTATAGTTTCGTTTTTTTATCTCTTTACAGCTGTTATGCTCGACCCAGATTATTTTATTTGCATTGAGTACATTTTTGGAGGTATATTGACCACTAAGCAGAATATGTTGTACGTTTACATTTTAAATACAACTATCATTAAAATGCATAATATGTGATTTGGGATCGAGTAGGTTTAAAGTACATGGTTTCCTAAATTTCCTTACCAGTGACTGCTTACTACTTAAGTACTTTTGTCACAGATCCTTTAAATTAAAGTTTACTGACCTTTGCAAAATTTTGCTGCTCAAAGTGTAAGCATTCGTGCATCATTTCAATTAAATTCGCTGCTTTATTGTGCATCCTGTAATAACTTCAGTGAAAATTTGTACTTTTGCATTAATTTATGCATCTGGTAACCTTCATAGAACGCTATGCATGATTTCTTCGCTTTCAGAATAAGCACTAATTTTGACTGCCGATCATGTATGTGCATTGAAAATGCGCTCATTCGCCCATTTGTAGCATATGCCATAAATCTGTGTCTCTTCTATTTGTCACTCGACATCTAAATTATTATTTGGCAAAAGTTGCAAATTTTTCCGTTTAATGAATGTGCTCCTCTTGTATTTTAGCACAAACCCCGTTGCATATGAGGGAGTTCCTGAAGACGATTCTTCCCCTTCCTCCTCTTCCCTTCTACCAGCCCTGCCAAGAGAGGGTTGGTTGTTTTAAAACGTTTTTATTACAAGCGCAGGAAGCAGGAGTGGTAGTGGGGCCGAAGTTTCTAAGATGAGGGCGTCTCGAATCCAGGAGAGTGACCACGTTGGTCCGCGACCAGGTTTCCAAATTGTCCTCCCGCCTCTCACCTGCAAGGTCATTTTCAAACAACACAGGTATTGCAGGTCCTTCTGCACCGTTTAATTTGATAAGTAGATATATTCACAATGCACTATTTGAGTATTGTACGAAAACCAGTGAATCGCGTATTTCTAGCATTTGTTTCGGAAGTTGACTAAATTTGTTAAACTGATCAGACTTATTTGCTGAGCATAAAGCACAAATTAAGTCAATTTTAGGTTACTTAAGAGACATGAGGTGGTAACATTTAAAGCACTAGAATCAGGTGCAACAATGTTTGAAACATTTATCAGTAGTCGTTTTGAAAATCAACTATTCACTTCTTTTTATCCGCTCAGAATTTCCATACGATTATAAATTTGTGTTTTTTGCAGTCTTCAAGCACCCATTTTTATTATGCTTCATCATTATTTAAAGCAGGGTAATGTTAGTTCGCTATTATCCTTCTTGATATAGTTGATCATTACCGCCTTTAAACTGTATTCAAGCTGCTTTCGAATGTGTGCTTTTAATAATTTCTAGGCCATTTCAGGTTTTCGTGCAAAAGCTTCTTGTGCGCTACAATACAAGTCTGTTCTCATATTGCTATTTTACCGTAACTTTTTAAGGCCAAGTAGGTAATTTTGCTTCTGAAGCTATTTCCATTGCAGCAAGAAAGTGTCCGGTCTTAAATCTTTAACGAGTTTACTTCCATGTCCTACTTACAAGATTTTGTTTACATAATCCATTTATTTCCAGACCTCTAATTCTGCATATTCGCTCCTTATACTGTCTGTTATGAGTGGATCTGGATGTTGTAGCGTCCCGAGACTTCCTTTAAGGTAAAAGAAGGCATGGTACCCGGACAGATTATATGTTCCGGAAAGAGAGGGATTGGGAGCTGTTGGCACGGCCTAGAGGCCGGCCAACCGGCTAGTACAATATGGCCACCCAGGTGACCGAATTCGGCGGTCCAAACAAACAAAGTATTGCAGATGTAACCTTGTTTGGCTCCTTGATTTTGAGTCAGTTACCTGTATTAGGTTTAAACAAATCTTGGCATACTCTCCACTAGCTTTACGTACGCTGTCAACTTCTAGAACATTAATTTATTAATTTTTGTTGAACTGAATTTATTAAATTTCATTGATTTACCGGGTATGAATATAGATGGAGTTGCTGGCTAAGAGAAACTTTTATTAAATAATTAACTTTTATGCTGCTTCAGAGCCTGATGAAAATGCAATATAGACCATATGGGTGATCATCTTTCTTATTTCTCAAGTTAACAGTGGAATCAGGCGCTTTCCTACATTTTGCTCTAGGCTTGCTTATCCATCTGTCCAAAAAATTGAGCAGTTTCAAAAACCGTTATAATCACAAATGGGCACTTGTTTAAGTCAATTCCCAACCCTCTTGACAGTAGAGAAGACTGCTTGTAATTTTTCAACGGCACAGTCACCAAGATTAGCGGTTTTCTTAGTGCGAAGAGTGAGAGCTCATACTGTAGAGGATTCTTCCCTTCCCTCCTCTTCCCTTCTACCAGCTCCTGCTATGAGAGGATTGGTTGTTTCTAGACCCTTTTATTAAAAGCACAGGAGGGAGATGTGGTGACGGAGGCGGAATTTCTAAGCCTAGAGCGCCTCGGATCCAGGAGAGCGACTGAGTCGAGCCACGACCAGGTTTAAATTGTCTCACTTCCAAAGTAAATTTAAAGAACATAAGTGTTACACTTACCAAATATGTTTCACTATTTTAAAATGCGTTCTACGCCTTTTAATTAAATCATTTTTAGTTTAGTAAAAGACATTTTATACTCATCTTGAGGGTATCGGAAAATTGTTTACTTAAAAAGACATTGTCACAGAAGCAGTGTTGAGGATAGGAATTTTCAACTTTTCCTGTTATAAGTTGCGCAATTTAAGATAATCAGTCCATCGGAAAGTCTAAATAAAATTTGCCTCCCTACAATAGTTCATTTCGAGTTCCGAGCCTGTTTTTGGTTACTTCTCTTCTCCACTTTGCCTAAATGATTAAAGGGCACAAACGCATAGTCTATATGCAGCGTCCCGAGACTACTTTTAAGGTAAAAGAAGGCATAGTAGTAGGACAAAATATGTATTCAGGAAACAGAGGGATTGGGGACTGTCAACACAGTGTGAAGGCCGGCCAACCGGCTAGAAGAATGTGACCACTCAAGTGACCGAAACCGGCAGCTCGAACAAACAAAGTATTACACAGCCCCTCTATTCTTTCCAGCGTCGTCCCCGATGCTCCCCCCAGTCAGCCTTCCCTGTCAGCCATCACAACGCAATCAGTGCTGCGGGACACACCTACAAGCTAACCGTGCCAGTCATCAAGATTCGAGGGCATGTGTCCTTGCAGAACCATCAATTTTCCGTAGCACTCGGTGCAGCAAATGCGCTTTTCTTTGTCCTCTCCTCCCACGATAAGGTGTCCCAATGAACTGATGGCGGTACAAATCCAACTCTTTAAATGGATGGAGACACACACAACACACATTGTGATTTCCAGCGTTTATGATGCCATGAGATAAACCCGAGGGTGTCGTAGAACCCCGAGCAAATGAGGCAATTCAGCCTCATAGGAACGGGATGCACGCGAGTCAAGTGTGCAAAACATAAAACGACTCTACCGAATGGCATCCTGCACATTTCACATCTGTAGATACGCATTTTGGCGAAGGGAGTCGAGTTGCCCAAGAACAGCAGAGAGAGCCCACGAAGAATGCTTGACCACAACGTCGCTGGTCCCTCTCGGCAGTTGCATTGGACTTGGACTTCACGGCTAGTGTCGCTTCAGCTGTTAATAGCTTTCTTGCCGAACACGAGGGAGAGGGAGGTGTCGAAGGTGGACGTCGATCTCCGCCCTTCTGTTATGGGATACCGGAGATTCTCCCATTCGTAGCACACACACTTCTTTCACACCGCCAAAGTTTGCCAGATGCGGTATGGATCAGGATAGAAATCCATCAAAGTGGAGTTCGCTTTCCGCTGCCACCAATGTAGCGTCCGGCAACTTTCCTTAAGGTAAAAGAAGGCATAGTACTAGGGCAGAATGCATATTCCGGAAACAGAGGGATTGGGGGACTGTTGGCACGGTCTGGAGGCCAGCCAACCGGCTACTACAATATGGCCACCCACGTCACCGAAACCGCCAGTTCAAATAAACAAAGCATCGCACCATAAGCTGTCATCATTATTTTTTTGTATCACCACGTATTTAACAAAAGTCTATTGTCTCATTTGTAGCATGCGAGTTATTTTTTATCCTTGGCCCGAAGTGGACATTCTCCTTCCTCGAATCGATGGCGCCTATTTGATCACATGGCACTCCTCTACTTGATTTCATATTTTTATGATGAGTACACCGTTGTATTTGCCTAAGTTAATCTCGAATATGCTATCCCTATTGTATTGCCCAAGTAAATGCCCGGTCTATGCATTTTAGCTGATAGCAAATCACTTTCATTTAATACATTGTCCTGACCTTATCGAGTAAACAGAAAAATGGGCTAAAGTTTGTTTGTCTAATTTCCCAAGACTTTACTTAAGCCTACAGAAATTTCTTATTTATTAGCGTATCATCTACGGCTATGTTTCGATACTTGTGGATTCGTCCGCCTTCTCGTCTAAATTATCAAACTTTTACTTTTTGGGTCAAGAATTTTGCGCCAAAATTTTACCGACTGTACCAATGGCACGAACAGTAACAGATTACTGGATTCGTAGTTCTAATTACAATGTTTAACATAATATTAAGTTTAGTCACGTTATAAATTGGAAATACGAGTTGGAGCTCTTAAATTGGGGCCTCAATGTCCCCACGGATACGTAAATGTTTCAATTTTGCATTTTGCCTTTCTATGTAATAATATGACATGCCTAGACCAAATGAGAATAACTAACATGAAAACAAACACATAGAATAGATTTATAACTTAGTACCAGGTGTAATATTGTGTTTGTTTGACCAGCCGGTTTCAGCCCCGGCCACGAAGTTGGCCATATTGCCCTAGTCGGGTGGACAGGGCCTCTGGGCCGTGCCAGCAGCTCCATTCTTACGCTCTCTGCTGAATATGTATATATTCTGCCCTGGAATTATGCCCTCTTTTGCATTCCAGGAAGTCTCCGGAAGCTTCAGTATAGTGGTCAAGCGCCTCCTCAGTTGCGCTCGAGTTTTGATTGGCATCACGGTTAGCTCGTGGGTGTTTGTCGCAGCACTGAATACTTTGTGATGTCTGCTGTGATAGGCTTATCAAGGGGAGCGTTGAGACCAGGGCTCGAACGATGCGAGGACTTACTTAATGCTTTGTTCGTTCTGATTATCGGTTTCGGTTTTGGTTACTTGGTCTGAGCCGTATGGGCTGATCTCCAGGCTATATCAGCAGCCCCGTTCCCACTGCTGAATGTGTATTCTGCTCTAGCGTTATGCATTCTTTTACCTTTAATAAAGTCTCAGAGCTCCACATCAGTAGTTAAGGATAAAATTTGAACTACAGGTCCATCCTAGCTGCTATTATAAGTTGTGCAAAGGAGGGACCAGCTAAACATGTTTCGGGTAGCAAAACCAAAGAGCACGGAAAATTTACCAAATCGACACAAATGGCTAAAATATAATAAATATATCTATGGGCTAAAGGAAATTAAATTACATCTACCAAAAAATATTGGAATTAAATCCGCAACAAAAAATACGACATTGAGGCAAAATCAAAATTAAAAGAAAAATGAGTGCGCACAATAAAAAAAAGCAACCTAAAAATGGGGAATTAGAAACACAACTTCGAGAAGAAATTCTTCCCGAACTGGATGGATACAGACAATTGACGCTCACTTATTTCCCCATCGAAAATGTGGCTAAACAAGTTGGACAGAATTGTACCAAAACCCTGTCATACCATCAGAGCACTCCTTCCCCAATTCCGCGCATCCGTGCCGCCGCAGACGACACAAAAGTTAAGCACAACCGAGGTGATAACATTCATTTGACCTCTCTGCAACTGGCACTTCATCACCCCATTCCAAACATGCATTCACCTCCAACACACGCCCAAGTGTCACTTAGGCGCTGCCCACGGTGGCAATGTTTGTGCGCACTAGGCCAGGACACAACAACAACTGTCTGGAGTCACTGATGCATCGACACGGTGTTTTGGCACAGACTACAGTTGAAAATAAAGTAGAACGCATTCAGTGCGCGACCGTCGCATCCACGTGATCCCTCACGACAATTGCAGCAGCTTGTACGCGTGCGTCGGTCAGACAAATATCAGCGAGGTCGCCGCTTTCCAGTGGAGGCGCCCGCGATGAACACTATTGACACCTTGGTCGGTGCCTTGTATCGTTGCCATTTGGAGTGCACTTTGAAGTGTCAATTGCAGCACCCCGAATAGAAGAGTTTCTGGTCGGGGGAGGGGAGCATGAACATTGTCCACACACGTGACACTGAATGGTGGTTAGCCAATGTGCCACAATTCAAAAGCGCACCAATGTAGGGCAGGCAACTCCAACCAGTTCGGCATGTTGCGAACTCATTCTGTCGCTTGCATGGAGATGCCTAAAATACTCCACCCAAATGCATACAGAAACGCACAGTTCTACCGGGCCACAATAACCCCTCATCTTTCACTAACTGAAGGCAAACGATTCTCAGTCATAGGTAGACCCAGATATTTATACGAGTAACTAAGGATTGATAATGGCAGACGATCGACGCTCTCAGGCTATACAACTGTGAGGTGCGCCCTGAGCGTCATCATGAGACATCATATCGGATGGAGTGTATGCATACGAATGCAAAAGTGTTGAGAAACAGGTGATCGGGAGGCCAAAAGAGCGCTTTCCACAAGGATTAAAGGTGAAGTCGTGGTTGCCTTCCATGTACATATTCCCATAAATCTCGAGTAATTAAATGGCAGACCTGATAGCAGTGACGCATAACCACGCAGTAATGCAGTTGCAGAGAAAGTGAAGAACTTGAACGTAATGGTTTGTGCAGGGCGGGGCGTTAGTTACGCCGAATTTGGCAAGGACATGGACCACATTGTTGGCAGTAGTACGCATATCAGCAGGCACGCGCATCCACCAAGTCATAAGCGTGATGCCATGCCAACGAGATCATGATCCACTCTCACCACCTTCAATTCAACTTGAGTCCACGCATAGGCTGGCCGCAGTTCACTTCTTTGTCCACAACCCATTTTTAAACCATGGTTTTGCTCAACATCCGATTCCTGTTTAAAGGAAGGCCATGCAGTGCCGCCCAACCATCCTCCCGCAGTCTGGCCACACCAATTCAATATGCAACGCCGCTGACAAACAACACCTTTTCCAATCACTGAGGTTAATTTTAAGCTCTTTTCATGTACACGCGTCACCTCCAACACGTCATCACCACGCTGCCGCGACCAACACCAACTGCAAGACACCCTGCCTGAATCAACACCACGACTAGAGACCCTACTTCACACCACTAGGATACCATTAAGAGCTCACCAATCAAACCTACCCTACCAACGACCTCCTACAACTAGGAATTTACCACACTCACTAGTACTACCGACGTGCATCCACTACCGCAAACTTGGGAATCGCGACGACTCTACCGGTCGCGTCCCACAACGACTCTAGAAAGTGTAAACACACCTGGGTCCCACTAACACAACTGCAGAGTATGAGCTCCCAGACCATGGCCTACAACAGCACGTGAGCACTTCTTATCATGAACGATAAGAAATGCAGCAAAACCCATCAACCAGTTCACACTATCCCATGCATAAGGCTACAATCAGAACGTTCCAGTGGTGAGTCGACCCTCGAGGCCGTCAAGACAAATTCACATCGAGACTCCTTCAGTGCTTCCACTCAGACCAAACGCCGTGGAGACCACACCATGTTGAGCCCCCAAGTCACCTCAAGATCCGAAACGACCCACCCAACAGACGCGTGAACACACGCACGACAGCAACATTTGCACCAGTCGATGTATTTACACGTGGAAGACAGGCATGGAAAATACCTAGCACTTCTCCTCATCAAGACCGTCACAAATGAAAACAAAGTACGGAGTCACACCATCGTCACGATAGTTGCATGGAATCAAATACTGATGTTCAGCTTCGTAATTAGGTGGACGGAAGAATTGCCACTCCTCAAATTTCTTGAGGATAGTATCTTTCCAATAACTCTGGACAGTTCCTTGAAATTCCTTCTCTTTTTCCGGATTCTTCTCGGCGACACGCTTTGTAACTAGTTTAAGATAATCTCTCAAGTAGGTAGTGTAGTCCTTTTTGTTGTTAAAAGGCAACTCCTCCAACTGGTGCGAGTAGACTACGTTGATTACAGTAATGACATCATCATCCACTGCTTCACCTCCTTCTTCTGTGGAGGGATTGGCACCGATTAGAGCATCATCGACGCCTTCCTTCACCTTGATCGTTTTACCCTCGACCTCCCAAATATGATCGTTGACTTTTTTTATAGGAAAGGCATCGCTGAACAATTCGTCACCTTAAGAAGTAACAGTAGCAACATGTTAAGAAGTTGGAATTATCATTTATGGGCAAAAACAAACAAGCACAAACCAGTGAGAAAATCCTTGTATATTATCATCGTAGCGCGATGCAG
This sequence comes from Taenia multiceps, assembly GCA_001923025.3. NCBI lineage: Eukaryota > Metazoa > Platyhelminthes > Cestoda > Cyclophyllidea > Taeniidae > Taenia > Taenia multiceps. The sequence goes on from CM010311.1 coordinate 916,029, forward strand.
ACATTTGTTTAAGGCCAACGTACCAGCAACAAGCTTAAACAATGGCATTGTAAAAATTTAAACGGCATATTTTTAGGGCATAAAAGGTTATTTTTAAAAATTTTCAAACTCTGTGCATAAAAAAAAGCAGCATTGGAAATAGTGTGAACACGCATGGCCTTGCAGAGAACATTATTGTTAAAAACAATAAAAAAAATAAATTTAGTTTTTGTGTATATTATTGCGAATATTTGTTTATATTTATTATAAATGTGCGCCGTTGCTCACTTTTTTCTTCCGTCACGCTGCGATGATAATATACAAGGATTTTCTCACTGGTTTGTGCTTGTTTGTTTTTGCCCATAAATGATAATTCCAACTTCTTAACATGTTGCTACTGTTACTTCTTAAGGTGACGAATTGTTCAGCGATGCCTTTCCTATAAAAAAAGTCAACGATCATATTTGGGAGGTCGAGGGTAAAACGATCAAGGTGAAGGAAGGCGTCGATGATGCTCTAATCGGTGCCAATCCCTCCACAGAAGAAGGAGGTGAAGCAGTGGATGATGATGTCATTACTGTAATCAACGTAGTCTACTCGCACCAGTTGGAGGAGTTGCCTTTTAACAACAAAAAGGACTACACTACCTACTTGAGAGATTATCTTAAACTAGTTACAAAGCGTGTCGCCGAGAAGAATCCGGAAAAAGAGAAGGAATTTCAAGGAACTGTCCAGAGTTATTGGAAAGATACTATCCTCAAGAAATTTGAGGAGTGGCAATTCTTCCGTCCACCTAATTACGAAGCTGAACATCAGTATTTGATTCCATGCAACTATCGTGACGATGGTGTGACTCCGTACTTTGTTTTCATTTGTGACGGTCTTGATGAGGAGAAGTGCTAGGTATTTTCCATGCCTGTCTTCCACGTGTAAATACATCGACTGGTGCAAATGTTGCTGTCGTGCGTGTGTTCACGCGTCTGTTGGGTGGGTCGTTTCGGATCTTGAGGTGACTTGGGGGCTCAACATGGTGTGGTCTCCACGGCGTTTGGTCTGAGTGGAAGCACTGAAGGAGTCTCGATGTGAATTTGTCTTGACGGCCTCGAGGGTCGACTCACCACTGGAACGTTCTGATTGTAGCCTTATGCATGGGATAGTGTGAACTGGTTGATGGGTTTTGCTGCATTTCTTATCGTTCATGATAAGAAGTGCTCACGTGCTGTTGTAGGCCATGGTCTGGGAGCTCATACTCTGCAGTTGTGTTAGTGGGACCCAGGTGTGTTTACACTTTCTAGAGTCGTTGTGGGACGCGACCGGTAGAGTCGTCGCGATTCCCAAGTTTGCGGTAGTGGATGCACGTCGGTAGTACTAGTGAGTGTGGTAAATTCCTAGTTGTAGGAGGTCGTTGGTAGGGTAGGTTTGATTGGTGAGCTCTTAATGGTATCCTAGTGGTGTGAAGTAGGGTCTCTAGTCGTGGTGTTGATTCAGGCAGGGTGTCTTGCAGTTGGTGTTGGTCGCGGCAGCGTGGTGATGACGTGTTGGAGGTGACGCGTGTACATGAAAAGAGCTTAAAATTAACCTCAGTGATTGGAAAAGGTGTTGTTTGTCAGCGGCGTTGCATATTGAATTGGTGTGGCCAGACTGCGGGAGGATGGTTGGGCGGCACTGCATGGCCTTCCTTTAAACAGGAATCGGATGTTGAGCAAAACCATGGTTTAAAAATGGGTTGTGGACAAAGAAGTGAACTGCGGCCAGCCTATGCGTGGACTCAAGTTGAATTGAAGGTGGTGAGAGTGGATCATGATCTCGTTGGCATGGCATCACGCTTATGACTTGGTGGATGCGCGTGCCTGCTGATATGCGTACTACTGCCAACAATGTGGTCCATGTCCTTGCCAAATTCGGCGTAACTAACGCCCCGCCCTGCACAAACCATTACGTTCAAGTTCTTCACTTTCTCTGCAACTGCATTACTGCGTGGTTATGCGTCACTGCTATCAGGTCTGCCATTTAATTACTCGAGATTTATGGGAATATGTACATGGAAGGCAACCACGACTTCACCTTTAATCCTTGTGGAAAGCGCTCTTTTGGCCTCCCGATCACCTGTTTCTCAACACTTTTGCATTCGTATGCATACACTCCATCCGATATGATGTCTCATGATGACGCTCAGGGCGCACCTCACAGTTGTATAGCCTGAGAGCGTCGATCGTCTGCCATTATCAATCCTTAGTTACTCGTATAAATATCTGGGTCTACCTATGACTGAGAATCGTTTGCCTTCAGTTAGTGAAAGATGAGGGGTTATTGTGGCCCGGTAGAACTGTGCGTTTCTGTATGCATTTGGGTGGAGTATTTTAGGCATCTCCATGCAAGCGACAGAATGAGTTCGCAACATGCCGAACTGGTTGGAGTTGCCTGCCCTACATTGGTGCGCTTTTGAATTGTGGCACATTGGCTAACCACCATTCAGTGTCACGTGTGTGGACAATGTTCATGCTCCCCTCCCCCGACCAGAAACTCTTCTATTCGGGGTGCTGCAATTGACACTTCAAAGTGCACTCCAAATGGCAACGATACAAGGCACCGACCAAGGTGTCAATAGTGTTCATCGCGGGCGCCTCCACTGGAAAGCGGCGACCTCGCTGATATTTGTCTGACCGACGCACGCGTACAAGCTGCTGCAATTGTCGTGAGGGATCACGTGGATGCGACGGTCGCGCACTGAATGCGTTCTACTTTATTTTCAACTGTAGTCTGTGCCAAAACACCGTGTCGATGCATCAGTGACTCCAGACAGTTGTTGTTGTGTCCTGGCCTAGTGCGCACAAACATTGCCACCGTGGGCAGCGCCTAAGTGACACTTGGGCGTGTGTTGGAGGTGAATGCATGTTTGGAATGGGGTGATGAAGTGCCAGTTGCAGAGAGGTCAAATGAATGTTATCACCTCGGTTGTGCTTAACTTTTGTGTCGTCTGCGGCGGCACGGATGCGCGGAATTGGGGAAGGAGTGCTCTGATGGTATGACAGGGTTTTGGTACAATTCTGTCCAACTTGTTTAGCCACATTTTCGATGGGGAAATAAGTGAGCGTCAATTGCCAGTACCCATCCAGTTTGTTATTGTTATTTGGAGCGTTTTTTTTTTGTTGACTGCTGTTTTTTCTTTCCGAATTTTTCCTTACCTTTAATTTGCATATTTGCTTAGTTAGCATAATATGCAATCTTGGTAATTTTCCATTGCCTTGACTGATGCGAAGCAGTAGCTTTTTGGACGTTCATTTGCATACAAGTCTCATGCTATTGTACTCTTTTTAAGAAGACATAAACTATCAATGTTCGAACTCACTATAACTGTTTTGAATTGTTTCCTCTAATGATTTGTTATTTTTGTGGATCGTCTGGTCTACCTAGTACGTAACGCGGTCACTCTTCTCTACTCGGGAAGCGCTCGTTGTTGATACCTGATCTCTGCCATCCCGCCTCCTTCCTGTGTCTCCAAAAATTGTCTAGGAACAACCAAACTTCTCCTTGCAGGAGTGGTAGATGTTAAGTGGAGGACGGGGAATAGTCCTCTACACTGGTGGCAGCTTGGCGGGCTTTTCCACTTCAAAGAAGGAATTAACTTTGGAGTCTAGGTAACAACCTTTGGGTCTAATATCCACTTATATTCTTATCGAGGGAGAATGCTCTGATCCTCCGCGCACTTTTTAAAAAGCAATCCTCAACGGTGATAGATGCAGAAATTTCTGCTGATTCCGACATTGACCAATGCTGGGATCCACTAGCTCAACTTGTCATTGACTAGCGAGAACAGTCGCTGGCTAGAGAATTATTGCCCTGTTATCAATGTTGTCCTACGACACTTGCAAATGTCTTGTAGTAGACGAAAGTTATGCTGCGACAAGCGTTGTCGATTTAGACCAATTCTCCTTCCTAAACGCATCGCAAATTGTACCATCGTTGGCATAGAGACTCCTTCCGTGCAGTGAAGAATCTCTCACGCATGAACAACCTCGTACGAAAAGCACAACTCTCCACTCAGCCAACAACCATCCATCAAAATAAGATTTGACCTTACAAAGGTGCCCCGCCTGCCAGTTACAAGGATGAAGCCTACGCAGCTGTAGAAGAAGAAGAACCACCCGAAGGGTGTTCAAAAGACGAGGGAGCAGAGTAATGCTTACGTGCTTTGAATATACTTTGTAGATGAGAGGCAAGAAGACAATTTAGACGTGTTCGTGGACTAATGTGATCGCTCTCATGGGTCCATGACACCCTCGTTTTTAAAACTTCGGCCTCGCTATCACACCTCCTTCCTGTCTTAAAAACTGTGCAGAAACAGCCATGGCAGGGCTAATGACTTGCATGCCTGTTTTTCACCTCTTTAAAATATCCAGCAGTTATATTATTATCTTATGTGCAATCAACAGAGTAACTCTTTCCAATCAGTTTCTACTGGATCTCTTTGTGGCGGCAATAGGCGTGCACAAGACCCGCGACACATTTGATGTTACCACTTTCGAAATTTAGTCAACCTATACTTTAGGATGGAGTCTTAAGACAGCAATATTTAACAAATTTGGGTACGATTGATTGAAGACAGTAAGTAATTATTACCCTTAATATGAATCGGTGGAGAGGTTGGGAGTATCATGAAGCAAAGTAGGCAATGGAATCAAGAGAGGATGGAGGACATATTGTCATGCCATGAAGTAGCCTAACATGTGAACATGAGCAGTCAGTCATCCAGCTCTCAGTCATTACCTCTTGGAAGACCAGGATGCTAGCTAGTGATGGATGATCTATTGGAAATAGCAAAATTATTTAAAATTGGTGACTGTCCCATCATCGGCAGCTACTGCTCTCCACTCTCAGAGATTGCGCCGGCCTCTGGAGCGGGACCTCTTGGTAATAATGGAAAATAAACAATTTGCAACCATTGCCCCTTTGCATCGATAGCAGCCTTATTTTTTCCTTATTTTTCTTATGATCATTTAGCTGAGAAATTCTGATATTCAGTAGCAATAAAAAAGCACTTTTAAAATTTAAACTTTTATTTCTACCAAAATAAGCATTAACATTCTTTACCTATTTTACATTTTTCGGTACTTTTCTTTTAATATATGTTGACGCTGTGTGCCAATTCGTCCCCTTTGTAAATCGCAGATAGAGGTGGTGGTTTGTGATTAGTTCCTCAGCATCTCCTATAGACGTTGGTATTTTCACTCTTCTCAGGATTCCTTCGCACACCTCCAAAGAGGTTTAATCAAGACTTTTTAATTTGGAGTAGATCGCGATGCGCTCTCTATAAAATTCTGTCTGTCTGACACTACAATGGAGATCGCGCAATGGCGTCTTTACGTTCCTACTTGTAGTTCCCACTTTGCAATATCGAATTGGGGGCTTATTCTGTCTTTTAACGTTAAGTGAATTGCGTACTACAAAGTGCCTGGAAGCTTGTCACTCTGATGTCGTTTCTGAAAGACGACATTGTTTAACTGCAGCAAAAAAATCAACGAAATTGCTCAAAATATTCCTATTTTTAGCAAACCAATACAATTTACCGGTTGATACTCTAACTCACGGCTTTGGTAAGGGGCCACTTAGGTGCCCTGACGTTATACCTTCGCGGGGTGGGCTGGTCTCCATGCCATGACGGTATCTCTCGGTGCTGTGACTTCTTTCATCCTAAAGGAAGTCTCAGGGAGCTAAACTAGCATCAACGTGAATAGAAATAGCTAGGATGCCGCTTCTTGTATTTAAAAAAGGAGGTCATCATTAATGTGACCTGAATTGTAACACTTTGCCTGTTCTAACTGTCGATTTCGGTCTCTTGGGTAAATCAGATTGCCCTAGCCGGGTTGGCCGGCCTCCGAGTCATGTCAGTAGCCTCATTCCCTCTGCTTCCTGATTACATTTATTCTGCCCTAGCATTATGCCTTTTTTACATTCAAGTTAGTCTCAGCAGGCTAAAGGATAATGCTGTAATACAAATACGTAACTAGTATTGTACCATCGACGTTGCCATCTCGCAATATTCCAAGTGATGGTTCGAAAAATGCATTCCAGAAGATAGCACCCAACCGATCGATCAAAATCCTACAATGGTTTTTACTTAATCAGTCACAAAAGTAGATGACGTGAAAAAGTGACAGAAAGTGCCTACGATGACTTTCCCCGTCTTAATTCATTCCGCACGAATGATAAAGTCCAAGGAAAAAGAGCTTTCCTTATTTTGAATGAAGTCGTATAGTACGCTGATCCACTTTAATAATGTGAACGTGATGATTTGGAAAATGGGGGAGAGGAAGAGAGCGAGGGGTGAGAGACCGCTCCGCATCACTTAAGTATGGAGTTGGCGTTACACGTTCATCGTTTAGATCCATAAATTCGTTATGTGAGTCCCCTAAGTTTGAGACATTTCAACTTCACCCAAAGTCTCGAGAAGCCCAGACAATCCAACTCTACGTGTTTGCCACATTTTGCAAGACAAGTTAGGCATCAACCCACCTAAATCACATGAAATCGTTAAGATTTTCAATATGACTGCAACAAGTGTATAGGGACACGCACACAGGCATTCTGTGATTTAAATTTCGCAAACTCACCTGAGCTGATCTATTTGCAACTAAATAAATTCGACAGCAACACAAAAGACCGCTAAAATTCTATGGAACCCGTCGAGTCGAAATTTCAGCGGTAGAGTCATCGTCACCCGTTGGAATTACGCCACCGCTGGGTAAGAGCAGATTATGAGCGTAAAAAATCCAAAAAAACCCCCGAAATTAACAGACTCCCAACAAGTTCTGCAAAGCTTCAAAAGGGATAATGGACCAAATAATATTTATAGGTCACCAGAACTGAAGTCTGCACGTACACATGGGTATGTACAAGAGGGTGTGGATTCAATTCTCTGTGATTCCACAAAAAATACAAAAGATTTATCAAAGAGGTGAAGAGACTATTTAAGCACGAGATGGAGGTAAACTAGGTCGGTAGGCAAAGTTAAAATGTTGGTGATTTTCAAAAGACTTCTCATTAACCACAAAATCGAACTTTTGAAGGGTTCTATTATGGACAGGAATGTGAGCCGAATTGGACTCCAGGAAGATTTGGTAGGCACCCCTAAAGTGCAAATAAAATCCGTTATTACAGTAAACATGACTTGAATGATAATACTTAAGATGGGGAGTAAATTATACTTTTCACATAAGAGCTTAGCAATCAAGAAACACCAGTACTACGACTTTTAACTGGTTACAGCGGGTTTTATTAAGGCGTTCCCAACCAATGTTGCTACTCCATCACGAGATTTTACAGTTCATACAAGGAACACAGACTATACGACGCCAGTAGGTACATCTGATAAAATGAAATAGCTATCACCTCACTCACCCAATAAGTGGCTCAATCTGGCCGCCCAGAAGCGCGAAGAAGCGTGACTGGGAGGCAAAGCTGTGCCTTAGTACAGGTGGGTCTGGTTGACGGATTGAACGGATCACAATGCTTAGATCCGACAAATACTCATCATCCGTGTCCACGGTCGCTGAAATCTGAAGCGAATACTACCTCTGAGGTCACCAAGATGGAGAAATATGAAATACCGATCGTGAAATTGAATGAGTCAAACAATCACAACTACGCGCCCAGAACAGAAGGCCGTTAAACAACAGACCAGTATTCTGCCTCAAAAATCAAGCAACCGGTCGTACTTACCATCCCCAACGAGACACGAGGTTTGAGATAGAAGCGTATGTTATGTACATCAGCATTGGGAGGCTTGACAATCACGAAAGATGGAAAAACATGGCGTATCTGCTGAGCATTTTCAGTCGCCCTACGAGTCGCAGTCACAAGGTAGGGACAGCCTAAGAAAGGATTTGCATTAAGGTGCTTGTTTGCATTGATAAACATGCTTCTGTCAGTCATGGAGGGGAAAAATACCCGGAAGGAGTCCAAGTAACTTGAATTGACCATCACGGTCTGTGATGGCCTGCTCCACAGGAACGACAAACCCAGCGTCATGGTTATGTCCCCTACAGGCAACGTTAGCGTCCCCACTTTGTGCAGGGAAGATGGGGCGACCCTCAAGCGTCTTCATGTCCTTTGAAGAGAGCAATTTTGCTTCAATAAGCACATCGGCCTCCGGGTGGCCGGAAAGCGAAGTTACCTGAGAAGAGGACACAAATCTATCCTCAAAAAGAGCTATCCAGACTTGAAAAAAAAAGTTCAACACATTAACTCCAATAACAGGTTCTCACAATCAATAAATAGTAGATTCATGTTGCAAGCGAAATTCTGTGAATTATTTTACTGGAGTAACCTAATCTGCCATATAGAAAGAGTATTCAGGAATTCATAACTGCACGATGCAACAAACACCGAGGCAGATAATTGTTTGACCCAACGATGAATGTGCACAAGAAATAAATCTACGTCGTAAGAATTAGGGTAAGCAGAACATCATACAGATTTGTAATATGCTACAAAAATAGGGAAATTGGCTATACTTCACCAAAAGTCGAGTAAGCGATCCTACGGCCAACAAGATTCACGCTCAGTGATTCATCAGCTACAACCCGCAACGCGTGTTCCATTGGGGCTTCTAGTTCACCTTCAATTCCCTTCTGGACGAAGAACTCATATTCCTTCAAAATTGGTTGGATGTAATATTCACCTAAAGCACAACGTTTGTGTTATTTCCGTACTACAAATATTTGTGTCAATAAGCTGATTTCACCATGTCATTTACCAGGAGGCAGGCCAATGTACCTAACAATACCACTTGAATCCGCGGTTTTGCTATCTCGGAAAACGTTGCCAATGATTGAAACAAGAGTGTCTGAAGGTGAAACGCAAGACCGGTAAGAGTAACAAAGAAGCAGCGTTTATTTTACAAAAAGAATCCACAAACTTACTAGGAAGTGGCTTCACGTTGCCTTCAGACACCACGTGGACTTCAACAAGAGCCAACTTTTGTGAGGAGAAGGTCAGCCAATTATCCGAAGATTTTGGAGAAAACTCAAAGCCAGGCTTGTGTAGTTGAATGGTGAGAAGAGAGCTAGGATGAGTGGCATAGACAGATTCCTTGTCAAAGTAAAAGGGTCCGATGCGGAAAAAGCCTTTCGAGTTGGTAAGAGCACGCATGACTAAAGAGATGGCGGGTTTGGGTGGAGGCGCATTTAACCGATGCTCTGGGAAGGTGGACATATCGATGGTTAGCTCGAGCGGTGGAGAGGAGACAACCGAAGTGTCAGCGTAAACTGTCACCAGAACCTTGTCGACAGGGGGTTGAACTACACCGTTAAAGAAGAAACCCAATTTCATGGAAAAAGTAGCAGTGAGACCATTGATACCACCAAAAGCGTCCGCAAGAATAGCATCACAGTCCGTTACATTGACCTCCAAGAGAGGTGCAGGAGTGGCTTTCAATTCAAGGTGGTCATACGTCGATTGGCTTGAGTGGTGGACAATTGAAGGTACGCGGAGAGTTTGAAAAGCGGGAATAATGAGGGGATGAGCAGTAAATTGTTCAGAGGAGGGTTTAGAAGGCGAAACAGAAAAAACGACCTCTTCATCAGGTGCAGCCCAGAGACTTATTCGAGCCGTATAAAAATCACCTTCCTTTCTCCAACTAAAATTGATAAAAATGAGGGTAAGTCAAATGCGTTCCTTCTAACTAACTACAACGTCTTCGCACTCAGAGTTCAAACATCTAAGAACAAATTGCTCTGATTGACATTTATGCATAACCGCCTGTTTAAACTGAGCCGTTGTTTTTAAAATTAAGCGTTCAAATCGTATCAGCGTCAAATAGTAAAATTAAAAGTAAGGAACATTAGAGGATGATGCAACAAACAAGGCAGATAACAGTCGATCGCAAACTGTGAAATTCGGATAAATGGAAAGCTATAATATGCACGCCCTAAACTTACCAAATGCACGCGCCCAATAGATGTGACAAGTGGCCAAAATTAAAAAAAGTTAAATTCATCTAACATACGCCTTTCAAGTCCGTTAGCACAAAGGTCTAGTTTTAAAGGCATTCAATATACCATTACTCACATGGTAGACATCCTTTTAACTGAATTGGACACATTAGCCTGAAAAGTGAGTTCCGGGAGGTCTTTTTCAGCTGCAAAACTCTTGATTCCTGGCAGAGTCGTCACGACAGCATTAACGGGGATTTCTTGCACCGAGATACTAACGGTTTTTGGGGGAGCAGAGAGCAGAATATCTGTAGCAGCCGATCGAATCACGCTAGGAGAGGGAGTCGCTAGGTGTAAACATGGAGCTGATGCTTCGAAAGTGAAAGAAGAACCACCGGAGAGACATATCTACGAAAAAGTACAGAAAGTGATAATTTTGAGGGGAAGGAGATAAATCGGAAGAATGAATAACGCACGATATTTAGAGGTTTCATGAGCTGATAAAAGGAGGACTTAGCATAAACCAATGATCCATTTGTCACAAATGATGGTGTGACTTTCAGATTGATTGGTTTCTTAAATCCAAAATCAAGGAGTGGTACATCGACGTGTAATCTGTAGCCAGTTTGTCGGAACAACAACTCTGGAGTACTGTGAAGATCATGATCAGTGATGATCACACGACGAAGGAGACCGGGAGAAGCCCAACACCAGCCACTTGCAGGTTTTATTGCATCTCCATCAAGCACTACTAGTTCCAAGTCATAAGTCCCCGGGGACACAGATTCGAAATTGAATGTACCACGTTTACTGTTGTTCTAAAAACATGAATGGTGGGTTAATCACCGTTCAATAGGTGTCCACGAAAATCAATTAATAGCTCAGGATTCGGTAGTTTACCTGATCAACCTCAACGTTGGCTACGACCGACAGAGTACCGAACTGTTCCTTTGGGGACAGCCGAGCAGCTAGTTGAGAGACTGGACACTTCTCAGTACAGAGCACCTCACCAATCAAGGCTGCTTGAAATTGGGTAAAGATAGCGTCCTCTACTGGTCCTGATGACAAATCAATCTGAAGAAAAGTCTCAAATAATCAATCCAGCAAATGAAGCAGATAGATATTCTGGAAAGCAATAGCACACATTTATGGAAGTCGGAGTGAATCGAATGGAATTGTACGACTCAACCAAACGAAGAGTATGTTTCTTTGGACTAAGATAGAGGCAAAATTTAGCCGATTCGGCATCTTCTGAGACATTTGCTTCAACCGTAGGTCCCAAAGCAATTTCCACACGCGGTACACGAGTCTGCACAAAAATATTTGGTGAGAATCATAATAATCCCATTTTAAGAATCGAACAATAAGTTGTAAGCTCACCCCTGGCTTCAAGCCACTGGCCATCAAGAACTGTCCACAAAATTCAACTCCACTAGGAACAAAAGCTGGCAAAGTTTTCGTAGTAGGAGTCAATTTCAGTTTGACCTTTTCGAACTTTACTCTGGGTGCTTCCACCTGTAAAATTACAGAATTTGAAGACGCAAAAACTTACATAAAGTAAGTATTCACCTGGCGCGGTAAGGTCCAACTCGAATTCCCCTCTTGAATTTGTCCTTGTGACAGGGTTCCCATTAATGAAGACCTAGAAAAGCTCACTTATAAATAGGAAAAACAAGGTATAAATGAAAAAATTTGTGAAGACCAAATACCTCTGAATTAGCAATCGGAACTCCAGAAGGTTGCTTAACACACCCTCCACCGACTCGAAAAGAGGTGACTTGAAAACCAGGATCGAGCTGCCGGTCAACATGTTCCATCGTCACTGATAAGAAGGTTGGGCTAATATTTAGGTGCTTCGATTTTATTTCGCTGGATTCCATGAGGTCAGGATCATGGTAAGCTACCAAGAAGTACTCGCCGCCAGCTAAACGCGAGAACACGAAAGCACCGTCGGCATTGCTGATGACCTATACGTGGTCACATCTTTTGTACAAATTAAACTAAATACTTGGCAAGCGAGGTCGGGATTTAATATGTCCTTCAAATTCACCGGGATGAAGTTGATGGGGGGTTTCGAGGGTTTAAAGCATCCAAATTTGTTCAAATCGGTTTCCGCCAATTTACTTGATTTAGGAATGAAAAGGAGAATGGGAATATTTGCAACACCTTGGCCATTAAAAGTTATTACCGAACGCAGTGAATGGCCCTGCAAAGGCAAATGTTAGCCGCGCATAAAATTACCTGTAGGACGAGTGGATCCACTAATTTAACACTGCTGGTGGAAATGGTAATACTTGAACTAGCACGAGCATTGTCAGTTCCACTATCCGAGGTGGAATCACCCACAGTGACAATGTACTTCCCCGGGGGGATGGACGATAGGGTAAAACTACCATTAGCGGTCGTTTTGGATTGAGAAAAAACGGTACCGTCGGAGATGACCGAAACGATTAAATCTGGAGGTCCAGTGGTCATGCCAGTTGTGACAACCTGCCCGCTGACATCAAAACCAGTAAGATCGAAAACATAATTCATTTGTTCATTTCGAACGTCGTCATTCAAATCAATTTCAAAACCATTGGCTGGAAGGAAATTCCATCCCTGTGGAGCAGAAAGACGGATTCTGTATCGACCGCCGTTGGACACAATGACAGAATAGGCTCCATTTGGTAAAACATTAACTACTTGTCGAAGAGTTTCGTCAGGGAGACTATATATCAGAACTCGAAGTTGAGAGACGAAGTCCTTTACAGAGACATTAGAATTGTGCCACCTAACGCTTCCACCAAAAGCAAAGAATGATCTCGATTCAGAATCTTGGCCTTCAGCGTATGCAAGCACGGCGCTTGCAACGAGAGCCACAATGGTTAGGTTCCAGCCAATCATCTGCAGAGAAAATTCAAATACTGCAAACAAAGTCAACAGTAGAAAAAAAAATTGGGATATAACAAAAACGTGGTGCGTGGGGAAATGAACCAAATACATTGCTTCAAGATGGTCAAATCTACATGATAGCGCATTAATTTGCTCAGACGCAACAAGGAATAGAAGAAATAATGACGGCAAGAATCGTACTAAGTGCAAACCCATAACCAACGCCACACACCGTGAAAAGCAAGGAACTGTCGCTAGCCAGGCGGAAGCACAACGCTACTGCGATGCTATTGAGTAGTTTTTCGTGCTTGCGTAAACAACGCTTTGGAGACAAATTACATCATAATTAGCCGTGTATCATTCTGATGAAACCTTGACCTAAATTCAAACAATAACTTGCCTACCAACTCCAATGCATGGCTGATCAGGCTCCATGATTGGATTTGTTAAACTATAGAACCATGAATCAGGAGGGTAACATTTTAATATACATAAATCAATTTATACCGTTGAGATACAAGCCCACACCTGAACGTTTTTGCATAAATTTGATCATACGCCTTGCATTTTCAGTACTTTATTTGCTTGACTGCCGGTTCTAGTGACGTTCACTGGGCTATGTCAGTAGCCTCGATTCCTCTTTTTGCTAAATACATGTATTCTACCTTAGTATTATGCCTTCTTTTGCCTTTGCGGGAATCTCGGGACAATATGACTTCAGCTAATTTTACGGTATATTTGGAGTTTTATTACTTCACTAAAAAACACCTTCCGGATTCTTTCACAATTACTGCACTGTCTCCTTTGGTGGTGACTCACTTTGGAGCTCCGCCACTGCACCTCCTATAGGCAGCATGGTCTCCATGGCATGCACTTCCGCTGATCGGTAGTGGGTGTTCCGTCCATTTATTACATCTCCTTTCATCCTAATGGAAGGCTTGGGCGCTACAGCTACAGCAATGACCTCTTGTGCTAGACAAAAGTTCTAGTAGGTCATAGTGTTGCATACCAAGCAAGTATTAGTACGTTTACAAAGGAACGATTATGGGACGCAAATCAGTCTCTCGCCAATCCGACCTTATGTAGAGCCTTGAGGCCTCCCTGAATCCGAGATGGAGACATGATACTCGGGCATAATTCGTGTCATCAGCGTACAGAAGGCTTTGAGACCACTGGCGTGGCTCTGACGGTTACAGTTGCGGAGTCCTAGGTAGTCCTTCTCCAAGGCCGAGTGTTGAGGAGTCAGATGAAGAGCTACATTTATAGTGGTAGGTTTCAATGTTTATAATCCAAAATTATTAAATCATGTCTATGCTTCGTTTAAGAAGATAACAGGGATATGTGTGTCAACTGTTGCTGAGACTCCACTTATCATTTTGTCATTGATGGCTGTCTTTACAAATCTCACACATCATAATTTAAAATTTTATTTTATGTCACTTATCAGTTTCGATGAGAACCATTTATGGTTAACGCTTTACGGACAATGTGGATGTGCAAAGTTCGCTTCAAAGTGAGGATTTTCGGAGTTTACTTACATCAGAACGCCTACCTAATAGAGTGTCAGCCGCTTGGTAAACAGTCTACTGTGTTCAAGCGTAATACATCTTTTGACCTAAAATGTTTACATGCTACACCACACAACAGCCACATTACCACAGTGGACGGGCGACCATTCATGAAAACATCACCGAAGAATTAACCATCTGCCACACAAAAAGGTAGTTCGAATCACAATACCCTTGCGCACACATTCAACTAACTCACATTATCCAGATCCCTGATATTCTGCTGAGCTGATTCTAACGTCCTTAGAAGGCTCGCCACCTCGCTCGACTGAAACTGAAATTATAAGGCACAGCAATACATTGGAAGGATCACAAATGCGACTGTGCGAAGAGCAACAGAACCGTTACCTGTTCCAGTGTGTAGGTGAGCTTGAGATCATTGTCGGTGGTGAACCGAAGCTGCCGACACGTGCTCAGTTGGTCCACCGTGCACTCGGTGTTAAGGATATCTGAAATGGTCGTCTGAATGAAGGATAGTTCGGTTGAAGTCTTCTCTAGGGTCTCCAAAAAGTCATTCATAGCAATCGCATCTACGGAACCGGCGGCAAACTTGTAGACCACTAGAGGGATTAACAGGACCAATAGCTTACTAAATTGTACACATTGAGAGAGAAATAATGTTGAAGGTCGCATAAAATAGAAGCAATTGCAAGACTGAGGATAACTTTCCATCGCATCATCAGACATCAATGGTTCTCAAATTTTAGCGCATTCATACCATACATCGGTACCGATATTTGGAGATCCGTTATAATGCTTGGGCATGATAACAACGATACCATAAAAATTACTTTTCATTTACGCACTATATCTGCCAAAGTCAACGTGTATGTGTGATTTGAAGCCAATATGATTATTTGTTTATTTGTCTACAGGTCATATTTGCAAAAGAATCTAACGCAATGGTTACTGGTTTAGCCCTAGTATTGAAGTATTGTACGGGTGTTGGCAATAAGACGCGCAGCCTTTATTTAAAACGACAATAATTAATAAAATTTTATTCATTGTTGTATTAAACTTTAGTATCCCGAGGCTTTCCCAAAAGGAGAAGAGGGCATAATGCTGAGGCAGTACATACATATTTAGCAAACAGAGGGATCAGGGTCGCTGGCATGGCCCGAAGGCTAATATGCCCGCCCAAGTGACCGAAACTAAAACCATCAGTCGAAACAAGCAATGTATTACATAGCCCTCTCTTCTTAACAGCGTCGTCCACGACGTTCCCCTCGGTAAACCTCTCGCGTCACCCACCACAACGTAATCAGTGCTGCAAATAATAGCCACGAGCTAACCGCGCCAGTTATCCAAATTCGAGCTTACCTGAGAAGATGCTTCACTACTGCGTCACTGATCCCTCATGGCAGTTCGACTCGATTTGGAGTTTTTTCCGGTTCGAAAACTTGTTTCAGTGTAAAGGGTTCTATCGAGCATCGGCTTGCCTATAGGTGGACGTTAGAACACCGGTCGCATTAAGCGATTATGTTAGGGAACTCTCCACAAAGGAACTTTTCCGAGTGGCTCCTAGCAGTTGTTAATCGCTTTCTTACAGAACACGGAGATGGGGCAGATGCCGAAGGTTGAAGTCGATGTTAGTCCTTCTGTTATGGAATATCGGAGATTCTCCCACCTGTAGCACATACACTTCTCCCACACCGCTACAGTTTGTCACAGTCGGTATAGATCGGGCTAGAAATGGGTTGAAGTGGGGTCCGCTTTTCGCTGCTACCAAAGTAGCCTTCCGAGACTTCCTTGAATGCAAAAGAAGGCATACTACCAGGGCAGAATATATGTATATATATGTCTAGCAAAGAGAGGGAACGGGGTCGCTGACCCGACCCAGAGGTCAGCCCATCAGGCTGGGTCCATATGGCCACCTAACCGACAGAAATCAAAGCCGGCAAACAGAAAAAACTAAGCATTACAATTTCATCTGCTGATTTTTTAACGTCAAACATTGATTTTGATGCCCTAAGCACTTCTTCTTTTGAAATTTATCTAAATTTAAGAATCTACTGGTCGGTGCGTATATGCAAAAGCTGAGCTTTTTACGTGCTCGGTCATGGAAGACGTCTCATTAGAATGAACTCAGGCGAAATCATGGATGTCGAGTTGTTGAATCCTTCAGTAATCCCAACGATGATGCATATACTGTTTCAAATACAGTATATTTTGGTTCAAATAATTGTCCTTTGTTCTGACAACCATAGAAATCCCTTACGTCACTGACCTTCTCAGTTTATAAGTGCATTTTGAAGAAAGTAATGCCCTACATCCTACCTTATCATGAAACAAATAAAAAGAATGAAAATAGACAAAGTTCCCTTAACCACAAAGCACCGCTGCCAACTTAGTAAAGGTTGTAACACTTTCTTCGTTCAGTTGTCTTACCTTCTGGTTAGCTGAGGGCTGAACAGACTTATAGTGATGTGACATGTTTATTATTTGGGGTCAAATAGGCACGACACTGGGTCAGGGAAAAGGGGGATTGGGCCCCACTTTGCTTTGTGAATCTTGGCATTCTCATCTATCACCAAAATGAGCATTTAAAACATCATACGAATCACATTTTATCAACTAACAAACACATTCCTTTGAGAAGAACTCGTTTCAACCTCAAACTGTGTGTGTCTTATTGCAAAGCCTTTAATCGTGGACTTAAATTGGAAATAATGGGAGCTCAAACGAGTCCACTTTACAATTTAATTAAACATCTCCATTTAGTTGCAATACTTTGCTTCTTCTGTCTGTGGGTTTCGGTTTCGGTCACTTAGGTGGCCATATGGCCGTAGCCGGGTTGGCTGGCCTCCGGGCAAAGTCAACAGCCCGTTTCCCTCCACTTGCCGATTATATGCATTCTGCCCTAGTGTTATGCCTTCTTTTGCCTTCAAGGAAGTCTCTGGGCGCTGTACTAGCAGTCATTTGAATCCAAATTTTGCAATGCTAGAATTATCATATTTGGTAAGCATAAAATGCTCATTTCATGGAGAATGTTCTTGACCAATAACTTTGCCTTGACTCACTTCGAGTAGCCGCCAGGAACTTGAACCTCTGTACTATTACTGAGTGTGACATGAAAGGCAACCGCTCGGTTTTATCCAACATTTTTAAGATGTCATCAACAAGCACAAGGAATGTGCTATTCGTTTCTCACAGAATTGAACCAAATTCCTAAAATTTGTGCGGAAAATTATGAAGCACGTTTACATATTTAAATTCTGCTGCATTTGCTTGAAGGTTGCTCCATGATTTCATCTCCATATGACTGGTGTATTGCCTAGATTTAATTCTAATATTTTACCTAACATTTGAGCACGGGGTTTATTTAGTTATGCGTTGTTTCCTCCATGTCTAGTAATTTTAAATTATGCCAACCGAACTCTTTCATTAATTTTTATTACTCTGCATCTGAGCTCTCGTAAAACTAAACTTCACTATGCCAAACGTTATTTCTTTAAGCTATCAACTATTTCGACTCGAAAATTGCATAAAAGATGCTACTTAGCTAGAGCCCGGTGCAAGTATGCAATGAATACATTTATAGTGCCCCGAGACTTCTTTGAAGACAGAAGAAGGCGTAATACTTGAACAGAATGTGATTGTTCTAACTGCCTGTGCCGGTCATCTAAGTGACCATATTGTCCTCGCCGGTTGGGGCTGGCTTCCAGGCCATGCCAGCAGTCCCATTCCCTTTGTTTGCGGAATGAATGCATTCTGTCCTGGTATTATGCCTTCAAGGTAGTCTCGGGACGCTACATTGGTGGCAGCCAAAAGCGGATCCCACTTTAATGCATTTCAATCCCTATCTATACTGCTCGTGACAAACTGTAGCAATGTGAAAGAACTGGATGGTCTACAGATAGGAGAATCTCTGAAATCCCAAAACGGAAGAGCTGAGGTCGACGTCCGCCTTTAGCATCTCCCCCCTTCCCGCCGTGTACCACCTGGAAACGATTCGTTGCTGAGATTTCCCCAATGTGCCTGCTTAAGGAGATCGATGTTATAACATCTCCCTATGGACGAGATGAACAGGTCTAAACTCCAAGTCGATTGGAACTGCGAAGAGGGATCAGTGACTTGGTGGTCAAGCAGCTCTTTAGTTAAGTGCGTATTTCGATGACTGCTACGGGCGTTGGGGCAAGACTCGAAAGAAGAGAGGGTCTACGTAATACTTTGTTTGTTCTGACTGCCAGTTTCGGTTTCGGCTTCTAACTTGAAAGGCCATATTGCCCTGGTCCGGCGGGCTGTCCTCCAGGCCATACCAGCAGCCCCGTTCCATCTGTCTGCTGAATATATGAATTCCGGCCTAGTATTATGCCGCTTTTGCCTTCAAGGAAGCCTCTGGATGCTACAGTATGCACTCAGCAAACAGAACGGGGTCGAGGCTATTGATATGACCGAGAGGCCATCCCACCCGGCCGAGTCGGTTATGATCAGCATCTGCCTTCTAATTTAGAAAAATAAACTATTCACAAGAAGAAAGATTTAATGTTCTTTTTAAAAATACATTTTGCGATGTAATAAATAGTTTGATAGGGCTTAAAACACACAAAGAAGGTCACTAATCTATGCCCTCTTTTGAGCCCAAAAGTTAGCATTTGCAGTTCCTCACTTACACACGTTGTAAACATTTTGTGTATCCTCGCCCATTCAATAATCACATGCTTTAACTGTAACATGTTTTGGCCAATAGACAGGGGCAAATAGCCGTTGCTTCGGACGCAATGGATCGCATTAACGGGATGTCAAAGAGTGGGGTAGGAACGGCAGAAATAAAAGCGCTCCGCAGGTTACTACGGCTAACGCGTGTTTAACTTGAGCGAGTGTAAATGAATGAATGGATCCCAAATAACCGTAATGAAAAGGCTGAAAATGTAAAATATTTCTATTCTTCACTACTGCTAACAAATGCTTCACTACGGCATCGATTTACATGGTTACAGCATTCCTTAATAAAATGCCAGTTATTGTTTTCGGGATTTGATGGTTTGTCTGACATTCTTGGTGTTCTACAGTGATTGGGTGATTCATGGCAGAAATGGCCCAGTGTGTATGAAGATTTCCAAGTCAGATTTTTGCAATTATTTCCACCGTGCATGTTTTACTCTAAACCACTGACAGATAGACTTGAAAATTTCTTTTACTAAAGGATATTTGCTTCCAATATTTTAGCTTTTCGACTAACAGACAAATCTTGTTGCCTGATTTGCAATTTTGAAAATCTAACGTTAGCATTTTTATTGTTGGAACCGATTGCATAATATATGTTTTCTACTCTAGTACGTTGGTTGTTTAACTCGCGGTTTGATGAAGGATCCACGACATTGTACCTTCTTAGATGCACGGTCTTTCAGTCCATGCCAGTGGCTCCAAACAGTCTAGTATGTATGTTTTCTTTCGTTTTCAAAAAGACTGATGGCACTAAAGTACTCCTTTGACGTTACTTTAGCTGTGCGACTAATCATTCGCTAGGCCTTCAGTGGTGCATTGAAATATGAGTGAAAGTTTAAAAATTAACGTAAGAGTTATGAGAGTGATCCCAGTACAGATAATATTCGTTAAATTTTTGCAACTTACATGTTTTTCCTTGATGCTTGATTAGGCTATTTAGCATCATTATTGCATATAAGCGAACAAAATCGGGTTAAGAAAGAAATGTAATGGTAAAAATTGTTCTAATTACCATTGTTTCCCCCCGAAGAATCCACCATTATAAGTCACTATTCCATAAAAAAATTAACGATGCCTGTAGTGTCCCAGGTCTATGCTGAAGACAAAAGAAGGCATAACACTAGGGCAGAATATGTATTCAATAAAGAGAGGGGATAGGGCTACTAGCATTGTCCAAAGGGCAGCCGTCCCTGCTAGGGTAATATGGCCACCAAAGTGACCGAAAGTGAGAATGGCAGACAGAACAAACAATGCATTACATGCCTCTCTCTCATTTCCAGCATCGTTACCCAAGATCGCCTTGGTAAACTTCCCACGTTACCCATCACGATGTAATCAGTGATACAATGAACACCCACGAGCTAACCATGCCGCTCATCGAAATTCGAGTTTGACTAAGGTGATGCTTGACCACCACGTCACTGATCCTTCTTCGCAGTTTAACTCCACTTGGAGTGTAGTCCGGTTTGAAGACTTAAGTTCTACCAAGCATCGGTTTGTCCTTAGGGAAACACTCGAACACAGGTCTCCTTAAGCAGACATATTGGGGAAATCTCAGAAGCGAAACGTTTCCAGGTGGTACACGACTGGCGCCGCTTCAGTTGTCAACAGCTTTCTTGCAGAACACGGAGATGGGGTAGATGTCGAAGGCGGGCATTGTTGTCAGCGCTTCTGCTATGGGATGCCAGAGATCCTCTTATATGTAGCACATGCACTTCTTCCACACCGCTACAATTTGTCACAGTCGGTGTAGATCTTAATAGAAATGGGTTACTGTATTGTCTGGAGAATTTCCTGAAGGTAAAAGAAGGCATAATACTAGGGCAGAATGCACATATTCAGCAAACAGAGTGATTGGAGCCAACTCGGCTAGGACAGCATGGCCACGTAAGCGACCGACGCTGAAACCAGCATTTTGACCAAGCAAATTATGACAATGCCGAACAGTAAAATTTAAGGAAAAATAGAGGGAATGAATTTGAATATAAACGAATTGTTGATGTGTTTATTAGGCAAGCAATCCGTTCCAAGTTGATAAATCGTAACGACTAGTAGAGCGAATTAATTTAAAACTCTGTAAAACATTAGCAATTTGGTAATCGCTTAAATGAAAAGGCTGCAAAAAATAGAGGAAAAGTAAGATTTAGAAAGTCCACTTCAGACACTTGGTCTTTTATAAACCAGAATCGATCAGTTACATAGTGTTAAAAGTGTTTTGCTTACATGTCCGCCAAAATCTACTCGGTATAGTTATTTAGAGGTTTCTTACTTTTCCCCCTCTTCTCATCGACTACCCCTGGTGTGGGATGGTTAAAGATTCTTAGACATCTTTATTGTATTAGATGAAACAGTAGGTAGGGCAGTAACAGGAGTTGGGAGGTAGAAATATTCTCGTTGGGAAAATGGAATCCTTCCCCTAGAACCAAATTCAAATTGCCCTTTCCTCTCATGACTACAAGGTACATTTAAGGGATACAAGAATTTCTTTTTTATTGATGTGTTACCCAATGCAGTGGTCAGGTCGAAATCAGTTGGTTTTTTATGCATTTGACCCGATTCTTCAAATGCCATCTACGTACGAATCACCCTCACAATATAGGGTTCTTTTGCCCTGGGTTCATGCCATCATTTCTACTTGCATTATTTTACGATCACAGTAAAGTTTTAACGGTGCCAGACAAAATCCAAATAATGATTTTTGCTATTAATGGAATGCTGTTGCGACAACCCGAGACTTCCTTGAAAACAAAAGAATATATAATAAGAGGGCAGAATATATGTTCAGTACACAGAGGTATTGAGACAGTCGGCATGGCCCGGAGATCAGCCCTACCCAACTAGGGTAATATAGCCACTTAAGTAACCGAAACCGACAGTCAAAACAAACAATGCATTACATATCTCTCTCTCTCCCTTGTTAAATCTCTTGCGTCACCCATCACATCGCAATCAGTTCTGCAAAAAACACCCACCAGCCAGCCGTGTCAGTCATCGAAATTCGAGCCCAACTGAGAAGATGCTTGACTACCACGTCATTGATCCCTCTTCGCTGTTCACCTCGACTTAAAGTTTTGTCCGGTTCGGGAACCGGATTCCGGGTAAGAGGCTCTGCTTAACATCAGCGTGTCCATAGGAAGACCTTAGGACACCAGTCCCCTTAAACAAGTATGTTGGGGAAATCTCCGCAGCAAAACGTTTCCAGGTTGTTCATGGCTAGTGCCGCTTTAGTTGTTAATAGCCTTCTTGCGGAACACGGAAATAAGAGCAGATTATCCCATCCGCAGTGCATGAACTTCTTTGGCACCACTACAGATTGCCAGAAGCGGTGTAGATTTGGGTAGGAGAGCACTAAAGTTGGGTCCGATTTCCTCTTGGCGAGCCTTTCCTGAAAGCAAGGAAGGCATACTACTAAAGCAGAATGCATACATTTAGCGAACAGAGGGAACGGGACTGCTAACATGGCCCAGAAGCTAGTCCACCAGGGTAAATCAACATGGCCACTTAAGCGACCGAAACAAAAATCGGCAGTCAGAACAAATAAAGTATTGCATTGATATTTCATCGTCTGTTAGATGCGTATAATGTCAACCAAGCCATCTTCCCATTGCCGTCTGCAGCAGCCTGAATCATGACAAGTTGGAAAGAAAGTGTTGTGTAACTGAGCGCTATTTTAGAATGCGCTAAAACAAGTGAACATCTTCTAAGCGAACGGTGACAATTTTCTACCATATGTTTTGTTTACATATAGCTGGACGAATATGTCTGCAATGTGGCCACGGAATGCATAAGATCCATCCCAGAGGTACCCATAATGAAAACCTCTACCGCTCCTATAAAACAATGTTAGGCACTTAAGAAACGCTGGGCTTTTCAAATTAATCCGGGGCACCAACATTTTTGTAGTGCTTTGTTTGTTTGAACTGGCGGTTTCGGTGACGTGGTGGCCATATTGTACTAGCCGGTTGGCTGGCCTCCAGACCGTGCCAACAGTCCCCCAATCCCTCTGTTTCCGGAATATGCATTCTGCCCTAGTACTATGCCTTCTTTTACCTTAAGGAAAGTTGCCGGACGCTACATTGGTGGCAGCGGAAAGCGAACTCCACTTTGATGGATTTCTATCCTGATCCATACCGCATCTGGCAAACTTTGGCGGTGTGAAAGAAGTGTGTGTGCTACGAATGGGAGAATCTCCGGTATCCCATAACAGAAGGGCGGAGATCGACGTCCACCTCCGGCACCTCCCTCTCCCTCGTGTTCGGCAAGAAAGCTATTAACAACTGAAGCGACACTAGCCGTGAAGTCCAAGTCCAATGCAACTGCTGAGAGGGACCAGCGACGTTGTGGTCAAGCATCCTTCGTGAGCTCTCTCTGCTGTTCTTGGGCAACTCGACTCCCTTCGCCAAAATGCGTATCTACAGATGTGAAATGTGCAGGATGCCATTCGGTAGAGTCGTTTTATGTTTTGCACACTTGACTCGCGTGCATCCCGTTCCTATGAGGCTGAATTGCCTCATTTGCTCGGGGTTCTACGACACCCTCGGGTTTATCTCATGGCATCATAAACGCTGGAAATCACAATTTGTGTGTGTGTGTCTCCATCCATTTAAAGAGTTGGATTTGTACCGCCATCAGTTCATTGGGACACCTTATCGTGGGAGGGAAGGACAAAGAAAAGCGCATTTGCTGCACCGAGTGCTACGGAAAATTGATGGTTCTGCAAGGACACATGCCCTCGAATCTTGATGACTGGCACGGTTAGCTTGTAGGTGTGTCCCGCAGCACTGATTGCGTTATGATGGCTGACGCGGAAGGCTGACTGTGTAATACTTTGTTTGAACTGCCGGCATGGGTCACTTGGGTGGCCATTATTTTACTTGCCAGTTACCGGCCTTCGCTCCGAACCAGCAGTTCACAGTCCCTCTGTTTCCAGAATACATATTCTGTCCAAATAATATGCCTTCAATTGCCTTATAGGAAGTCTTGTGACACTAGAATTTTATCCTTGGAAACTTAACTCACGAGGACTTCTTAATTAAGATTTATCTTAAACCTCTGTTATTGGTTTTCTTGTTAAGGCAATTTTACGCAGGTTTACAGAAAAGAAACGATGCATTTCTTTTTATTCTGATATTTAATTACATTTTATGCCAGTAAACATGATCACATTAAAGCTTTTAACCATTAAAAAATTCGATTAGGGAAATTTTATCCGAACGACCTCTCTTACAAAAAAACGGAATGCTTATTGCTATGACAACCAGAGAATTTGGCAACTTGCAAGTAAATACACAATCTGAACAAGTGATAAGGACGGCTGAATAGAGTTCATAATAATTTGATTTATTTATCACCTTGATTTGCGTACTCGAACAGGTCGAATGGCGATGCGTGTTTCCATTTTTATTCCTCCCAACAATAAACTGGTCCACGGATTGTTCGGCGTTATTTTGTCTAGATAAACACATTCTTTAGTCGACTAGGGCAAATTTAATTGGCCATTTCTCATCGACAGACTGGCAGTCAAAGCAAGCGTTTCCCGCGTTTAATGAGGTGTTGGATAGGCTCGAGTTAATTATTTCGCCTTGGAAAAGAGTGGGCTACAGCCAAATGGCGGCACTATTTGGACAATGACTCAAGCGCTGCCTGTGTCGATGCGGTGCATCTAATTGGAAAGACACTACCAGTGAAAAGACAATTCCAGACAAGATTTTAAGCGGGAAGGATGGTTCATACACCCAACTCCAGGGATTTTTATCATTGCGTTTTTAACTAAACTTGGATTTTAAGCATTTGATGATGATTTAATGTTATATTTTGTTTGTTCACTTCCGGATATTAGTGGCTATATTCCCCTAGCCGGGTGGGCTGACCTTCAGGACATGCCAGCAGCTCCGTTTAACCTGCCTTCTGATTATATATGCTCTACCCTAGTATTATGCCTTCTTTTACTTTCAAGGAAGTCTCAGGAGGCTATATTGGTGGCAGCGGAGAGCAGACCCCACTTTGACTCATTTCTATCCCGATCTATACCGTTTGGGACAAACTGTAGCAGTGTGAAAGAAGTGTATGTGCTATGAGTGGGAAAATCCCTGATATCCCATTACAGAGGGACTGAGAACGACGTCAGCCCTCGACATCTAACCCATCTCCGTGCTCTGAAAGAAAGCTATTAACGACTGAAGCGGCACTAGTTGTGAACTATCTGGAAACGTTTCGCTGTGCAGATTTTCCTAACACACCTGCTTAAGGGGACCAGTGTTCTATCGAATCCCTACGGATAAGCTGATGCGGGGCGGAACCTCTTATTTCGATGCTCCAAGCCGAGTAAGACTGCAAAGAGGGATCAGTAAAGTGGTAGTCAAGCATCTCCTTAGTCGCATTTGAATTTAGATGACTGTAGCGGTTAGCTTGTGGGTGTTCGTTGCAGCACTGATTACGTTGTAATGGGCGTTGCGGGAGGTTCGCCACCAAGGAAAGCGCCGAGATCAACGCTGGAAAGAAGAGAAGGGCTGTGTAATACGCTCTTTGTTCTGATAGTCGGTTTGGGTCGCTTAGGCAGCGATAATGCCGCAGCTGGGTTGGCTGGCTTTCGAGCTATGCCAGCAGCTTCAATCTCCCTGTTTGTTGAATACAAACATACTGTCCTAGTATTGTGCCTTCTTTTCCCGTTCAGGAAGTCGCAGAACGCTGCACATAGACTGCGTAACTTCCAATGTTTAGTGCCATTTAATTGTTGCGCCAGCAATTTGAATATCAAGCAACGCATGCTTCAGCCTAATGTGGAGTCAGTAGGAGCTTGGGTCTGTCAACTTTTTCCATGCAAAGTCAATTGCCTAGTCAACCCGATTATGGATAAATACAGCGAATCGCATTTGAGAAAGGTAAAAATCCGGAGTGACTTTTCCATTTCAAGTAAGACAAAACTTCCATGGTTAAAAGAGTACTTGGTTCTAAGACTTTTCCAAAATTAAATTAAGCCAATTCTTCCTGACTTATTCTTGCTTTAGTAACTAATTATGGTAACTGGTCTTAGTTGTGCTGCAGAGATACTGTTTTCATCTGCTCAGAGACTTAGCAATAAAGTATCTTTTACATCAGGCATGGTTCGGTGCAGTACGTGCTCCCCATTGCTTTTTTGTTGAAGAAAAAAAAAACGCAACTACTGGTTATTAATTTATTTTCTTACGGTAAGGCCAGTCTCATTGGCAGTCCTAAAGTATTAGTTATACACGTTCGTTGAAATATATTTCCACTTGTGCTTCATCAACGAACCGGAACTCCTCTCCCCCTCCTCCCCCAAGCATGTTTGTTGATCACTAAATATTTATTTAATGATAGTTCGTGGTTCTCTCGCCACTTAACAGTCTCATATACGGATAGTGTAAGTAGATACATTTCGAAAAATTCCAAAAAAAACATTCAATTTAAAGTTGAATGACTCACCTAATCTTGTATTGTACTTTAAATGGAATTAGGTCAGTGTACAAGTCAGCGTAGGCTTGCCAAGTTACAAGTGTTCCTCTCATTAGCCACTTTTGCAAAGATGTGGGAAAAGAGATAAGAAGTTGGAAATAGTAACTTTAAAGTGAAATATGGTGCCGTTCCGAAAAAATTTACCCCAAAGTGTGTGTGCTTGCGTAACAAATGTTGATAACTAAAAGGTCTACAAGCCACCAAGCCAGTTGGGTTAATAACTAGGCTACGTGTAGGTAAGAGGAGACATTTCTTCTCAAGTCCTTATTGCAATACTTTATTTATTCTGTCTGCCGGTCTCGGTCACTTGGGTGGCCATATTGCTCTAGTCGGGTTGGCTGGCCTTCGGGCTGTGCCAGCAGTCCCATCTTTTGTCTTCAAGGAAGTCTCGAGACGCTACATTGGTGAAAACCAAAAGCGGACCCCAACCTACGGGATTCCTGTCCCAATCTATATCGCCTATGACAGACTGCAGTGTTGCGAAGGAAGTGCTTGTGCTACTGATGGGAGACTCTCTGACACCCCACAACAGAGGGGCTGAGAACAACGTCCGCCTCTGGCATCTCTCCCTTCCCCGTGTTCTTCAAGAAAGCTATTAACATCTAAATCGACATTAGTCGTGAACCACCTGGAAACGCTTCATTGTGGAGATTTCCCTAACATACCTGATTAAGGAGACCAGTGTACTAACGTCTCCCTAGGGACAAGCTGATGCTTGGCAGAACCTCTCACTATGAAATAAGTTTCCAAACCAGACGAAACTCCAAGTCGATTGGAATTGCAGAGAGGGTTCAGTGACGTAGCAGTCAAGCATCTCCTCAGTCGAGCTCGAGTTTCGCTGACTGGTACGGTTAGCTGGTGGGTGTTTGCTGCAGCACTGATTACGTTGCGATGGCTGATGTGGAAGGTTGACCAAAGGGAGCGTCGGTTTTAGTTTCGGTCAAACGGGTGGCTATATTGTCCTGGTCGGGTGGGGCTCATCTGCGGGCCATGCCAGCAGCTCCAACTCCTTTGCTTACTGAATTCATATAGAATCTGCCCCAGCATTATGCCTTGTTTTGACTTCAAAGGAGCCTCGGGACTTTACAGTAGTCTTTTGATGATAACTAAACGCCTCTCACGACAGTCACTTTGGATTGTGGGACACGCAATTCATCAACTACTGGAAATGCCAACTAAATTTCGCCCTAGAAGTAGAAAGGACTTGTTTGCTGTTACTAAAACCCACAGTCATTTGTTGCCACAACGCCATTAATCATGTTAAGATTAAGTCCCTTCCACTCAAATAATTGCGTTGAATACTAGCACTATTTAATTAAAAAAGACTGTTTGCAGCATTGCTGGATAAGCTGGTGAATTTCTACGTTTGTTGATGTAAAATTAGGCCAATCTAGTGTTTTAATAAACTGAATATAGGACGAGATTTGAGTCAAAAAAAGCAGCCATCGAAGGGGAGTTGTGTTTGGTATTTTGTTCCGTTTATCACATACTAATTATAAGCATCCACTTCTCACACAACTTTTCATCTTGAAACTCCGCTGCACCCGATCATCGAAACAGTTTCAAGACCAGTAAGAAAAGTTATCAACTTCAAATTCATTTTGAAGAGGTCCCAACCTTATTAGTTGCAGTTTATTATAAATTTGAAAAGGTAAAACGGATCCCAGTATCGAATAACTTCCTTTTTGTTCCAATAATTTGCTCATGCTTACTTGATTACACCGTTCTCAATGAATTCTGATGAAATCACTTGAAAGGCAGTCGACCATCATGGTCATCGGAAAGTTTAAAATCCTCCCTACGCCGAGCTTTGTATTTATCAAGCGAATAAATGGTTACCATCGTGTGGTATTTTTTAAATCTTTTTCTCAAACTAACTGTTTAACACACAGAAGCCTCTCAATACTTAGACAAACTGCCTCATCCAATCAGAAGAAGGCGATTAGGCATCCTTACGCATGACAGTGCATAGCGGTTTGGAGTGGAAGCTATGTGTTAATTAACCTCTAGCCGCTTGTGATTTAAAAAATACCATGGTAGCACCCAAAACTTCCAGCAAGACATACCAAGTGACCCATTTGTTTGGTCATTTCCACCCAAAATAAATTTGGGTCCGGAATTTGACACGGAACTGACGTCAGTCTCACAACCCTTCCTCATTCAGCAAACAAACTTCCGAAGCGTTTCCACATTTAACCTACCGGAGCGAAGTAGCAGTTAAGGTGGGCATAGTGCATGAGTGGTACATCAAGCCAGCGACCCACCAGTGCTATTGGAACCAATGCGGCCCGACAATCTTGACAAGAGGAGGAAATCAAACAGGGTTATTAGTAGATTATTCAATCTACTGAAATTGTTACATCGCTTGGGCTGGTTAAAGGTTAAAATTTGCCGAAATAACGTAAGCACGCAGTGCCCAAAAAAACGTCAAGTGAACCGGTGAGTGGAGGTGAATTATCTGTTAGCAAATACACAAGTATAATGAGTGAATGTAAGCTATGAGAACAACAGCGGCAAGGGAAGCAACGCGATTTCTTTCCCCTTCACACAGGACCCAAGAGCTGAATATGCTACATAAGGCGCATAAAATTTAGCGCTCTTTTTAAGTAGTGAAATCGACAGTGTTGGTGGTGGTTGCTAAGGTGATGGGAGACGGTGATTATTCATAAGCGTCATAGGGATACACGGAAACGGTTTGGTAGGTGGAATTGCTGGCGGGACCGTGCCGATGACTGAAGCCGTAGGCCGAGCCATTATCAGCCTTTCCATGTGATCTGTCTGTTTAAGGCAAAAAAAGGGACATTCAATCAACAACTGCATGGAAATGCTGATGAAGGAAATCAATGCAACAGGTATGTTAGAGATTAGACAGCGGTAGTAGAGAAAAGGAGGAGTTAGGTAGACTGTCCATTCTGTTCGCCAGAAGGGAGCTAAACAGACTGCATCGGGTTAGCACGATTTGGCATCAACCCGACCCACTTACAACGGAGTGAAAGTTAAGAATTTGAAATCAGGCAAACAAATCCTTGGAGATTTCGAAAATTTTGGTTAGTTCCTATGGAATATCGGCGGAGAACCAGCAGGGTAAAAGTAAAAGGCATACTTTCGCCCAAGTTGCTGGAATGAACAGTGCAGATTAGAAGCAAGTAATAGAATACTGCCAATTCATTAAATGCATTCACAGGAAGAATAAGAGGAAATGAGTTGACTAAGAGGATTATGGTGCCCGATCATGAAAGACATTACTTGTGCATAATACCAGAGTTGATACCGACAAAGGCAATTCATTTTAGGGTTTAGGTTACCAAATGCAGTGAAGGGCTTCTTAAGCCACCCGCGTGAAAAACTTCACATCAAACAGTTCTCCGCCACATCACCTTCTTCGTAAATCTATATAAATACAATGTTTTCTTAAATCAAAATTCAAAGCGCAAATTCAATCAGCGTTTTTTGGAGTGCAAAATCTCTAACTCATGCAAAGGGAGCAGAGCCAGTACAATTCAATCTAATAATAGGCTATGAAGAGGGAGAGGAGACAAGCACATCAACCTAGAAGTGCCAATAATCGATCAAAGCGATGTGTAGTTAGCAGATGAGTTGAGCAATGAAATAAAGGCGGATATTACGCACCCACACCCACTATGCAATAGGCTCCAGTGGCATGTAGCCGTCGCCACCTATATTGAATGTAAAAATAATTATGCCTGCAGGTGAATTTTACTAAGTTGACCTTAGGGACAATGCTAACTCAAAGGCGCCTAAGAAGAGGGCACTTCTGACAGCCCAACAGCCAACCACACAGCATGGTTGTAGGGTCTGGAAATATGGTCAAGGAATGACAACGCACTTGATGACTTTCCCTTTCGTGAGCGATGTTTCCTGGAACAAAAAATTAAAAATAATAATCGGACAAGAATCTCTATAAAAGATCAGGGAAGTTTTTATACCTTCGAGATTGTACATCACCATCGCTAGTTGCTGGTCTCATGTAGAATGCATGGTAGGAGATGTAGTCCCTAAAAAAAAGGGACATTGACAACAAAAAAAACTTATTCAAACCAACAAAATCAATGAAAGATTTCTGAGTCTTGAGGATTATAATAGCGGGTAAAAATGAAAGAGCGGATGCTATCACAATCTTGACCACCGTAGAAATCTTACTACGCCAATTTATTTGGTATTAAGCTTGCACCTACTTACGCACTGTTTTCCCAAGCACGCATAGTAAGAGCACATAATGAGGAAAGACAAGTGGACCGGCTAACAGCTCAGTAAATCATGCTTTCACGTAAAAAAAGTGCTCATAATCTCTTGAATAATGAGTGATTAGGGAATAACCGTAAAGGGTCGAAATTTGTAATCCTATATGAGAAATGCACTGCCACAGTGGTCATAACCATGATAGAAGGGGTCACTTGCCTCCCCAAAGATGACTGGTATGAAGCATTTCTTCTACTACAAAAACACGGTTCACGCCACCTTCTGTCAATTTCAGCAATAAAAATAAACCGATTCCCCTGCAAGGAACATTTTGACTCGAAATAAATTGGGTACCACTTTAGTATGGCAGGATGTTGCCATGCAACTGTAATGTAGTTGCAGGTAGACTAGCTGGCCTAGGATTAAGACGTCACGAGCCAACAAAGTTATTTTGGATGTAGAGATCCACCACTGTCAGGAGGGAGCTCTTTTCTTCGTTTAAAGCAAGAATTTCACCAGAGTTCAATGAGATGTTTTGAAGCGTCCACAAGAAGTATCAAACTGAGATGAAAAGCCAAAAAGGGAGGAGTCACTCACGGTTGTTCATAGTCAGGGCTGTACTTTTCAGTCCTGCGATAGAGATTAACTAGCTTCACACCAAGTACGAGGACAGGGATGCAAAGCAGCAGGAAGAGTCCCAGTCCAAACCAGAGACCGTTCTGGTGAACAGACACCCGAAAACACAGTTGAAGGCCAGAAATTCTTCTATGTGGAAGGAGAGGAGGAGGACTTACCAGTGGGTCAAGGAAGGTGATGCAGGCTGCATGGACACCTGTAGTGGCAGCACTGTAGAGACGCGTACAGGGAATGTCTCGCCAACTTGCAATTACCGCCAGACGAAGCTCCTTCAGAAAGAGCGGCCGCATACTCTCGATCTGCGCTTCAATCGACTGAAATAAACACAAAGTAATGTGTGAATGTTGCACTATTTCGGGCAAGTCTCAGCTGCATCAATGAAATGCCGTTAAATTGACTAAGAAAGTCCCCTTTTTAAAATAAGGCCAAAACATAGCAGTCAAATGATAGCAACATTCTGCCAAAAATAGCCCAAATTGGTAATTTTCTTTTCCACACTACCTTCAAGAGCAATGTGTTTGTTCAGCCAAGAAAATATAACGGAAAAACACAGCGTTATCAACTTCGAGTTAGTACCGAATCGCAGAAACATTTGGACCATGACACTATGAAAATCAGGTTCGCATTTTGCAGCAACAACAAACCGGTTACAATTCCAGCTAGACTCGATTTACTTACTATTATATACTCTCTTGAGGTTGATTTAATCGTACCTCAACTCACTTTAATACGTTCCATATGGATGTTTGAAACAAACTTACTTACATGGAAACGTATTTCCGTGTTTCCCCGTTGTCTAAACCTGAGAAAAACAATTGATTTTTGTTAAGGAAACGCTGGCAGTTGCCAACTAATCTACTGGGAAAACCAAGTTAGCCCAGGTCTCAAAGAAGTGGAGCAGGTCTAAGGTAGCTTCCACGTACAGTATACCAGGAACTTGGAGTGAATAGGGCTTCCCCAGAGTGTGGTCACCAGGGGCTTATAAACCAGTCAGGCAATGAATCGAGAAGCATTCAACTGTATGGTCAATGCGATTTTTTCCACCACGAAAGAAACCTGACGCGCGTAAAAGATCAATGTAAGACATTCAAAAGAGACGGCGGAAGGACTCATCCACCTGTACCTATGCGACTCACAGATCGTGAGCGGAAAAAGCGCAGTGCTCCATAATAGATCACCCCCTCCCATATTGCTGGCTTCTAAGCGTACAGAGATAAGGGAAACAAAAGGGTCCCCAGTCCTAAATTAGACAGACAGATAAGACACTCCAAAGGACATTGTTATGAACTTCTATGTTCATGTGAACATGGACACAAGAAGGCCCAAAGTAGACAAAATACTCGGGGCACATGTCCTACTTCCGAAAATGGTGTCTAGTGTGCTCCAGTGTTAGAGCTCGGGGCCTTAGCACGGACACACACACGATCCCATGTACCTTCTAAAAGGATCTTGCCGGAAAGGGGAGTATTAACATCCCCCGTGACATTAGACAATCACGCAAGTGGTGCAAACGCCTCTAGAACGGTGTGAAGAGATATAAAAGGGGGAATTTCACCTTTATAGGTAAAAAGCTACCAGAATCCTGCTGCATAAGCGTTTTTTCCCAAATTTCGGACAGCCCAATAAACGCTGACCGAACGGAGATACCTTCAATGATTAGGATTGCAACCTTGCAAATATGCAACGGATTCATCGTATTCTCGCCCTCGTTGTCACTGTCACAGTACAGTGCAACAATACTCCTTTTCGAACTGCTTCAAAAATTCGTCCATTTCAGCCCATTGCATAAATAGGAGTAATGAAGCCTCCCACGGAAAGATCAAGTCGTCTTCCGGTGACCATCGAGACCTTAGCGAATGCTGGGTGATTCACACAATGAGTAGCATTTATGAGTGCGAGTAGTCACTCATGCCCTTGACGGCAGTCAACCTTTAACCCCAAAGCCAAAAAAATACACTTAGGAGGAGCAGAACATTCAAGTCCAGGTGTTAATGACGCAAACACATCCGAACGCACACAGTTCCCGGTAAATAAATCATATGGAAGCGTAGCAAGCATGCAAGGGTAAGCATAAAGCCATAGAAAACAACCTTCGTGTCGGATAAAACGGCTAATTTGCAAAGGTAGCAAGAATCAAAACCTGGAAAAAAAGAGCAATTTGTTTCCCAATTTTAGCAATTTATTTACAAAGACAGAAAAATAAAAGGAGTAGTAGGATATGCATGTAACTATCTCTAAAGGCAACAATAGCCGAAATTTTCCTCGTTTTCACTGGAAAAGCAAAAAATCGGGAACTTCTCCGGCAAATTGGTTACACTTCCTCCATAAATCGAGCCACTAATTCTCGAATGACTCTTAAACAAAGGGGCATGATTCTCCTCACCATCCCTGTCAGGCAAAAAGTCCTGTAATTTCAACTTAAGTCAATAATTTGATGGAGTTCGGCCTCTCCCAAATCGTACAAAATATTTTCATTCATTGCAGTGACCTTGAAAGTAATTTATAGAGACAAAAGAGGGACAAAAAAGTCCACGTTATCTGCCTCAAAAGAGGAGGGAGAAGCAACACACTCACGGTGGGAACTGTGCGGTCCAATTCGGAAGAAAAACGATTTAACTCTTCAACTAGTTGGTTATAATACCCACGGATGGACTGCAAGTCGGCATAGAGCTGTCGAATCGGTGTCTTCAAGCGGAGCGAGAGCAGTCCGACAGTCTCCTGGAGTGCCAAGATCTGATCGTTCAGGTTCTCCTACAGGTTAAAAATGAGGACGACAGAATGTCAAACAAAGTTGCCAGATGAAGCGCGTTTCAACAGTGGACAGAACGTACGATGTTGAGGCTCTGCAGCTGGCTCACGTAGTTGTCAAAGTCCTCAATTTCCGTCAGGCGTTCTTCAGCCTGAAGCGACGCAACAAAACAAGGAATTCCATGTGATCGGCACATTAGTTTTTTTCAGTCAACGCCCGAACAAATAGTGAGCGGAACAGAGCACACTTTAAGGGAAGATGACGACATAAAAATGGAACATTTGTAAACCGCACCTTTTAGCGACCAGCTTTGCAAGATTAAAATCGTCATGAATTTTCTAAAAAAACAGGAAGAATTGCCAACTTATTTTTCAAATAATGTTTAGGCCTACAAGTCACGTAGCACCGTAAGCCTTACTTAAATCGTCCGTTGATGGGGGGAAGCCCATACGTACGCTGCAATTAGTAAACGCATTTTCTAACCCCAAATGCCACTTTAACTCCGTTCTTCGTTATTGCAGAAAAAATGCATAAAACTCGGGTCTAGGTACCTCAACGAAGGGTTTATATATCGGCACTTGCAAAATTATTCTCAATTTTGAGAAGCAGAGCACTTTTGGTAAAGAGTAATTATAGGTATCCAAAAAGAACCTCAGCAACGGAAAGGGGATATAACCTGCCGACTTGGCTTCTTAATCGACCCCTATAACGTTAAA
Source organism: Taenia multiceps (assembly GCA_001923025.3). Taxonomy (NCBI): domain Eukaryota; kingdom Metazoa; phylum Platyhelminthes; class Cestoda; order Cyclophyllidea; family Taeniidae; genus Taenia; species Taenia multiceps. The sequence goes on from CM010311.1 coordinate 950,824, forward strand.
AACTGGCTAAATATTCTCCTTTTGAAAGCAGAAAAGATAGACATAGGAAGAAAACTCCAACATCAAGACCAAATGAACGGACAGTCGCCTGAATTGGCGAGTAATCGGAAGGATGACTGGTAATAAATAGATAGCCAAATAAACGCGATATTTCTACCTTCATCAATGCCTCGGAGAAGTTGTAGCGCTGAAGGTCGTGGACTTCGTTGAGGGTATTGAGAGTGTCTGCCGCAGTTCTTCGCAGGGGGCTGATCAGGTCGATGCCGTTGAATGTCGCCAGGATACTCTCGAGAAAGTTGTCAATTGACTACAACACACGAAACACCCCTGTCATGCCAAACAACTTTGCAGCTTCGATATGCACATCTTGGCACCGATCCAAAAGATACACCTAGTATGACTTTTGCAGCTATATACTGTGATAGATGCTAACTTCAATGGTTAGGGGAGACCCTTCATTACATTACACCAAGTAACGTAACTTGCATGTTAACGCAGCAGTGACATGCCCCATCTGAATACGCTCTAGCGCAGTCAGTAGTAAGAAGAGCAACTCTTTCGACACCATTTTTAGTAGAAAAAAACCGTAAATTTAGCTACGAATCGTTTTAAAAGCATTTTAAATCTCTGGATGGACCTCTTGAAGACGCCAAAAATAAAGACTACATGAATGCCTAGGAGTTGGAAACTTTTCAAGAAAATAAGGAACAGATATGTTGTGCAGTGATTTGCAGCGGTAGTAGCAGCAAATGAAAAATGGAAATCGCAATTTGTAGCGGCATAATTATCATAGAGCCAGAAACTAGCTTTCTCGCGCTATTCTTTTCCCGCATCCACCTCGATAGTATAACAATGAAAATACCATGAAAATCAGATTGTGAAGTTTTCAAAATGGGTAAAATTAACCCCCTTCCAGACTTTCAATCTACTGTACACCAAATCGGAATTAGTTTGATTTACGTCACGCTTGAGGAAAACAAAAAACGAATATTTTGCAGTGCTATATGAACTTATTGTGTGATCATTTAATGCTAAAGAGAAGTTTCCCAGGGGAGGCAGTACATTTCACGGAGAAATTTAGCAGGGTAAGTAGCTCAAACAAAGCCACAACTTACCGTGTCGGACACCATCATTCCGACCACTTTATCACCAAGAGAGTCGACAAGGCTCTCGTTCGCACAGCGCGTGAGGAGTACGCTGAAGGGTCGGGCAGTGGCCAAGTTTTTCAGGTGCTGCGAGACATTGGGAGCCAACGACGGTGAGTTTGTGGAAAGTCTCACGCCCTGGCGAAGTTGGTATTCTGCGAACACCTCCAATGCGTCATCAAGCACCGCTGGGCCCGCAGGGTAGTGGTGCGTAGCGTAGCGACAAACTTCCGTCTGCATCAGCCCCCCGGACAAGAACACCACGGTGCAGGCCAGCATCAGTAGACTTGACAGTAGGAAAGTGAAGACGACTCCCCTACCAGGAGGAGGGAAAATAAGAGGAGTACGATGATACGATACCATTTAGAGCAAGAGCAAGCCAGGGTTAGCACGTACGACAAGAGAAGGTTAGCCCCAACACCACGATTGCAGAAACTGGCCTCCTCGTGTGGACGGTCCCCACAGACTCCGAAGGAGAGCCCAAGATAGAACAGGAGGATGATGAAAGCGGGGAGACAGAGAAAGGCGAATCCGCTGTAGAGGATGTACTCATTTCCAATGCTAAATAATGCGGATGTCAAAAAGTGACTGCAAAGCTAGGAGACATTTACTAGACATTTTTAATATTATGAGGTTTCAAAAGTTTCTAGCATTTCTTCCAAAGCCTAAATGTGTACCGGGAATACTGTTCCATATGAGTCAATGTTCCATTGGTGGCGTACGGTTCGGGACCCATTTTCTACGGCAATAAGAGCATACTTTTAACCCTCCAGAGCAACGTCTGGAGCCCCTCCGAGCGATTCGATGTCCCAGGTGATCCAATTGGAATTGCGAACCCTCACTGCCTCACATGGAATAAAATTCATTATTTGTGTACAACGTTTGAGGACTCGACCATACTTAAAGTATACTTAGGGCTTTATTCCTCTATTCCAAAAATGCCGACTACTTGCGTCGAAGGGGTACGCGAAATCTCAAGACAGAAAAAAGACTCAAATTAAACTGCTTCATCAAACCGACTCAATTATTGTAGTGCAAAGTTTAAAAATGGAAGGAGTTTGTACCAAAACGTGCATTGTCTAAAGTATCCGGGAGCATTAAGCTGAATTCAAAATGCATTCAACGACCCCTCCCCATAGTTTTAAAATCAAACTTAAGAACCGGAGATCCATCGAAGGGTAATACCTGGATAAAGGATAAGTAATTACAGTACCGGTGGTCACTTCAAGTGTCCCTGGTCAGTTCAACAAGTAGTAGCATTATTCACACTGTCTGGTCGAATGCAGAACCATAAATGCTTGAATTTCGACGCAAAAGAGTAGCTAATCTTTAAAAGCTCTCATTTGCGCCCGACTTGCTAAGCCATGGGATTAGTAAAAAGTCCTATAAATCTTGAATAAAGAGAGTAAACACTAGCATAGTAAAATGTTCTAATATAGTCAAGTGTTTCCATTCCAGGAAAACCCCGATTCCGCTACCAACAAGCTATTATAAGTTCAGCAATTTATTGCAACGGAAATTAGACGTCATTATCAGGCCTTGTAAAGCAGTAGGACAAGAAGTGATGCGTATGAAAGTGGCGACATGTTGAAGTTAAAATGGTTGAATTTAGTGCCTTCAATGCGTTTTTGTAGCTGCTCCACAAAAAGAAGTAATTCATGCTAGATGCCCACATTCAGTTCACTGGAGCAGCCTCTGCGCAGAAACCCCAATGTACATTGAAGTCCGGTTCCCCGATAAATCATAGTTCTAACAGCACTACCTTCCGTCAATCAAGAATATCCCGATGTCTATCACACACAACCATCAATGATTAGCTATATTTACCAAAGCCTTCACAAACGCTTACGATGTCTCACAACGGAAGCGCTAAAAACAGCAAGTTATCCAAAAAATCAAACATATGAACAATACCAGCGAGATTCCGATTAAGGGATGGAATAATATTAAGCTGAATATCTTTAGCTTACGCGACGTATGAGGAATCGGAGGAGATGTATTTAGCAACAAGATCATTCAACCGGGCCAAGTAGGATCCGGCTGTCTCCGCAACAACCTCCAAAGTTTTCACGAGATTCTCCCTGGTCTTCGGGGAGTTGGATAGGTCATTCCAGGCATCTGAAGAGCAGTGAGTGCTTATTGGACAAAGTAGAACGACTCAACCAATGATTACCAAGTGACCTCAATGACACGAATGGCTGCTGTGAACCAGCCAATCTGATGCTTCCGCCAAATAAGGTAAGGGTGGTAATCGTTTTCGCGATTCCAAAATAAGCAAAAAAAGTCTGAAAATCTTCGTCACATCGGCTAAGCGTTAAGTCGTCCAGGGATGTAAAATGAATGTCTGATTATCTTTTAAATTAACTAATCTCTGTTCGTTAAAATTCACATGAATTTTAAATCTTTACAGGGCAGCCGCAGTGTTCGAATCATATGATATTTACATCCAAGATACCTAGCAATTACCTGCATACATGCAAGGGTCATGGAGACCCGATGTTTCAGATTGTCACAGTGACACTGAGTTCAATTCCAGCTTCATGATCACGAAAAATTGCAAGATGAGGTTTACGGGTTACAAGAGTTCGAAAACCAAACCAAAAATTATTTCGTTGTTAGGTTCAAAATCGCGTTTTAAAATCTAAGGGAGTTAAGAAGCGCTAGTAGAATTAAAGTTTGTTCAGGCAACCGATAACTGATAATACCAAAAAATGACATTACCAGTATTGCTTGGATTGCATCAGGTGCAATACTGACGCCTCAGTAAAGTGCTCTGAAGACCCATTTCAATGGTTTAAAAAGAAAACAAGAGATAGAATAATATATACCCTGAAGTAAAACGTACCATCAAGGATCGGCTGAATCGCATTCTTAACATCCTCTTTCATTCGTAGTAAAGTTGCATTGAACTGAAAGTATCAACAGTGAATGCTACTTTCAATGCTCATGAAATATCAAAGGGTATCGAGGATTGATGCCGATACTATGACCAGTCAGAACAAATTTTAAAGAAACACTAGGTTTCCAAAAGGATAAGAGCATAAGAACCATTATTCCCAAAAAATATGGTTTTTCCTTCATAACCACTAGTCAGCCGTTTGCCGAACGCAACCTTCAGATAATAAGAGGGCCCACTTTGGAGGTGGGGGCTTGTCAGCTATTTCAAACTAGACCAAATAGCAACAGAATCACACTTTATTTCTCTCTGGCAGCTCCAAGGGGGCGCTCGTTTAGAAAAAGGGTGAAAACTGTTCAGTGAACAACGCACGAAAACATTACTAATGAACTAGTCATCCACCACACAACAAGGTGGTTCGAATCACAATACCCTTGCACACACATTCAACTAACTCACATTATCCAGATCCCTGATATTCTGCTGAGCTGATTCTAACGTCCTTAGAAGGCTCGCCACCTCGCTCGACTGAAACTGAAATTATAAGACACAGCAATACATTGGAAGGATCACAAATGCGACTGTGCGAAGAGCAACAGAACCGTTACCTGTTCCAGTGTGTAGGTGAGCTTGAGATCATTGTCGGTGGTGAACCGAAGCTGCCGACACGTGCTCAGTTGGTCCACCGTGCACTCGGTGTTAAGGATATCTGAAATGGTCGTCTGAATGAAGGATAGTTCGGTTGAAGTCTTCTCTAGGGTCTCCAAAAAGTCATTCATAGCAATCGCATCTACGGAACCGGCGGCAAACTTGTAGACCACTAGAGGGATTAACAGGACCAATAGCTTACTAAATTGTACACATTGAGAGAGAAATAATGTTGAAGGTCGCATAAAATTGAATATAATGCCATAAGAGTGGAAGCTATTGCAAGATTGCAGAATTAAACACCAGTGCAATTGCGAATGTACCAAAGGAAGTGCCAATGATGTGGGAAAAAAGATCAGAAACTGTGTGCATACACTTATCTGATGTGCAGTAAATAGGAACGAACCCTGTTGTAGTGCTTCCTTTTGTCGCACCACGGCTGCTGCGCTGGAATTATTTACAAAATCGCTCTGGAAGTCTCTTAAACCGGCTAAAAACGAATAGTCAAAGTATTAAGCGGATGGGGGCCAAAAAATTGCATGAATGCACATAAAAAGAATGAAAAAAAGCGAAGGGGACCTTGACTCAGAAGAAATGTGAGAGATTTAACTCACTATCAAAAACAGCGTCAAAGCGTTCTTTTTGAGCGACTAAATTTACTGATGATGAGCTTTTGGCCGCCTGTGTGAAAAAATTAAGTTATTCGGCGGTTTATGTAATAATTCGTGCAAAGAAGACGCAGAAGCCTACATCAACAATATCCGCGATGCCAATTTGGAATTCATGTGTACTTTGTAATAGTTGTGGTGCCATTCCAATGGACAAGTCTCTGCTGGTAACGCTCTCGTAATGCAGTTGATAATTAATGAAAGCAAGCACTATTGAGGCCCTAAAATTAAATGGCTGTTGGTCAGGTTGCATGAGACACTTGGTTATTTCGATTAAAAAGTAATAAGATTAATGAAAGAAATTGTTATATAAAGATAGACAATTGAATCTAAGTGAAACTAAACCAGGGTAACGCTGTAAGAGACAGCGTTCGATTGTACTCAGACAAAAGGAAACACTTACAGTTGAATAGTTATCAGGATTGCCAAGGAGACGGTGTAACAAACTCGCCGGTAAGGATCAGCTTTACGATCCATTGGAGACAGTCTGCCACCACAACGACCACAGCATCGAAGACAGCAAAAGAATATTCCAACCAACGGCAACAGGAATACGAATAATAGTCCAAACATCAGACAACCCATGTAACCCGGAAAGTGTTTAAATATCTATCAAAAAACACACGTAAATAAATTGAAGGGAGCATAGAAAAGCGCGATATCCAAGTCCAACTCACCGGCGTAAGTAGGATAGTTGGCAATTCATAATTTTTAAAGTCTAGATAATAGCACAACAAAGGACCAAAAATTACCCAAGTAGACTGCCAAAAGCTGATTCGTTGCATTGCGCGAGGCATTGCCCCGAATTAAGTCCAAAAATAAATCTGCACCGTCGTACGAAAATTGTACGCTTTTTCTGAGCTGCATAGCAGTCGTTGTGCTGTTGGCACCGGCATATTGCAAAATGAACGATATAAAAGCAACTGTGCTTAAAACCCAAGGATAGTACGAATGAGACATGCTGACCAAAGGCATAGAAAAAGAGGTCCCACCCGAATTCACATACGTTCCAAAACAATTAGCCAATTAAAATCAAGTGAAAATTCCGCCATTCTGTGCAGCCCCTAAAAATAACATACTTTAATAATTGTTTTATGAGCCTCAGTTTTTATATTTTTCTGAATTCAGCTATGTGTGCAAACATTTTCAACTGCATCAACCAACCGAATTTTTTGATGGGGTCTGACAGTTCGTCCATATTGCACCATTTCATAAATAGACAAATAAACTTTTATCACACTATAATTACTTTAGGAAACATCTGCAATCAAGAAGCATCTTTGCTTTTGCTGTTACAATTTTATGGTTTTACCTAAATGCGCTAAAATTAAAGCGGTAGCGTCGCGCGTCAATTTTGAGTCGGCTCCACGTCTTTTCGCTAGAATTTCGATAAGCCAAGTAATGTATCTAGATTTTTAAGGAACCTACTTCTTCTCCTCTTCCTTACGAATACCTCCTGACAGGAGGAGGTTGAACATTCTTAGACATCTTCGTTTTGTTGGACAAGACGAGAGACAGATGGTGAATTAGAGGGGAGTTATGCGATGCTTCTGTCGCCGTCAGGGCAAGTGACCCGCTCCTTTAGAACAAGATTTAACTTGTGCCACATCTATTGCCTAAAAGGTACATTTAAAGAAACGTAGGGATTAAATTGGTGTTTCAAGTACGCACGTCAGCACTTTGCAAAGGCTGGTACTACCTTCATTGAAGCATTGCATAGTTTGCAGGACCGGATAGAATGTTTTGTATCGTCCCGAGACTTTCTTTAAGGTAATGGAAGACATAGTACTAGAGCAGAATATGTATTCTGTGAACAGAGGGATTGGGGACTGCTGGCATCGCTCGGAGGCCAGCCAATCGGCTGGTACGATATGGTCACCCAAGAGATCGAAACCGGCAGTCCGAACAGGCAAAGCATTAAATGTTGTGACTTCAAATTTTAAATTACCCGTGAATCAAAACCTGGTACTACCTGAGACAAAATTATGGGAACAGGATCATTACTTGTGGGGTATATCTGAGTTCGCTTTTCCCGGTGCGGCAGAACGCTGATTGTCGTCCATTTCAAACTCTATAAAATACATCGCTCAATTAGTCGGAAATTAAATGTAATCGTCCGTATTAGTCCAGTGGACCTTGTAGATTAGAAGCGGGAGGACAATTTGAGCCTGGTAGCGAACGAGCAAGGCAGTTTCCTGGACATGGAGGAGTTCACTTCCTAATTGTTACTGCTACACAACCAAGTAGCAACCGAGTGATCATAATAAAGACGGCAAAAAAAACGCCCAACTTTCTCTTATCAGGGTTGGTAAAAAGGAAGAAATGCGCACACTGGTGGCGGCGCTGGCGGACCTACCTCCTTCAGGGGGCATGGACTTTGGAGATTGGATAAGTCATGAGGTTTAGCATCCTCTTATGTCTTTGGTGGCAATGAATTCTCCTGATCCTCTGAGCCATTCCGCAAGAATTATTTTCGGGGGCAATAAATGCAGGGGTCTCGCAAGACTGGCATTGACGAATGCTGCGAGATACTAGCTCAACTCATCATCGACCAGCGACAGCAGTCTCTGACTAGGGATTTCTCCCATCGTGGTCAAAATCATGGCAAGGATGACAAAGAATATGCTAGAAAATCTGCAACTCTTAGCAAAACAGAGCTTTGGTTGCACACCACTCAACAGGATCACTAATTGGGTGGTCGTTTAGTTCAGCGTGGGAGTCCGGCCACCAATCATTGCAGTGATACTTCACGCGATGGAGACCAACAATCTCAGCCAACCTGACATCGCCTCCTCACGCGTCAAACCCTACATATACACTTTGAACTTCTCTGCTTCACGTTTCTAGATCAAGAGAGTTGTACTATTCCCCAAATAACTCCCACCCATTTATGCGAGTTCCTGGCAAGCTAGGGAGATGTCTTTTCAGTTTCGCCCTTGACTCGGGTGCAACCAAGTCAATAATAAGCCTCCGAGCTTTCCCAAACCCGCGCAGCAAGATTCGAATAAGTCCTTTCCCTACAAAGCTGCTTTCAGAAGAAGGAAGGAAGATTAGCATTAAAGGAGAAGCATTGTTAAAAGCCTCAATATAGACAGAAACCTGGACGGTGCAATTCATTAAATGTCCAAGACCAGCTTAAAACGTGATACTTGGCGTTGATTTTTTTCGTAACACTGAAGCGGCATCTTTTTTATTTAACAGTACAGGGAAGCAAACACGGTTGTCTCACGACGGAAAAAGGACGCAGACAAGATGTAGAGCACTATTTTCAAGGCTGCAGGTATTTCCATTAACAACTTGGATGAGCTTTGTGCATGGTTAACGTACACCACTGACAATGAGAGGAGGAAACTTCATTTTTATTGCTTAGTAGGCATTCGAACATGTTCTCATGGCAAGGAGCGTAAATCGGACGAACAAACATAGTCAAACGTACAGCAGACACCAACGAAGTCAGACTCATTCGACAACCGCCTAGACGCATTCTGCCGCCTCGCCTGGAGGAAGTGAACCGTTCATTTGGAGTGATTATCAAGGATGAGGTTATAAAACCGTCCAAGTCACCATGGGCTCCTCCAATCGCACTGGTAAAGAAAGGCGATGGTAGTCTACGAATGTGCACCGATTACAGGAAGTTGGACACCGTAATTATGAAGGGCGCGTTCTCCTTACTCCATACAAGCAAGCCACCGGACTTCCTGAATGGATTTAAAGTGACGGAAACAGGCGGAGAGAAGACGGCTTTCTCAGTGCCAAATGGGCTTTATGAAGCCCAGACAATGCTCTTCGGAATCCATAGCACGACGGCCACCTTCCAACGCCTGATACATACAAAACTAGTTGATCTTTTTCCAAAACACTGCATAATCTATCGCGATGACATTCTTGTTTTTGGTAAACACATCCGAGGACACAACTTCAATCTGAAACTAGCGCAGGATTGTCTGCGAGACGTAGTATTGACCCTGAATTCAGGGCAGTACCATTTTCCTCAGCGCTCGGTCACCTTTTTGGGACAGACAGTTTCGTGAGATGGGATGATGGCCACCAAGAACCATTCAAAACAAATGTGAACTCGACCAACACCAACCAATCAGAAGGAGCTCCACAATTTACTTGGTCTGACGAACTACTACAGGGGCTTCGTTAAAGGCTTCGCTAAGATTGCTGGTCTCCTGTTTAAATAACCGAGAAGCAGGCAAAAAAGTGGGAGAATGAGCATGACGAAGTTTTCCTACTCCGTCCCAATTCCAACCTTATTAAACTTGGAGGCTAGCGCACCACCTTTTGTACTAGACACAGACGCCAGTGATTTAGCCGTGGGCGGTGTACTTCCACAATGGGACAGAAAAGGAAGAGACGACTTCATCGCTCACGCCAGTACCAGACTCAGCAAAAAATGAGGCAGAAAAGTGCAATAGAACGTGAGCTGTTGGACACTTCAGGCGCTACCTGATAGCGAGAAAGTTCATAGTGATGCTTGATAAATGTCTGCCAGCTAAATTAGTTAGCATTAATCTGTACACCTCAGTAACATACTTTCAAGCACACTACAGTTCTGCAAGGGAAGAACTTGCGTATGAAGCATTCGCCAGCGGAATTGTGAACCACAGCGCTGTGTCGGCCATTCATGACGGTCCTCATGTGCCGAGTACTGATTTGGTGCCAATGGGCAATGCTGAGGAACTCACAAACCGCAATTACCTACTTGGTTTTATCTATTAAGATTAAGTCAGGAGGCGATTAGTTACTACCTTGATTCCATAGAATCTCAGAGAACGGCTACATTAATGTTGGTGTATTTTTCAATTCCCCTATTCTTCTCTGAGTTCATGACGCTTATTTAGACTTCATATCATGGGGACTAATCGTCAGTTTTTCACTTAGGTAAAAGGCCTTAAAAACCCTCAGTACGGGCTCAGATCACTGCCTTTCTGCGTCAAATATGAATTGGAATTGGAATATCTCCTCAGTTTATATGCACATACGACAAGTCTGTTGGAAGGAGTTCCTTGAATTTCTTTAAATTAGCTTCCAAAAATGGTTTTAATTTCTATAAAAATAATACAAGAAGGGTATATAAGCTGCCCTAGATGCACTGATGTCATGATATTCATACTTTAACTGAAATATGAAAATCAGTCATTTTCAGTCAGAATTAGATAAAGTAAACCAAACTTTAGGTGTGGAATTGGCATTACGTAAATTTCACATAAGTTCACGAATAAGTTTCACTTAAATTTTAGCTTGATGCAGTACAAGGATTCTCTATGGTGTTAAGCAATAACATTCGGCCGTCACAGTGTCCCTTTATAGATCCAACAAAATAAAAGATAGATTCTCTGGCTTTGTAAGACTGCAACTGATGCAACACATTTTTCTGTAAGTTTAATATATTTCATCCAACCAACATAGTTATGTCAAGCATCCTCCAAGTCAGTGATTTCACTAGTGCAAATGGCCCTCAAACGATAAGTGAACCAAAAGAAATTTACAAGCACCAACAAGACACCGCTGTTTATTCCAGGCCCCTGCTCTCAGGCGTCAATTGAGACCACGCACGAGGTATACCCATTGTAATACTTTGTTTGTTCGAACTACCGGTTTAGGTCACTTGGGTGGCCATCTTGTTCTAGCCGGTTGGTCGGCCTCCGGGCCGTGTCAATAGCCCCCAAGTCCTCTGTTCCCGGAATATGTATATTCTGCCCTAGTACTGCGCCTTCTTTTACCTTAAGGGGAGCCTCGGGACACTACACCCATACTGTCTCCACAACTCGGTTTCTAACTTCTTATAAAGCTTCTGTTAATTAAACTATTCGTATTGCTACATTTCTGCGGATCGATGCTAAAGTTTTAAAATAAACAGCGCCCCAGACTCTAAAACACTAATCTAATATTGTGTTGTTTAAATGCGCTCTGTAGTTTACAGGCCAGAGAGCAAGTTAAATCCGGTCGTGGACGAACACGATTCCTTCCAGAGGTAGGTGTAGCGTCCCGAGGCTCCCCTTAAGGTAAAAGAAGGCGCAGTACTAGGGCAGAATATATATATTCCGGGAACAGAGGACTTGGGGGCTATTGACACGGCCCGGAGGCCGACCAACCGGCTAGAACAAGATGGCCACCCAAGTGACCTAAACCGGTAGTTCGAACAAACAAAGTATTACAGTAGGAGACACTCTCGTCATGGATGCCTGCCTATCGTGCTTTTCCGACTGTATCATAATAAAGGATGCCCCGTAACACCCAGCCTTTTGGTAAGAGGGGTAGAAGAAGGAAAGAATAGGGGAGAGAAGTTTCCTCCAAATATACCATCAGCGTACGAAGTGCTTGAAATTTGCTATAATGTTGCAAAGTTCACGTCGCTGGGCAGAAGTACAACTTGTCCACAATCAATCCACTTGCTTGAAGACAAAAACCAGCAGCCATTTAAAATCATCGTAAGTAAGGAACCAGTACTTAGACTTACAAATATTAGTGTGGGCGTAAGCAATCATTTAAGTAAATTTGTTAGAGTGAGCCAAGTTGCTCGCGTTTCTTTAATGAACCGCGAGCGTTTTCTATCCCGTTGTAAGGTGAAGTTCAGAAATGTGATTGTCGTCGTAATGGTGTTCACCTTTTGCACTCTTTCCACCTCGTAAAGCTATTGTGCTTGTGATGGGTTTGTTGTTACTGCTGATTTCTTATTGTGTTGGCTTTGTTTGGTGCTTGGTGGTCTCTACCGTCAACATTTAGCCTTGTGCCGGTACATTATATGCTGGGAGTAACTAGCACCCTGTCCGCGTTTCTTCACTTTAGGGTGCGCTTGAGTATGGCATCTGATTACTGTGATCGTTCGACGGAGTTGTTACTCTGCGCCCAGCTGCTTCGCCAAAAGGTGGTGTCGGGTCGTGTCGTACTAAAGCCTCGCAAAAGTCAACCGGGTGCTGTGGCTGCCTACTTTGCTCCGACTTTGCTTAAAACGCAACTCCTTCCACTTGTTCACCAGGCATCAAACAGTCTAACCCTGGGCCAAGCTAAAATGGACCAGTTGGTAAATCTGACGGAACGCTTCTCCACTTCCTCCGCACCAGACAATCTCTTGGTGGTCAGCATTTCTGCGCTGGCGCAAAAGCTTCAGCCTGAGGTGGTGGCCATCAGCACTTTTTTGCAACGTGTGGCCTGCGTGTCGTCTCAGGTGCAACGTGAGTTGGCAGGCCATCCGCAGGTCTGCAAGCACGTCAAGGCGTTGGTAGCCTCACAGGAGGCACGTCTGGCAGAGTTGTCGCGGCGGCTAAGGGACTTCATGGAAGTTAACAAGGCTATCGTCTCTGATCAATGTGAAGAAGCTCCAACGGTGACGGCTCCTCCTCCGAAGGCGTCCATTCCTTTGTCTTCGGACTCTCATCTGCCGTCCACCACACGACATTCAGTACAGACAGCACTATTCAAAGAGAAGCTACGAGTAATACTTTACTGCCTTTTGTTTGAATTCTATTGTATCTTGTCGAATGCTAAGTGGTGGAGTGGTTAATCGATGTTTGCTCTGTTCTATCCTAAGGAGCAATGCGGTTGATCACTGTACACATCTGAGCTGTTTCGAATTTTTTTTGCATGTTCCATTTTTTATGGCTTTGTGGTGCAACCGAACATCTGGTAGCAGGGTCAGGTAGTTCCAGTAGCATCGTTTATGGCATGCGGCTAGCTATAATAATTACCTCTCCACTGTCGCCAACTAACCAGGTCTTCCGAAGCATAGAAGTGAGATGCTGATGTTATTGACTGTTGTATGAATATTTGTTTTTCAAGTGCGTCTAACCGTTATTACGCTGAGACTATTTAGGAGGGATATATTGCTATCATACCTAACATCAGTACGCTTTTATGTGACGCATCTTTGTGGCTTGAGCTAAAAGAATAACTTCCTCCATGAACGCTCAAAATAAGCAGTAACATTTTAACTAAGCAGCGTTTGTAGATAAGGAATGGCGAATATTGTTGCATTCAATAACTTCAATAATTATAAGATCTCTAATTTTTCCCATGTTATCGGGTTTCCTTCTTCCACAGTCTGGATTACCTTGCTGATTTCACTCTACTTTTACATGCAAAAGATATGGGTGTCTTTCCAAATTCCCTAGGACGACTTGGATCCTCTCCTTACCGCTGATGCTCAGTATCTTCACCCACAACAACAGCAGATGGTCGTGCGTCAACGCGAGGCGACATCGACGACGTCAGCAGCGGCAATTCGCCACACAGAGGCTACTATCGTGCAGTTGGGGCAGATCTATGAACAGTTTGCCTTTCTGGTGCGTGAACAGGCTGACGTTGTGATGCGCATCGATGGTCATGTTGAAGACGCCGTCGCCAATGTAGATTTGGCCCATGGGAGTCTGTTGGAGTTCCTGCGACATGTTTCCGAGCGCCGTGCTTTCATGCTCAAGTTCTTCGCCGTCCTCCTCGCCATTTTTTGTCTTTTCGCTCTCTTTAAACGCTGATTTTACACCCTGCTTACACTGTTACTAGTTGCGGCTGCTGGAACTCCCAGTTTGTTACTTTTTTTGATCTTTATATTCAGATGTTGTTAATCGTGCCTTTTATGGGCCATAAAAGGACGTGATTTACATGCGGATGTGTTCTCGTTCGATTTACAACTATTTTTCCTCTTTTGAACTCCTAAACATTTCATTATGCATATGTGTGAGCTGCTTGTAGATTGGAACTGAATTTCTGTAGTTACTCAAAGTTTTGCCAGTAGACTGACGTCTTCAGTGCTGAGTTTTATTCAGATTAGTAGCCGGTTGCTGGACTTTGAAATCAATGGTAATATTTTCCAGTTAATGTGAATTTTAACGTTTTGTATCTGTTCTTCGAAAAGCCTGTACAAATTTGCCCCTCTTCCAACCAGCTTTAGAGTTTTTCATTAGACGCAGGTCACAATCTTTACTACTGCCTTACTCTTGTTGATGTCTGTCAGTTGTAAACCATTCATTTTAATTACTCAAGGTATTATTTTGCTAATTTTATGTGTAGTCAAATACTATTTCCTCCAATGCTAACAAACCCATCTACTGAGATGATTGACTTTTTCACCGTTGCTTTTATTTGGTTTCACCTCAATTTCAGTGTTGATATGTCCACCGAAGGTTCAACACAGCTGGAGGCAAGTGAAAGCAGCGGCAGGGGGTTTGTGAAGCTGCCTCAGAAACGGCTATATCGCCAAAGAGCACATTGCAATCCCTGGTCCGATCACTACCTCAGCTATCCTGTGCGCCCTGATCTTTACCAATGGGGTGAACTTTTCGATGGCAATGCCAATCCCCCCGTCAGTATGGTCGACGTTGGATGCGGCTACGGTGGCTTGCTTTTCAGTCTCTCCACGCGTTTTCCTGACGCACGTATTGTTGGCATGGAAATTCGCCTCAAGGTTGTTGACTTCGTACAGGTACTATAGCATATGAGTTGCTTCCAAAAAAATTATTAGGTCTACGAGTTTGAAAAGTGGATGATTAGTCGCATTTTTGGCTGGGTAGAGCTTTGCGTTTATACTTAGCAAACGTTGGTCTTTGTCATGCGATGCAAGGATTTAGATTACCGTCATGGTGTATCAGGTGTATAAAGGAGTGCAGAATAGAGTTGCCGAAGATGAAGTCCGAGTTTTTTTTTGGATCTTGACGTAATTCATGTCTAATCGCAGAATTTTTTTCGGTGATTAAGTCCAAAATCAGCGCACTTCGTAAGAGTCAACCCGGAAAATACCGAAATATTGCGTGCATTCGGACAAATGCCATGAAGTATCTACCTAATTTCTTCAAGAAGGTGAGCTCGCATGCACTTTGTTTTACAAGGATGAAAAAGATCGATGGATATAATGCATGTATGGTCGCCTTTTTTATTTTTCATCTTTTGGGCTGTTTATGTTCAAAGTACCGATGAAGCGATATTGGGATTTTGTAATTTAAAGCAAAAATGCACAGGTTTTAACTACGAAGGCAATACGAACATTGGTTGTCGCAGTTCTCTGTACATTTAAGTCTAGATGATTGTTTTTTGCTTGCTAATCATTCTTGCTCTCATCATCCGTAGGGTCAGCTGGAGAAGATGTTCTTCCTCTACCCTGACCCGCACTTCAAGCGTCACAAGCACAAGTGGCGCATCATCAGTCTGGCCCTCCTCACTGTCTATGCATACCTGCTGCGTGCTGGCGGTCGTATTTACACCATGACAGACGTGCCCGAGTTGATGCAGTGGATGGAAGAGAAGATGAGTGCACATCCCCTCTTCCGTCAGTGCCATCGTCTCTGCCTTCCTGTCGGTGTTGAGGCGTCAGAGTCTCTGGAGCTTGCAAAAGTGGAAGATGCCACTGTGGGTCTCCTGGCCAGTGGAGTAACTGAGGAGGGGCAGAAGGCTGCAAGGGATGGTCGAGGAGCCACCATCTCTGTATTTGAAAGGATTCCTGATCCACCAAATGTTTGATAAATCCATAACTCCCGTATGTAGTTTTTTTTGGTGGATTCTGTTGAATTTTCTATTGAGGTAAAAGTTGGGTCTATTAGGTGTCTCTTGAGGGCTGCTCCTCCAACATTGGGTGGTTTCTGGCCAAGCGCTTCTGAACTGTGTCAAGGTTTTAATCCGCGTCTTTTTTGCTAATTGTGATTCCTCCAAAAAGTCTTTTAGCTAAAGAAGAACTGTTATCTCAATCTACCGACCAAAATGGTTTTCACATTAGACTTGTGAAGCAATTCTTATAGCCGACTACTAAGAATAAAAGGAAATGTATCCGTTGTATTCTCTTTTTCCACTTGTACTCGGTAGACTTCTCTGGGTTAATTTAGCAGACTGTGCATCAAAGTAGGATATTTCGGCCTCGATGCGCACCTACTAAATCGAATCAGCGCTGTAGTTTGGTGTTGTTCAACTGTAACTAGCTGCGCGAGTACTTCAGCCTTGCACCGCATGGTCTTTGGATCACACTACTAACAGCATTAATGCATATCCTCCCATCCCGTTTTGAGTTATCACGGTTTCAGGGAAGACTTAGTGCTACATGATTAGTAGTGACAAGCAAATTTGATCCAAAAGGGCAGGTACACTGATTTGTGTGACTGAAACCTAGATCTCAACGCTATGGAGGGAGGATGTCTGCCGGAGTGGGTTAAGCTTTGAGGACATCCAAGAGAAATGATACAATTGACAATTACTCCAATCCTCTTTTGTGTGGGCAGTCAACTAACATCGGAACCACTTAGCAAAGTCCACTCTAGAGGCATCGACGATAACCGTATGACGTCGATAATTATATGAACGCGTGGGTTTTCCTCTGTCCCCCCTACTAACTGTAGGAGCAATGCCAAACCGAGGCCAAAGCGTCAAGAAGGAATATGCAGGAAATTGTTTACGGAAGTAAAAGCATCACAAGTGCTCCGCAAGCTGGATGAATTAAGATAACTTGACGGTCAGCCGTCTTTCCGGATGCCATAGACGGCAAAGTGTGGACCGGATTGGTAGCGATTCCCACCTGCGACGCCAGAATCCCATCATAAAGATCCCAACATTTACTCTTTGTAATAAGCTTGATAATTTTTTAAAACTGCTAAAATTGATTCTTGATTCAGAATCATGTAACCACAAGGAAGAGTGACCTTATGACTTCCCTCTGCACTAAGTGGAACTCCACCAACATTCGAGACTGCATAATCTCCATCTGAGCAGGAATTGCAACAAAACTCATGGAAGCCAACTCTCATAGCAATCCTACAATAGTGATCCAAAAACGAAGCAAATCGGCTAAATGCCGCATTTCAGTTCCTCTCGAGATGGCCAACTTTGAACGACGCCTGCAGCAGTCAAATGACCAATTAAATCAAGTAACCATTAGGGAGAGCATTTAAAGCTATCCAAATCAAGTCCTATTTAAGCTACGGCAAACGTCACAAGTAGAGAAAGGTCAAGTTTTGGAGTAAGAGATAACAGATCGTGGTGAAACACACAGTTCTACAGTTAGTGACCGTCCAGAACGCTGATGAAGTAGAAATATACACATGCGCATTTGTACAAGGGGATGCAATGGCGACACGCGTATGGGGAGGGTGTTGACAAGTAAGAGGGAAGGAAGGGGGGGAGGGAGGAGGGATAATTCTAAAAACCATCTAAGGGTGATCACGATGCCGCCAGATGTTTCTCTCGTAGCCCTCAGCCACGTGTTGTAGCAAGACCTGCCGTCGCTGTTCGCAGTACCTCGATTTGTCCTGCAGCTTTTGCTTCAAGCCACCTGCCAGCATGGTGCTATTGAGATCCCATTCAAGAAAATGAGAGAGCTGTTCCGTAGCCTGTTCTAGATCGCGTTGGTTGGCTTCGAAGATAAAAGCGTGGTTGCTAGGCTCCAAGAAGTAGGCGAAGACGTAGGTGTACATTAGCGTGCGGCGGCAAGCGCAGAGCACTTCTACCACGTGACGAACAAATTTAACATCAATCCACGACATGCCTTGACGCTCTAGCTCCATCATGCGACTTGCCACGCTGTCCTTTAGCATAGCCTCCATGCGTCGTGACTGTTCGTGGTTGGCGTAGCGATCGTGGTAGAATAGGTAGCGTGACAATGAAGCCCGGCTCGCATCCTGCGCCTCACGAGCCCGCTGCGCTGCCGCCTCCTTATAAGAATTACAGACATACCATTGCGAACCGTGCAGGTCCCAACTACCCAGACATACCCAGCAGAACTCGTACTTGCAGTCGGCGCTGCGGCACGTCATATGGTTACACCCACCATTCTTCTCAATGGTAGCCTTGCAGTTCGGGCACTCCTTGGTATTGGCTGCAACCCAATGAGCTGTGCCCGAGTCGTTCTTCATCTACAAAGAGAAAAAAAATGAAGGAATAGTAGGTATCAAAGTGCAGCCTTGAAGTTGATATTAACGAAAGAAAGGATGGTCAGACATGGTTCTGGACTTAACGACAGAAACTGAAGGATCAGAAGGAGACAGGTTCTTGGTTTTCACTCCTATCCATACGGATAATCGTTTTACCACTGGCTGCAGTAAACATCATGACAAAAGTAAATTTCTTCCAGTTTGAGAGGCGACTGAAGTAACAATCAAGTGTCTAGGCTTCTTGATTGCACGAACCTTGCTAAGCCAAAGCTTGAGGTATTTGCATAGCACGGGCTCGTGCCAAGGATTGCCACAAGCGAAGCAAAATGTCTCCTCGCAGTTTGAGCACACCACTTCCCGCATCGGCCGTCCGCTTCCACGTCCATAGCCAACACCTGTTCCGATGGCACGGACCGCATGGCCACAGTCTACACCTGGACACCAGGTAAGGTAGCGATTGTGCTGCACAAAGCTATTCACCACCAGTCGTTGGAACCGTCGATACGCCAGGGGCAGAAGGAGTCGGGGCGACTCAGGCCCCGTCGTCTCATCTGCCGGTGTTCTGGGCAAAGAGAGGAGAAGGGCGCTGACGCTATCGTCGTCGATGAGACCGTCGCATTGAAATGTCGGACAAGTCAGGCGATTGGCTTGACTTTCGTCCAAGATCTTGCTCTGTAGGTAGCCCAGCCAACAAGCCCGACAGTAGAAGTGGCCGCACCCTAGTCCAAGCATTTCATCTGCGCCACAAACACGTCTTAAAGGACTTTACAGCCTCTCAGTCTCGTGGTGGAATACATGATATGGTTTTACGAAAAGTAATAGCATTCAAAAACACAAAGTCCCAGAACTTCAGTTAGCGCGATTTTCCGGAGTTTATCTTTGTAAAGGTGCTTGGGTACGTTGTTATACGGTGTCATCGAAAAATAAGTGCATACAACCATCACTAGCAAATGCCATTTTACTAAGTTAGGGGTCTCAAGAGCACTATCGACTGTTCAGTAGCTTATGGTAGGTAGCGATTTGCTTCAATAAGGCATGCTACTGTCAAACTATCAGTAGACTTCACAAAGTTGATTCGAAAATTGGAGAACTAGGAGTAATTTCTGCTTTGCTAAAAAAGTAGCTTTTTTATTGATAAATTCCCATTACGCTTCAATCAGAAACTGTTCTTGCAAAAAAACTGGTAAGCCCTAAGTGCAATTAAAAACTTTTACAAGGACGAAAATAAATCTAGCAGTGGTGAAATTAAGAATTCTGACCCACTCCCCATATTTAGAATGGAAAATACCTTCATACCAACCCAAATTACTCTATTACGCCGTCATATTTGTAAATGCTTCTAAAATCCGCATTCATAACCTCACCTCTAAGTTAAATAAAGTACGAACTTTGAAGAGATAAACGAACGGATCGACGCGTAGCAGGCACTTATTCGCTTATCAAGGGCAAGCCATCAAATGTAAAAATAGAAAAAAAGCTTACAAACGAACTTCATGAATCTAACACAAGCGAAGCACTTTTAAGTTCTTTTTGATGACCTAGAGAGTGGACACTTTCGGAGACGTCACACATAACGGTTTAAAAAACCAGTGCGAAACTCCCAACGGAATGTGAACACAGATCCACGAGAATGTTAGTCAGATGATCAAAGAACGCAGGTCAAAACTGATCCCAAAAGGACAAACCATCACTTCAGTCACTAAGACAGTAGCGTACAATAGATTAAACTAGCCTCGAAGCAATGTAGTCCGGAAGCTTTCACTCACCGGGACAGGTTTTGGAACAGCATATATCACAGTCCATGTCTGAGGAGTAATTGACGCCTTCGCCATCTAAAAGCAGTGAATGTATTCGCATGATGCAAAGTACGTCCTCTACTAACAAACAAGTGGGAGTGAATGAAGTGGAGGTCATTGCAGATGGCGTGAGACATACAGTAGCTAAAGTACAAGTGGTGCATTTTCAAATGCTAAAAACCCTTGTTCCCCAGTTTTCAAACATCCAGTCAAGGGGAAGAATAGTAGAAACGGCGATGAATCTCTATTGGTGCACCTTGGTTACATTCAGCTGTCAGAGACCGCCACACGATACTAGCCTAGTAGGCTCATTTGAGCGTTACTTTACAAGTAAAGCAGTCACTTCCGACCTATCTATGACTTGATTCACGGCCAAAAAGCATGAAAAGTTGTAGTAAACCTTCGAATTCAAAAGCATTATTATAAACACAGAAGATTACGCAATATTACACAGGGTGGCAGCTGAGTGACGGCGAATAGAGAGCAACAAAAGAACCCCCTTCTTAAATACCTAAATGAGCACCTCGAAAACAGCAGCCCCAGGTTGTAGCTGAAAACTAAATATGCTAAGTAAGATAGCACGGACTTGGGAGCCACAAAGGCTAGCGACTTAGACCAAACAAATTATGCCTCACCACCACAGACTTCGGTGTAGGGTCGGAGAACCAATGATGGTAAATCATCGTTATTGTCAGGCAGCGATGGGAGGATTGTCGACTTGACGAAATGGCGGGGGTCGCTGTGCTCAAAGTATTGCTCAATGAGAGCGTCTTTGTCCCATTTGAAGTAGTCAAGAAGTAACCTGATTATAGTCTTGGGGAGGGTAGTAATTTGATGAACAGCGTTCACCAATTCCAACATATGTTGAATCAACATGTCAGGAGTAAGAGGCTTAAAAGAGCGAAATAAAACCATAATCTGCGGTCAAAAGGGAGTACTAACACAAAAAAGCACTTGAGAACTTACGATAAATTCTGGGTTTTGATAATCCAGAGCGTCTTCGCAGTCAACGGCACGATAAAACTCAGTATCAATATCATCAGAAAACTCCTCTGAATCGCTGTGCGACGTCAACTCAACGAAAGAATCATCCATTTCCTAAGATAACGCCACAAAAATAGAACCATAAAAAGCCAGACTGCAGAACCTATGAAAAAACAATGGATTTGTTAAAAATGAACACGTTGTAAAAATGTTACAGAAACAGGCTGGCAAATCATCTAGAAATTGCTTACTGAACCCAAAGCGAGATTTTTATTCAAATATACCAAGCAAAAAAGACATCACTACCAACATTTCCGAGGAAAACAAAACCTCAATGCAGGAAAAAGTCATGCACCAATGGAGTCAATTTGTTCCACGACAAAAGTATCAGAAATCGGATTTTGTAAAGAAAGCTGGATCGGAAAGTTGCTCTAAGGAGATATGTGAAAACCCACCAACTACCGAAAACAACGCAACACAAACGAAAAACTCACCAATACTCTAACTGAAGCCAAAAATTGAATGAGCGGCTATTAGGGAAATCTGATCTACGCGCACTAATTAAAAGGTGAAGTAAAGAACAATGTATAACTGAATCAGAAATACGTAAGATCTGTAGTTAAATTACCCCACTCCTGTACGTTAGATCCTAATTTTGTGCTAAAAATAAAAGAAAATATATGGTTTAGCAAGAGCAAAGTTTATCTGAACATTTATGACTGATGAAAAGATCACATGTGTGCTTTCATTAGCTAAACTCTGTAGTTTGCTACAAAGGGTAAACGCAAAATGCCCTGCAATCTAAAGTTTGTTTGGTAAAGCTTGCACCCTTACGATTTGAGACAACTACCTGGTACTCTCGCCATGCCTTCGCCATTATATTCACACATTTGTTTTGGAAAACTTATTTAAGACAGCACTTCTTAGAAGAGTGGCTATGTGTTTGCATCAAAAAGTGAACTAGCCGTTAACTAATATAAGTCAAATTCCAATTTATGGCCTTTGCAAACGAATATCTTTTTTCTGCCCCCTTTTACTACATCCGCCATTAGGAGGCTGGATGTTCCTAAAATCTTCATTCTTATACAGGCGGAAAGCACGACAGGGGCTTTTTATGACGGAGAGCACTCCAATGTAGCATCTCGGGACTCTTTTCAAGGCGAAAAATGCATATTACTGGGGCGGAATACATGTTCTGGAAACAGAGGGCATGGGGGCTGTTGGCACGTCCCTAGGGCCGGCCAACCGGCTAGTACAATATGGTCACCCAGGTGACCGAAACCGGCAATTCGAAGAAACAAAATATTACATTTTGGGTCCGGCGAGGAAACGCATGCAGCCACGGTCGGGTTAAAAATTGTTTTTTCTCCTCTCAACCATAAAGCACATTTAAAGAACGTAAGTACTGCAGCTTCGTTTAATAAAGTAAGTGAACGGCACAAAAGAATTAAACTTTTTAAATTTTTAGGTCAAACATGACCGTGCTGTAAGCTCTTGGCACCCTTAGCCGCTCCCAAAGTCAAAATGTAGCAATAACTGGACAGGAAATGTACTGCCTTTAAGCTAAAAGTCGAAATGTAACTGACTTTCCGGATAAAATGCGTGTAACAGGATTTTTCCTTTCTGCCTCCTCGTCCCTTTCTACCTTACTGGGAGAAAACCGAGCTTTTCTAGGCATGGTTTTATTAAAAAAGAAACGGTAGGTGAGGACGTCCTGTCTACGGGGTCACAGTATCCGGCGCTGGAGGAGAACACGCGAGCTGGCTTTCGACTACGTGTCTCTTGTGTTCCTGCCTCTCACCTACAAAGCATGTATAAACACCAACATTATTACAATGCGTTCTAACAAAAGAATGATGGCGAGGCCCAAAGTCGTGCCTAGCCAAAAGACGGGACAAACGATTATCTACGTAGAAAATCACCACGTGTAATATTACAGAATGGTCTTGGTTATAAGCTTCAAAGCACCAGTGGTACTTCCTTCTATCTAGCTCATTTTTAGTTCGATAAACCCTTTATTTCGCCTCCTTCTCTTTTGCGTTTGATAGTTTGGAGTGACCTCGATATGTGGTCTAATTCAAAAGGTTTTTTTTGTTGCTTTCAATAAAACTATTTAGCTTACAGACTGCAAATAATTTTTGTAAACACAGTCCTAATTAGTATAGTGGGATTTCTAGTTGCCTATTCTGATACAAAGGGCTACTTGAAAATAAGAATTGTAGGCCTGATTTATTTACTGCCATATAGCCCGATGTTTGCATTACATCTATAGGGATACTAGCCCGACGGTTCAATGTGTGATCGCTGTAAGTTTCTCCATGGTCGGTGTGTCGCTCTTTATGCTGTGCCAATCCGCAATTTTCGGAAGTCCCAGAAGGAATACAATTTGTTTTTTACGCTAATGATCTGCATAGGACAGTTATGCTGTCTTTCGGTTTTGTTAAGTTGCGGCTTGTGTGCTTCTATTCAACTATTTACATAGGTTTTATTTTACTAGGAGGTACGATCCAATGCAAAATTTGGTGGTTTACTGACTAGAGTTCTTAACGTCCTTTTATTTTTTACTGCACCTTGCACTATATTCTGAGGCATTGTGGTAATTATTTTTCTACATTAGACGCGGTTCCTTCATTGGAAGATATATGTGTCCGATGGATAACTAAAAATCTGCACTACGTAGTTACAAAGTGTTCAGATTGCAATGAACCCAAGTACGTCTGGCGTTTTCCCTATCCCAACTGTCGAATCGTGGCGCGACCAGCTGAGAAAATACTTCTTAAATTGTGCAAGAGGCAGATTTTGCGGGACGAACTCCTTAGTCTTTTCTCTGTGAAATATGTTGACCTGGTCTCACCTGTACTGCGTGACGTCTCTGTTAATCCATCCACGTTGCGTGTTCTGCGTGACTTTAAGCTTTACAATTTGACAGCGACCAGTCTGAAGCAGACAAGTCTCAATAGCCTCATCAGTTGCTTGAGTGAGGCTTCGGCAGAGAGTCTAGTGTCGCTTAATGTCACAAATACTGCTATTGAAGAAAATAAACTGCCTGTGATCATCTCTCTGGGTCGCCTTAAAAATCTTCAAGTCCTTAATGTTAGCCGCACTAAATTCACTACAGAGTGTCTTCAAAACGCAGTTAAGCTGCTTCCTCGACTTCAATACCTTAACATTTCGCGGACAAATGTTAACAATATAGCCGCTCTGTTGGATCTTCGGGACACTCTCACGGGTCTCATTATGCACAAACTCAATCTGGATAGCAGACAGGTTCTCGAGCGCGTCCTGTCGACAGTGCTTGAACTAAAGGAACTACGAGTACTTGATGTCTCCTCAGCTTCGGATAGGGACAAGCCGCGTCTTCCTTCCGTCGATCGCTTATGTGCACCTGGGGCCCTCCCGCATCTGACTCACTTCGATATCTGTGGAAACCAATTCAGTCTGAAACTCAGTGATGTCAGGTCTGATTTGTAACTAAATTGAGCTAGTTATTGGTATAGGGATAATTGAAATACAATTCGGTAGACATTGATTACGTATTTTTCAAGAAAAGCATGAGGCTTGCCTTCAAATAGTAATCTACCTCGGGCTATTTTTTAGTGCCTAGTATGAAAGGTGGTTTCATGGAATTGCCTTTCCTTCAGTTCTGCTCCTTAATGGTCATGCTGCAGTCGGAATCCACTTTGTCTAAATTGAGACCAATATAGTCTTGTGTACCTTCTTTTTAAGTTCTCAGCAAAAATTTGCCTACGTTACGCATTCGTTACGACAAGAGGTGAACTTAGAGCTTACCATTCACAGTGTTTATGGTCATATGATTGCCATATTTGTCAAGATAATTTAAAGGCCGGCCATTTATTATTTTGAAGCCACTAAATTCAAGGTCACAGATGGAATTACTAGATTAATGAAAAAATCACTAATTTTCAACCGAATTTGGAAGTCGATTGTACATAATTTGAAATGTCCTATGGATGCTCGTGCATCCCCTTCGTGAAGCTGAAATGCAGTACTCATTGTAGCAAGTCGGGTAACCTGAATGTCCACTACACTTAATCACTGGTGAATCTAGCTGATCAGCGTATGGCATCTTATGACATATTAATCTGCTTCGGCGTGCATCGGGACTCTTCATCACGGTTTCATTCTAATTATGAACTCTTATGTGCTCTAAACACCTTGATTTTTTTCAGAAATTTTATCGTAAATCACCCGAATCTGGAGTTTCTTGGTCTCGCTGCATGGCCTTCCCGCCAAAATCATGAATTGGAGGGTATCTACCAGCTTTCCTTGAAATATCCAAACATCACGGTCAGTTTTCCCACCTTTGGGATTCAATTTTGTTCCTCTCTGCATAGTCCTGAGCTCATCACAGGGCCCAAGTGTAATTTGCATGCATTTTTTTCCCAATTCTTCGATGTGAATCGTAATTAACTAGAGATTCCTTCATGATGTGCTGTAGTTTTGGTCATTTTTTTCTGGTAGCTGTCAAGCTTCCAAGGCCTTGCACTCGCATTCTAGTTGTGATCATTGTTTGTAGTTTTCCTGACAAAATATTTTCAAATCTAGTAGCGTGAGAACCCCACTATTCTGAATTCATTAATAGTTACCATCGTATGGTAATCGGGTTGTTCTGGATTTTGGTAATCTTTGTAAACTCAACCCGTTACGCCTTATTGGTTATTTTGGAATTCAACCAAATGGCTTGGTCTCCTATGGATCTGAAATTTCACCCCAGTTACCACGAAATGTGTATTATAAGACCTATTTCCAAGTTTCGCTCTTGCCTTTCAACTTCTAAACTTGACCGTCCTTCACTTAATCTGAAGTGTAGAAATGGCGAACAGGTGAGGATGGAATTAACCCTAAATTTTCTTGTGAATATCAGTGATTTTATGTAAAAACTTCTGACTGTAATGGAGAAAATCTGCATCTTAAAATATCGTCTGAATTCCATCGTACGCATCGTTAATCCAGTCTCAAACATCTTTTCCCTCCAGATGCTCGGGGATAGAGGCGAGAAACCGCTTTTAAACACATTGACAAGGAACAAGGACCGTCGGATTTACCTTCAGAACGCATTTCACAACATTTTCGAGGAGACCATTTCACGAGAATGGTTGAATCCAGATCTTCTGGCTGTAGGTTGCGCCATAATGCTTGCATTAATAGCAAACTAAGTGAACTTTGTGATGCAGGAATCGCTTATCCTCACATCTTTACATCAACAAGCAATTCATTTGCATGCTTGACTTTCGACAAACACACTAATACCGATTCGACTCACTGATGATTTTCAGAATTATGCGTTTTTGAAACAGGGACCCTCTAATTTGACTAATTTCTGCTTGAAATCATGTTATCTCGTTCTACCAAAGCGTGCTTTTAAAAGTTGAATTTAAATTAGTACAAGTCTCCATAGCACCTCATTACGCGTATGTTTAAGCTCAATCTATCAGATCTTCCTTTAAAAGTATTCCTTCGGATAGTTTTTTTCAGACAGCCCTCACCGTTAAGTTTTTTTTATTTAGCTGGATCTCTAATTCTCCGTGTCAGTCAATTGCCTTAAATAACTCACTGATGGAATGTTTGATTTCAACTTGCTCCAATGGTTTGCTTCTAGCAGCTTAAAAAATGTGGTTTAGTGCTTTGATGAAGTGTGAGGGTGTAACATCTAAAAATACTTTATCGAACTTGGAGCATCTGCCTATTGCAACTCGGGTAGTTAACCTCAAGATTTTGTACTGAACTTTTATAAAGGTTTAGGTGTTTTATGTTTCATGGAATTTTTTCCAAATCAGGTAACTTACAGGGTCGGAATACGGTTTTCCCCCACTACCAATTGTAACTGAGTTTATTTTTGTCGAAGATTCGTGTTCTTAATGAGCATTACAAGCGAGAGCATCATTTTCTCGCAAAATCTGTGCGTTATCTTGCTACTAATTGTGTCTGTGTGGGCTTGACAACGCAGTCATACCATTTACTTCAAGTTATTTGTTTTTGAAAACTATCCATTACGATGTTGAGACTAAATACCATGGCATTCATCGGAAACGGCATATCTCCTCATTGTCGCGTTTTCAGTGTTGCTTCACCTTTCAAGTGCCACTTGTCTGACCACTTACTGCTTTCCAGTATCTAGAATCTGTATCACTGCTTTGATATTCCTCCCTGGAAAATCCTTCTTTGATTTCTGAAATAGCACAGGGTATGCCAAGTAGATATTCTTATTCGCAAATTAATCAACACTGGGCTGTGCAATAAAGTGGACTACTTTTTAATTTCATTTTGTCCAGTCTTAAAATAATTTAACTACTAATTGATGGCATAGTGTGACTGTCCCATTAATCCTCATCCAGCAGTCAGATTTCTACCTTACCCTAAACTCAAGCAATATAACAATTTCTTCCATAAGCTAGCGTATTTGAGTACATATGTACTGCAGATTATCATATTTTAGATCAGTCGACGTAATTCTCCTGCACGAAGTAAAAACAATATTTTCGGTCCCCATAGGCCGTGTTGCGGGTGATGAGACTGCACATGAACAAGCAGGATATGATTCTGGCGGGTACGGCCGTGGTATACAATTTGACTCGAGGCGAGCAGTCAGCCTATTTACCGCTAGAGCTGCTCAACCGAGCTGTCAGCATCACTCTCATGTCCATTGAGCATCACCAGGGACAGGTGCAGCTGTTGAAGAACTGTTTTCTTACCTTATGCAGTGACAATGTCCTTCACAGGGCTGTAAGCTGAATTCTTACCGGCGTTGCTTTTCCTGCTTTCCGTTGAGCTGTCGAGCTTTGTTGCTTTCTTTTCCACTGTAGCAATTCAGCTGCAAACGCTGCTGCGAGTTGGTCTTCAAGAGTCTCCTCAAATTCAACGATATCCATATGAAGCGTATGGGTGTAGCGATTATCTCCATTTTGGCTGCTGAGGTAAGCTTCCAACGCTTTTCTTTCTGGACGATTTTGAGGTAAATAGCTCGAGAAATTTTTCGGGCTTTAAAATTTTTTAGCTATGAAAGGTATTCTCCGCTTAGAAGTCCTTATGTGTTTGGCGAATTTTTTTTTCTTGGAGCTATTTACCACCCTTCGGAGAGGCTTTGAAATTAGTAGTTTCTGTGAAAAGCTGGATGTTTTATGCTA
Source organism: Taenia multiceps (assembly GCA_001923025.3). NCBI lineage: Eukaryota > Metazoa > Platyhelminthes > Cestoda > Cyclophyllidea > Taeniidae > Taenia > Taenia multiceps. The sequence continues at coordinate 978,954 of CM010311.1, forward strand.
AAATGAGAACATTCGATTCCCTAACCAGGAATAGATTATAAGTAAAGGATTTATTGCTTCTGTGCTAATTTGAAGTCTACGGATTAAAAAGAATTTGAATATGTAAGATCGACTCCGGAGCTTTAGTTAAAAATTGGTGGTCTCTCGAATCTTTTTTTCCTATTATAAAATATTTTGGGAAAGTCATTGTGTTTTAAAGCCCAAGCTTCAGTTCATGTTTATGTAATTTGCACTATTACTCGGAATCAAAGGTAATTAAATGATTTAACTAGCAAAAGTATCAGCTTTTCCCTGGAATTGTTCTAGGATCCTTTGAACTCCGACGTCATGGGGTATTTCGGAATTCAGACTGTGTCAAACTAAAATCCGAAAGTAATATGGAATCCGACTATTTCGCTGCCTGAAATCTAGACTTTAAGTTAAATGGGATCGACGGTCCTTTGAGCCTGAGGATGTAACGATGATTACACCTAACTCTACAGATTCCCACCGCCGATTTGCGCGAGATCTCCTCCGACCACAAGCGTCTCCAGCAGCTGCTAATGTATGTGGTGGAGAAGTGCCTTCTCCAACGCGATGTGGACGCGTTGCTGGCCGAGTCGCACGACAACATGCTGGACTACCTTGCCCACGCCGAGGTGGCTCTCGAGGGCTCGCCCGTCTACGACACTACCCTCCGTTTTACCCTTTCTGCTCTTTGGAACCTCACCGACGAGTGTCCTGAGGCCTGTCAAGCCTTCGTTAAGGTTGGCGGCCTCCTTATCTACGCAAAAGTCCTCAAGGTTGGGTCATTATCCATTCTCTAAACTTTCTGATAATTCTTTTTTTGCGTTCTGGATCCTTGAAAAATGCTTTTTCTTGAGCAATAAATGAGACACTTTTGAAGTATGAAACCTTGGTTGGTAATATTTTGGAGGGCAAAGCTATGCATTGCATCTGATATTGCTTCTTTAATGTTTACAGAAGATGGCCAACGAGGAAGAAGATTTTAAGAACCACGTCTACACCAAGTGCCTCGGCCTGTTGGTGAGTGGACCTGCTTTGTTGCTAAAATTTTAGAATTTGTACTTATCGCTTTGCTTTCTTCACTTTAAGAATAATGTAGCTGAGGTATCTTCCACCAAGAATACTCTGCTCATCGAACCACTGATGGACTTCTTCAAGTATGTTTTTGACGAGTTTAACTATTTTGAAGAATGCCTCCTCATTTTGAGCGATAGTCCTTTCTTGACTTACGGTGGTGGTCGGAACTTGTTTTAAAAAACGTTTACCTTTTAATCCACGTGTTTGTACTTTGTTTTGTTTGGTGCTGAATCTGTGAGTGGCTTTTTGCCCAAATTTATAGCCATTACTGGTTATAGCTTTGGTTTCATTTTTTTGCGAATGGGCTTTTTTATCCTTTCTTCATGTTAGTAAAATGTTAAGCCACTCGAGCATCCAAATCAGCTACTTCGCCGCTGGAATTGTCTCTCACCTCGCCTGTCTTCCTGACGATGTGTGGATCTCCGCTCTGCAGTACAATAAGTCCGAATTCATTCGAGTGTTGGTGAGTTGCCTCTGTACTTGTCATACTGCTGGTAATTTGTAATTGCTGCTTAGTTGAAGCATACAGCCAAAGTTATAAAATTAGGTTTTGTGTATCGAAACTTTAAAACGTAGCATATGTCTTTTCTGTCAAGCTTTGCCTGTCGAGGTTTTTCAACAAAAATGTCTTAATGTGCGTTAAATCTGTGATTTCTTAGAACTCTGGTTTACATTAATATGCCTAGAAATGTATAAATCTAAGACGGTTTGTCTAAACTCATCATCTTGGCGAGCTAGTCTGACAGTAAGAACTTGGAACCTTAAGAAATTTGTACTTAACGTCATTTCCTTAGTGTGAACATTGGGGAATACTAAACCTTGTTTGAATCTTTTCCTATGAACAATAGTTTAGTACCCATCAGGATACCATTGTTTCAGAGCTGGAATTACTGTAAATTGGAGGTTCAATGGGCCTTTTGATTTGTTTTTAAAGTAGCTTTTCCACCTTTTAGGGTGAAGCTGTGTGCAAATGGACGCCGCCACAGAATGAAATGGTCGCCTACCGTTCTTTCCATCCCTTCCAGTCGCTTATCCTCGACCCTAATAGTCGACTGGAGATTCACCTCTGGGCTGTCTGGGCCATTCATCACATTCTCACTAAAAAAAGCAAGTCAGAATTCAGTATATTTCTCTCTTTTTTGTGTTCTTCCCTCATTCCAGTAAATTTGCTTCTGCTGCTGCTAAGTAGTTGAAATATCCGACTGCACTCGCAATTAGGGGTGGCGCACGTGATTGTACCTCACCTTGGGACTTTCATTTCCCTTGGCATAGGTGTTCGCACCTTGGGCATTTTATTGGGCAAAGCGGCTAAAATCCCTGCGCCATTTTCAAATTGCCTCGTGTTGTCCATTTGTAGGCTCTGTCAAATGAGCGGTGCAAAAGTACCCCATTCAATATCAAAAATCCCAGGCTTTTTTCACCCGTGGGATGGTTACATTTTGGCAATTATTGTTATCTTTTTATTGCTTGCATATTTTCTCCACTTCGGCCATTTAATGTGCCCTCTACGTAGAGGGCCAGCCTAATTTTGGCCTCTGCATCACAAAATTAATTTCCATAACACCGGATTTATATGCTTTCATCATTGTGTGTTTGAAGAAGGGTGCGTTGGGTTAACCTTACATTTTTCAGGTACGAATCGAATAAAACGTGTAAAAAGTTATGATGGTAACCTTATCGTCGCTACATCATCTGATCTTATTTTGGCATACTGACGTTGAAACTCCAAAAAGGAATCCACTTCATTATTTAATTTCAGTCTTATAATCTTCAGCTCACATTGCTGCTAAATTATCTGATGACGCTATACCCTAATCTTAATTTTTAATGATGGCGCATTTCTCTATGATCAGAAGCTCTTCCTTTGGTCTATGGCGATCAGTCGCTCTCAACGCATTTTAGTGGTTTCACTTCTTGATATGACATTTGTTTAATTTCGTTTTCTCTCTCTCTCCTCCCTTAGATACTCGCTACGTGCCTATTCTCCGCGAATGTCCCAATCTCCAGCGATTTCTCCTCTTTGTGGTCTCCACCGACGTAGCAACACTGTGCGCAGCTCCAGCCAGCTCCCACCCCCTGCACCAGATCTTTGGCCTCAACTTTGACGCCACTGAAGGTGGAGTGCTGAAGAGCGGTTCAGTCGTCGTGCCGGAGTCTTGGCGTTCCCTCTGTATTTCGTTTTACTTCACACAGGTTAGCAAAATACTCCATCCCCTTTTAAGTACTGCCACTTGGCAGTCGATCTCTTGCTGCCCGTGATTACTTTTCAGTTAGTGTAAGGTAACATTTTGTGCATCTTCTGATGGCCTTTCATTAAGCGTCTTCGCTTTCGAACTTGTCTAATAAATGATGGACTACTTTTGTTTAGTATGGAGGCTCTTACCATCTGCGATCGAGGTATTTGATCAAGTGGGTTGCGTCCAGTCGGTAAAGCGAGATTAGATGTTTTATTTCGCCTTTATCATTAAAAAAATATTGGCGCAAGCCAGTTGCCTATTTGCATGAAATCTTCATATCAAAATTTGTCATCTTTCACCACTGGACCTGATGCCCATTCCATGTGAGTAGTGGCTTTATGCTTAACGGGATATACCTGTTTGGTATTTCAGCCACAGTGCAAAGTGAGTAATTACAAGCCGCCCTCTTCGCTATACCACTCCTCTCAGTCGGCATCCCTGGCCTTCGTTACCCCCAGCGACGCATTGGCACGTCTGCCGGCGTTTGACGAGGGACAGACTGGCTCGCCGATGTCGGCCAGTCCTGTTGTAACAGGTATGGAGTCGGTTGCGGCAGAGGAGGCGGTGTCGCTGGGTCCAACGGAGTCTCAGAAGAGCTGTGCTTACCTCCTCCAACGCCTCGCAGCAGAAATCATCGAGGCTGTGCTTGCTTATGAGGCGGAAAATCAATCTTAGATTCCAACCCCACCCTCTTACTGCCTCTGTGATACCTTTCTCCTCTTTCCCCGCCTTCCCTCCTTCTCTCTCTGCCTCCCATCCGCCCATGTCATTTGGAGCAGTCGAGATAGAGATGAAGGACGATGCTCTGCGCCGATACTTCTGTTTTTTTTGTGTGTTTCTTGGTTTGGTTATACCGATGGCCATTGTTCGTTGCTTAAGTGAGGGGTGTTTGCTCAAATTTTTTTTCAAATTATCCACTTTACGCTGAGGGAGCCTTAATAAGCATTACTTGTAACTGAGGCGTTTTCCTCCGATGTGCCATGTTTGAAATTTCAAAAGGGTGCTATTCGGTGCCCATCTTTATTTATCTACTCAGATGAGTTCTCCTTAGTGGTCATTTAACTTCTCAGCGGAGGAATACTCCCCATCTCAGAGATATTGGATTTACTAGAAGGAAAATCGTTTGAGGTGACTTTGCTGAATGATCACACCTTTTCTGACTTTCCTTTGTACTTTTCAATCAGCAACCGCCAAATGAACAAAAGAAGGCGTATTTAGCTCATTAGAACTGTCTTTGGTAAATTTTTCGGTAGCTAATTTATCTAACTTAATGCAACCCTCTTCATGTATGTTCTTGCCAAGTTATCAAAGGTATCGTTTATCATTGGGAAGGTTAATCACTGACAAACTAGGGGTACCGTTATTTTTTTTCTCGAATCTAGATCTTGGATTAGTCTTATTCAAAAGTGAAGTCATTGACACGCAAATTACTTGCCTACGTCGATTATAAACTATGCGCGTTGGAAATATTAACCTCTAAGGTGTTCATATTTGCAAAAGTATGTCTATGCTATCCTGCTTAAAGTGGTGGGCATTGACATGACGTGGTTGGTCATTGGTTATAGGTTTTTTATTCACTAAATGCTTTGTTTTATTTTCTGTAATCGCTATGATCGAAAATTAGATTCGATCTTTGTACTTATCGAAGGTATCAGCATAAATTGTAGCAGTTCTAGATCCCAGGTAAGTGTAGCCACTATTGATACTCATCCATATTAACGCGAAAATGCTGTCATTATTGGATATGAGTCCATTCGTGTCGATTGGTCTTCCATTCAAAGACAGAAATACTGGCCGAATACTTGGAAATAGTTTTTCATACAGGCTAGCTCGATCTATTTGATGGCGCTTTTAGATAGCTGGTCGTTTTGTAATTTGAAGTTGCTCGTTCTCTGTTGGCTCCGCTACAAAAAGTGTAATACTTATGTTCTTTAAGTGTACTTTGTAGGGATCCGCGCATTCCTCCTGTACTTATAGTAAAGATGTCTAAAAACATCCAGCCTTCTCATAGCAGGAGTAGAAGAAGGGAATAGGAGGAAAGGGAAGATTCCTCTACTCTGGTGGCAGTGCTGGCACACCTCTCCCACTTCAAAAAGGAATGAACTTTGGAGACTGGATGAAAACCGTTAGGTTTAGCATCCACCTATGTCCTCAGCGGCTGAGAATCCCACCGATCGTCCACGCTCTTCCGTAGAAGCTATTCTTGGCGGTAATAGATGCAGGGATCTTTACTGACTCCAACATTGATCATTGCTGCAGGATACTGACCCAACTTGTCTTTGATCAGCGAGAGTAGTCACTGATGAGAGAATTCTTCCACTGTGGCCAAAAGCCAGGCGAAGATGACGAGGAGTGCACTAAGAACCTGCAACTTCTAGCAGATCGAGCTTTCAAAGGTGTCCCACCGCTAACACCAGTGTAGAGGAATATTCCCTTTCCTCCTCTTCCCTTCTTCCACCCGTGCCATGGGAAGGTTATTTGTTTCTAGACACTTTTATCAAAGGCCAAGAGAGGTGTGGTAGCGGAGCCGAAGTTTCTACCACGAGGGCGCCTCGGTCCTAGGAGGGCTCCCACATTGGTCCATGACCAGGCCTATATTGTCATCCTGCCTCTCTCCCACAAAGTACATTTGAAGAACATAAGTATTGGCGATTTAATGGTACAATTATTTACATGGACTAATGCAACCCAAAGGAATTCGCGACATTGTGAACTGATCTACTGACGAGACATAAAGTAGAAGTTTTCCCTCCTTTTCTAGGCCAGAAGATTCGTGAACCCTTCTGGTCCACTGGTGAAAGGGATAGGTAGCTTTATGGTTCTCGATTTTGAAGCTACCTGCTTTGACCGCGGTCGCGTTCAACATCAGGAAATAATTGAATTCCCAGTGCTTTTACTGGAGGCGCAAAGTTGTCGTGAAATCGACTGTTTCCACCGATATGTGAGACCTGTTATTCACCCCCAACTTTCAGATTACTGTACTAGGGTGAGTCAATTTTTTTTGCTTTAAATGGTTGCCTTGTTTATCAGTTTTAAAATCTATGAAGGCTAATTTCGGTTAAGGATATTTCGTCTCACGCCCCACTTCTTTAGTAGTGCGGTGGAATTTATTTAATTCTTAAAGTATGTAACATGTATGACATTTCAGGTTTTTTTACATCGAAGCATTGTTGTCATCTTGTTGCACTATTGTTTTTGATAAACATTGCTATTCTTAAAACAAAAATTGTGTCGTTTGTTTGCTCCTCGTTCCTGGTTGTTCTTGTGGTTGACCAAGTACATGTAGCTGCCCGAGACTTCTTTGAAGGAAAAAGTAGGCATAACACTAGGGCAGAATGCATATATTCAGCAAGCAGAGGAATTGGGGCTGCTGATGCAGCCCGGAGGCCAGCCCCAACCGGCTAGGGCAATATGGCCACCCAAGTGACCGAAACCGAAGCCGGTAGTCAGAATAACCCAAGTATTACACAGCCTCTCTCGCGTCAACCATCACAACGCAATCAGTGTTGCAGCAAATGTCCACGAGCTAACCGTGCCAGTCATCAAAATTCCCGGGTAGCTGAGGAGATGCTTGACCACCAAGTCACTGATCCCTCCTTGCAGTTCGACTGGACTTAGAGTTTTGTCCGGTTTGGACACTAAATTCAGAGTAAGAGGTTCTGCCGAGCATCAGCTCGTATATGAGGAGACGTTAGATCACCGGTCTCCTTAAGCAGGCATGCTAGGGAAATCTCCACAATGAAACTTTTTCAGGTGGCTCACGGTTGATGTCGCTTCAGTCGTTAATAGCTTTCTTGCAGAACACGGATGTGGGGGGAGATGTCGAAGGCGGACGTCAGCCTCAGCCCTTCTGCCGTGGAATGTCGGAGATTCTCCCATCCGTAGGACATACACTTCTTCTACACCGCTGCAGTTTGTCACAAGCGGTATAGATGACGAATGAAAACGTACATAGTCGGGTTCGCTTTCCACTGTCACTAATGCAGCGTCCTGATACTTCCTTGAAGACAAAAGGCATAATACTATGGCAGAAGGTGTATTTTCGGCACACAGAGGGAATGGGGCTGCTGGCAGGGCCTGAAGGCCATCTCACCCGACTAGGGTAATGTATCCGCTTGGGTAACCGAAACCGAACTGGCAATTCGAACAAGCAAAGTATTCCACAAAACCTCACTGCCATCAACCCTTGTGAAAAGCTGAATCACTAGTTACTAACTTGATTTTAGTTGTACGAACATTGAGGGGTGTATGTTGTCTAAATCTATTGGAAGCACTATATTCAGTGTTATTTACCATAAAACAAAATAACTTGAATGGCACTTTTAAAATAAAGTGTCAGAACTCACTTATATTATTTTACGAGAAGCTGAATTTATTCAAGTAGCATGTTAAGCCCCTAAAGAACCTTCACGATTCCAGTATTTTAATCTCTCTTACTTGTCTGAAGTCGATTTAATGGGAGATCAGTGGCATAGATCACGGGGTGGAGAGTGGATGACCAAATTGGCAAATGTTTGTTCAGACGGTTTGCTTTATTCTCGTTTTATGCGAGATCAATTTATTTTATTGCTACACAGCTATTAAAAATTAATCTTTGTACCGTGAACTTTAGGTTCTAGTGTTGGATTATAGTTGGCAGATAACAAATTTGCCTACCCAAACTTCTAGCCTATTAGTAGAAATTCAGTACAGTTGAATCTACTTTAGCATTTATCCCTTCAGCTGACCGGAATAATTCAGGACATGGTGGACTCCCAGCCAACATTTCCCACCATCATGAAAGTGAGTCCTCATTACCGTCTTGTTTCCATGTTAGTCTGTGTGTACAAATACGTACACTTCCTTTCCTTGCAGGAATTCGAAGACTGGGTGAATAGCCACTTTCCAACTGATAAGGAGAAAGTGGCCTTTGCCTTCGTCACTTGTGGGGATTGGGACTTGCGTTTCATGTGAGAGGAGTAGGAATCTCACGTCAATATTTACATGAATAATCGCCTAATACTTGACATTGAATGACTTCGAGTTACTGTTCACATCCTCTAAACGGATATTGTATGTTATTTGTTCTTACTTTAGGCTGCCTCATCAGGCCTCGATTTCTAACTGTCAAGTTCCATCTTACTGTCGACGTTGGATAAATGTGAAGAAGGTAAGCGCCTCCTCTTGCTCCATATTAGTTTATCTTTCAAGAATTGCATTTCGTTGACTGATTTTCCGATATCCTTTCCAATTTTGATAAGGGAGGCATCTCGAGAGCTAACAAAAGACTTTACATGGTGAAATAAACTAATTTAATGAAACCTAAGTCATGACGAATCTTGTTTGATATAGGTGGACTGCACAGCCAACATCGACATCGTGATAGTTACTTAAATTTGGTCCTAATCACGAAATCACTGTGGTTTTGGGTCATTGTTCATGATTAAAGGTGTTCTTCTTTTTCAGGCCTATGCTGAATACACCGGTAAACACGTTGATGGGATCGTGCCAATGTTGAAGAATGTGGGCATCCCTCATGAGGGTCGCCTTCACAGTGGCATAGGTTAGCTACTGCTTCTTCGAAGTTTTTTTTTTTACTTATGCGATGTTTTTAGATGATTGTTACAATATCGCCAAGATACTGCGGTTTCTTGTTGGGCAAAATGCTAATCTTCGTTACTCTGAGTAGCTGTGCTGGAATGTAGTGTGTCTCCGCGAAAAATCGTTTGTGGACTTCAAAATTGTGGCACAATTTGACTGAAATTCGTCTTATTGTAAATCCCCCACTTACTCTCTCCGGACAGTAAAACATAAACACCAACAAAGGCAACCGAGCACGATCGAGCGTAAAGTAAGCAGTTTTTTTCTTTCGGGTAGCAGTTATGTGAATTTCTAAATGGAACATGATTGAGTTTTTTAGCTTGATATCAAACCTCCTTGTTAATGAAACTGTGGATTAAGGATGGGAAATATTCTGTCAAGATGACAAATCTCTCAGCGAAACTTTAGTTTTTATGAAGGTGAATGTCATTGCGAATCAATAAAACCAGAGCTCCACCAAATGTCCTCGAGTGTCGCTTGAGTTACCATTCCATTCATCTACTTTTTATTATTTCAGTAGTCTGGAGCGCCGACCTTTACAGCCTTTAGGGGATCAAGTTCCACACTGATGACATACTATCCCTCCCAAAATTCTTTTCTTCCAATAGCTTTATGGTGCTAATCTAGTCATCTTTCGAGACAACTCCGACTTTAAACAATAATTACGAAGACATTGAGTGCCTGCAGCACCTGTTGAAACCACAAAATGAGTTGGAGCATTAAATGCAAGAGAAGTTGTTCACCGGACTATTTAGAAGCTTTTAGCCTCTGCTCTGCTTAACGATTGGAATAGACGTTTCGATATGTGATACCGAAACACGATTCACCTACCTCCAAACCGCATATCGTCTAAGGTAGTAAATGTGCATATTTCTTTCTTCATTTACTCACCACAAACTAATATGTGAATCTTGCACAATACAAGTACTGGCTATTTTTATTTCTCCTACCCACTGTTGCATACACGTGTCTGTTTGACTAGTGTTCATAAAAACTATTGTAATAGCTAAGAGTCCCAAAGAAAAATGTATTCCATCGTTATTTAAACTACCAGATGAATTCATTTTGAAAGACTTGGTCGTTACTAGGTTTAGGTAGAATTATAGGTGACTCGTTTCATTCAAATTTTGTGAACCTTTCCACTTTCTTTGAAAGGGCATGACCAGTAGTTGGCGTGGCGTAAGTACGGAATGCGACAGTAAGAAGAGCAAGGTGTTTTGACTTTTCAAAACTAATTACGAAAATTTAACTTTTTGTTTTTTGCGCGCATATATATTCTAAAATCAAATATTAATAACGAGTATCGGTAAGTATTAGTGGTTTCGGCCGATCCTGGTGGGTATCACAGAGAGGATTGACAGTGGGATACTATGGTTATAAATTTGACTGGCATGGAGGCAACTAGCGTGAGTGTATCCCACGAAACAACTCGGTTGGCTAAACTTTTTTATCAATTCTACATGCAATGTTCAACTAAATGCATATCGTGGGAACGGTTTGATTAAATTTGGCTACGGATGCAAGTTTTACTGGTGATTTTAACTACTTCCTTTGAAATAAATCAACCTTAGAGAGTGGTATTGTTGCGTTGCAAATGCGAATATTGTATTGTCAGATGCTTGTGGGAGTAGGAGTTCCAGCAAAGCCCATTTCCCACCAAGGCATTATCAAACAGTGGCTCAGGCCAAGTACGGTGAATACGGCGGGCAGTACTTGTAGGTGCCTTCCATAGAAACAATCGCGAATACTTAAAATCTATGGAGATGTAGTAAGAACTGTTTATTTGATTTTAAGATGAGTTAGTAACCTGCTTGTCAAACATCGATAGTGGCCTATACAAAGACAGTGGATGAGAGTGTGAGTGACCAGCGCATCAGTAGCCATAGGAGGTGGAAAAAAGATGTTTGGATGCATGATGAATTGAAACAGGGATTAGTGCCCCTTTCCCACATGAAGTAACACCTGCAATTTCTTGAATTTGGCTTTTTACGTTCACCTCGACTAGGAATACAGTTAGGGTAGCCTTTAATCTCTTAAAATGAGTAAACATCAACGCTTCGAATAACTTACAGAAAAATTTTGGTTACCTTTTTCATGCTATCAGTAGCTATTGCTAGATGTCTCCTAAATTAGCAATACTAATGAGTGTGTGTGTTTGCTCAAAGGATCCTACTTGTAGTCGTATTCACTCGATCGTGTCACTCTCTTTCTCCCCACTGGGAGATTTGTTTGCTTCCGCACTGAAAACAGTGCATCTCATGGGCCAATCATCTGCTATGGTAGAACTTTTAAATGATTTACTCGTTAATGTTCACTCTGTAAAAATACAGTTTCTAAACCGGATGGAGGCTGAATAGTCAGATTATTAACTATTACATACACGATAAAGTTATAAACATGTTTTTGGGAGCTGTAAGCTGTGCCTGAGTCTATTGCACTCGTTGGCATTCTTGGAATAGCTTCTGTAAGCATTGGCAAGGCTTATGTCTGAATGGCTCGGTAAGAAGTGGCCCATAATGCAACTATGCAATTACACCAGCTTCCAAATTAGAGCTCTTACCGTGGATTCTGAATCATCCCTGACGTTTTCGAGGACTCAGAGCTGCAACCCAATACTGTTGTAAACACACTTACTTCGAATAAGCATCTGGAGGGGGTCAAAATGCCAAGGGAAGTGAAATTATACCATAAACAGTGTTGTTACCGTTATAAACTAGCTGCCGATTGCTGTAACTTGACGTTTCTATTGTTCAGTTTGCTTGGATTCTGCCAAGGCATGTTGGCTGAGCCAACGCAGAGATATGACACATCAAGCCCGTGGAAGGTGCCAGAGGCTGACTCTGAACTCCGGATCAGTCAGCAGACTCAGTCACGTGCCCTTATTATTTAAGATAATGGATTAAGCCTGGCTTAGACTAACGACTAGTGGATACAAAGAATACCAGAACTTTGTCTCACCCAAGCAAAGAGAGTGAGTAGGTGCGATTCCTTGAATGTTCGAGAATTACCTGCAAGGAGGGAAAATTCCGGTAAATAAAACATGGGTGTTTTTCTCCTCAGCAGAACAAAACCCTGTTTATGGTGCTAGAATCTACTTATGAGTGCATTTATTTAAATACGCCTTTTCAAAAAACTTTCCTACGGAAATTGAATGGTATATGAGATGCTTTGGAACACATTTTTACACTAGTCTTCATCTCCGGCGTCACAATCCGAACGTATTATTGCTCTGATGGTACCAATCGACATTACCTTTTTGGCCCTCCAATCTTAAAACTTTTTGAAGATCAATCACTGCTTTAGCAATGCGATCTGTTGTAAACTATTGCCATGAGCTGATAAAAGTTCAATGTCACACATCTGTGACATTGGCCCCGGGTAAGAAAATCTAACACAAATACAAACACAATTACACAAGCATAATGATGGTAATGATTGAGTCAAGGAAAACGAATGTGGATTAGGCTCTGCGATGTGTTCCCTATTCGGTGAAGTCACCCAAACCTACGGGACTCACAACCACTACCAAACATAAATTAGCGTTGTTCCTGAGCGAACCTAATGAAACTGTATTCCATCTTGTGTCGAAAAATTGGCTTATAAGCAGATGCAAGTGGCCGAATAGGGCCGATTGTGAGGCCAGACAGTTGATAAGATTTCTGCTTTGCCTGAAATAGTCCTTAATCTTTGTTTGCTCTTTGGTCACGACCAACACGCATGTCTGCTTCTAATTCGCTAACTGGATGCTAACGAAGTGATCGAAGCTGATGGAAAGATCACATGCATTGTGGATAATAATGTTGCAGTGCTTGTAATTTTCGTGATCTCATAGATGATTTTGGGGCACACGTAGGCTCTCCCTTCTATCAGGTTTGTGATAAAACCAGACAGCAGCTTGACCCGCTTTTGGTGGTTTCTCGACCCTTCATTTAATCTTAAATAGAGCTAACCCCAGGGTGATAGGACTCATGTTTCCTCCTGAGTTAACCGACGCTCTAGCTTAGGAATTATTTTCCATCAACACTGTGTCAGCATTTTCACGATAGAAATCCATCAACCTGTTGCACCCAGAGCCAGGGGATTTTAAGGTCATTTTGAGTCTTTTTAATGTACAAATGTTAAAACCAAGAATCAAGAAATTGGAAATGGGAGCGTTTTTTTTGACACACCTCCTAAGTTTACTTATGTACCATAGCCCATTGTTCCAACAGTCTTAAGGAAACTTCGTACCACAAAATTTGTCAGCACGGCCACCCATCCTAGGCGATCCAGGGTGTATTAACTTACTGAAATTGTAAGTATCTTTAAGTGATTTTGTTAGGCACTTCTAGAGAACGATTTGAAATGCAAGGAAGCACGTGCACATTGTCTGGAATGACTGTTTACGGTAGGGAATCTTGAAACTGCTAGCTGGGACCGTCACTGAAAAACAAGGTCCCTTACTTATCTTAATGCGTCTGAGTGTCCTACCGCCGTGCTGTGACGCCATTTCATTCGGAAAATTCCTCCTGTCTTGATTATAAGCTGAGCTTACCCGCAATATGCTCCGACTGCTGCTGCTGCTGCCTACATTAGGCCACTAGCAGCATCTCGGAGATCGGAAACCCTGGAGTGATGTAACCACACCTCTAGGTAAGGTGTGTGATGATGTGAACTAATCTAGAAGAAGTAACTTAAGCCTTACTTAGTAATGCTGAAACACAGGATATTTCCTAAATGAAGCAGAAACACAATTCCATTAGTATCATGGGTTGTTATCCGTACAAAATGACAACTTTGTCAATATGAGGACGGCAGCCATGCTTAATTCTGGGTGAGCATGTACATGTAACACACTTAGTTCGAGTAGATGCGCCTGTTAAAATACATTGGATGTCAAAGATGTCACAACCTAGTTCATGCATGTATGACCACAATTCATGCTACAGCATCAGACCCATTGTGTCCGGGGCAAACTATTGTTCAACTCCATGACAATTGAAAATGTCCTTTGTGAGAACTGAATTTCCATTTGTAAATTTCATGCCGGTTTTGGAGTTAGAAACATTTAAGGCATTGTGTGATGAATTTTGCACTGCATCCTTTCAGCATGCAAGTCATGGTTGTTTGTTACAATTTATTAGCCAAATTAGCGATTTCTTGATTTACACATTTAAACTAGGAGGAGTGGACATTTCTGAAGAGATTCCTGCTATTCACTTTGCTTCAATTCCTGTTAAAATGTGTTTGGAACCACGACCTCAAAAGATCCAGGCCAATGCATTTTTGGAAAAAAATCTTTTAAAGAGTAGAGACTTGTTGGTTAAACTCTAGAAAGGATAAAGCTTGTGGCCACACTAGAAAAATGTTTTTTTAATCAATTATTTAACCTCCAAATGCTGTTCCAGTCTAAATGCCTTGATGAAAACATTATTAACGCATTATTCATAGTTTTTTTAAATGCATAGATATAAAGTCCCCAGACCAAAAGATGATGAAGGTATGGCTGACCTTTTTAACTCTCATTCACTGAATAGCACTTCCATAAAAAAAGCCTTTTATGAAGAGTATGACTCAGCTGCGGGTAATATTGTTGGGATAAAACTGCTTACTTTAATTAAAAGTAGTAGTACTTTTAATTTTGAATAATTGTTTTAAGTTCGGTTGATTAGCTTCATTTCAGGGACCTTAAAATCGAGTTGTGGTAATTTGGTGGTCTGAAAAATACTTCTCTTCTTCCACTCCTTGTGCTGAGCAAGGCGCGGACACCCCATTGGAGCATATTTACGCAGGAAAAATTAGGCCATACTCTGCACCCCAGATCCATTCCCCAAGCAATTTACGATCTTCTAAGAACGCAAAAACCATAATTTGAAAAAAATACTTTTTTTGCTACAAGCATTCTTCGGTTTGTTGCTAGGGCGATCGCTATCAAGCGTCCTTTTCGAGCATTGCTCATGGAAAGAATGAGGGAAGGATGAAATGATGTGACTGTCTCGAAGACAGGTCGCACTACGAAATGAATCACGTGTATGTGGGTTGTGGGAAGTGATATTTTTTCGGCTGCGCATTTGCGCCTGTAATCTGACCCTACTCCGATCCCTTCCATCTGCCGAAAAATGCAACACTCGCCAGACACATTCAAGGCGCTTGAAAATAGGGCCCTAGAATGCATCAAGGCGGCGAGTAAACCATTTTATGAACAATGTGTTTATTGAAGTGCAATTAATTCGGTATGAATTTGCTAAGAAATTATTTGAACATTGAAGGTGGTTATAAGCTGTGATGGATTTGACGAATGAGTAAAATATGTGTGTGCTATTGCAAGAAGCTCAGATTCTGCGTTCGCATAGCCAAATTTCCGCAAAAGGCTCTGTAGAGGAATCTTCCCTTTCCTCCTCTCCCTTTTTACCAGATCTGCTATTAGAAAGTTCGTTGTTTCTAGACATTTTTATTAAGGGCGCAGGAGGTGTGGTAGCAGAGCCGAAGTTTCTACGACAAGGGCGTCTCGATCTTAGGAGAGCGACCGTGTTGGTCCACGACCAGGTTCAAAATTGTCTTCCCGCCTTTCGCCTCCAAAGTACATTTAAAGAACACAAGTACTACAGGCTCTGATTCTCTCATCATTGCTAACGCGGTGGAAAGGAAAATATTGAGTATTAGTCGAATTTTCATAATAGGCAAACAGGATTCCGGTTTATTCGATTATTTCTAGTTAACATTCTTGTTCACATTGTGCTTACTACTAAGGAAAGGATGCATTATTGAATACCTCACCACGCATTTTATTTTTGCTATGTTTGTGAAGAGTTGGCATTTTCGGTGCTTTGATCAGGCTTTGCAATCAGATGATGAAAGTATTATGATCCGGAACGAGTTTTCCAAACATTGCTTTTAGCTAACGATTTTGCGTATGTCAGAGAAAGCATTCATTGCAGCGTCCTAAGACTTCCTTGAAGACGAAAGTAGGCATAATACTAGGGCAGAACATAGATTCAGCAAACAGAGGGAACGGGGCTGCTGGCATAGCCCAGAAGCCAGCCCCATCCGGCTAGGACAATATGCCCACCCAAGTGACCGACACCGAAACCGACAGTCAGAACAAACAATGTATTACATGACCCCTCTCTCTTTTCCAGCGTCGTCCCCAACGCTCCCCTTAATGGTAAACCTTCCACTTCAGACATCACAACGTAATCAGTGCTGCAACAAGCATCCACCAGCTAACCCCACCAGTCATCGAAATTCGAGCCCAACTGAGGAGATGCTTGACCACCGCGTCATTGATCCCTCTTAGCAGTTCAACTCGACTTGGAGTTTCATCCAGTTTGGAAAATAAATTCAAAGTACGAGATCCTGCCTAGTATCAGCTTGTTCGTAGGAAGGCGTTAGAGCGACGGTCGTCTTAAGCGGGTATGTTAGGGAAATCTCCGTAACGAAACGTTTTCAGGTGGTTCACTTCTAGTGTCGTTTCAGTTGTTAATAGCTTTTTCTAGAACACAGAGAGGCCGAAGGCAGACCTCCAACTTAGCCCTTCTGTTATGGGATGTCAGAGATTCTCCCATCCGTAACACATGCACTTCTTTCGCACCACTGCAGTTTGCCACAAGGGGTATAGATCGGGATGGAAATGCAGTAAGGTGGAGTTCGCTTCCCACTGCCACCAATGTGGTGTCCCGAGACGTCTTCAAGGACAAATGAAGGCATAAGGCCAGGGCAGAATATGTGTTCAAAGCACAGAGGCAATGAGGCTGCTGGCATGACCCAGATGCCAGCGAATCTGGCTGGGACAATAGGGTCCCCTGAGTGACAGTCAGAACAAGCAAATTATTACATTCATTCCCGAAGCAAATGCTCAAAGCTGTTTTATAAAAAAATAATCATGTTTTTGGCACTTGTATATTGGATAAAAACATAGGAAATAGTAATTTTTGCATATGAGGTGATCAAACCAAATATTTTAGGCTTCGAAAATAGTGTACGGTAGCACGCATTACTGGAAAGACACATATTATAAGCTTTCAAATTTCTTCAAAGGAAGCATATTCATTGTAATACTTTGTTTGTTCTGACTACCGGTTTTGGTCACTTGGGTAACTATATTGTCCTGGACAGGTGGCGCTGGCCTCCAGGCCATGCCAATAGTTCATTCCCTTTGTTTGTTAAATATATATGTTCTGCCCTAGTATTATGTCTTCTTTTGCCTTTAAGGAAGTCTCGAGACGCTACATTGGTGGCAACTGAAAGCGGACCCTACTTTAGAGGAATTCTATTTCGATATATACCGATCGTTACAAACTGTAACGGCGTGAAAGAAGTGTATGTGCTACAAACGGGGGATCCTCTGACATCGCCCAACAAAAGGGTTGAGAATGACGACCGCTTTCGGCATCTACCCCATCACTTTGTTCTGTACAAATGCCATTAATAACTGAAGCGGCACTAGCCGTGAACCACCTGGAAACGTTTCGTTGTGGGGATTCCCCTAACATATCTGCTTAAGGAGACCGGTGTTCTAACGTCTCCCTGTGGACACGCTGAGGGTCGGCGGGATCTCTTAATTTGAATTTAGTTCCCGAAACGGACAAAACTCTAATTCGAGTCGAACTACGAAGAGGGATTAGTGACGTGGTGGTTAAACCTCTCCTCAGTTGGGCTCGAATTTCGATGACCGGCAAGGTTGGATAGTGAGTGTTTGTTGCAGCACTGATTACGTTGTGATGGCTGACGCGGGAAGTTTATCACGAAGGATAACGTCGAATACGGCACTGGAAAAAAGAGAAGGGTTATGTAACGCTTTGTTTGTTCTAAGCGCCGGTTTCGGTTTCGGTCACTTTGGTGGCCATATTGCCGTATCCGGATGGGGCCGGCTTCCAGACCATGCCAGCAGCTTTAATCCCTCTCCTTGCTGAGTATATGTATTCCGCGCCCGTGTCATGCCTTCTTTTGCCTTCAAGGAAGTCCCGGGTCACTACACACAGATTGTAATTCAATCTATTGATGCCACCTACGATTACATTCAAAACACAAATTTTATTAGCCTCACTATCAGGCAGTTCAAACTTTGAAAGGCATTTATTCTGTGGGATTGTATTTTTAAAATCTTCTTTGATAACTTCTGTATTCATTTTAGAACATATTTGAGCATTGTTTTGAATGCATTTCAATAGCACATCAAAAGACAACCACCAACTTTTAATTTTTTGTGTGTTTCCCCTCAAACTCAATAACTCTTGCTATTTCCTGCAATGCATACTTGAAAGTCCAAGGTAAAATCGAATCACTGAAACTCAAGTGTTTAAACCTGATATTCTGAAAGGCTTACGCACCAGAATCCCACATTCAACACTCCATAAGAGATAAAGGTCTGTAAAATCGTGACTGTAACTTTAAATCTCTGATATTTTGACAGGAAATTTAATTGCCTTTGCCACAATCTAAGTACGTAGTGATGTACATGTTCCACTCCTTAATTTGAAATGACTAGCAGTTCTCGCTTCTACTACTGGTAGACGTCTGCCTTCTTCTTCCACAGCAGGTAAAGCTCTAATAGTTTTTATTTGAACAGTCTCTAGTTTGCATGGCAAGGGATCTGAGTTTATGAAGCAAATTGATAATGTATCCCAAATGCTAAAGCGTTGTGAGTGTAGAGGATTCTTCCCTTTCCTTCCCCCCCTTTTCCTTCACCAGCTCTGCTATGAGAAGGTTAGCTGTTTCTGGATATTTTTTTAATTAAAGGCGCAGGAAGAAGGCGAGGTAGCGGAGCCGAAGTTTCTACCACGAGGGCGTCTCGACCCCAGGAGAGCGACCATGTTGGTCCACAACCAGATTCAAAATTGTCTTCCCGCCTCTCGCCTCCAAAGTACACTTAAAGAACATAAGTATTCCACTCACAACTTTCAATAAGCAAAGAAGGTTCATTTGATATGTTTTCAATTCTTCTTTTTCAAAGTCAGCTATGAGGTTCGACTGAAATGGTGACATAGCTGCAAACTGAGTTTTTTTTTGAAATTCATGTGTGATCACAGTTGCTGCATACGTTCTTAGGATGGGAACTCTTTTACTCAGAAAAACTTGAGATTCCTATGCAACGAACTTTTCTCGGGCACTGAAAAGGCATCTTTTTAAGGAGCTAGTGTATAAGGGAGAAGAAACTATATTTAAACTTTGCGTTGTGCAATAAATGAAAGCTCTTCAAAACAGTAGTTGAAAGTGTGCCATTCAAGCACTCCTTTCTAAAAATTCGGTTTTTTATCATCCAATCATTTAGGGAAGTTGTTACTATACTTTTGGTCTAAATTAGAGGTCAATGACTCTGGCACTGAGTGCTTTATATCTAGTTCTGGATGACTTCATTCAATCCATAGTATATTTCTTTCCATTTGGCAAAATGGAGCTATTCTTAACCAAGTTAGCACAAAAATGATGGCATTCCGTCACGACTTCATCACTAGTGCAATGCTTTGTTAGCTTGACTTCCGGTTTCGGTTACGGTCACTCGGGTGGCTATATTGCCCCAGTTGGGTGGGGCTGGCCTATGAGCCACTCCAGTAGCCCCATTTCGTCTGCTTGCTGAACATATATATATCTATTCTGCCCTAGCGTTGTGTCTTCTTTTGCCTTGAAGGAAGCCTCAGGACGCTAAATAGGTGGCAGCGGAAAGCCAATCCCACTTTAACCCATTTCTATCCCGATCCACACCGCTTGTGGCAATTTGTAGTGTTGCGAAGGAAGTGCTTGTGCTACGGATGGGAGAATCTCTGAAATCTCACAACAGAAGGGCTAATAACGACGCCCGCCTTCGGCATCTCCCCTGTTGCCGTGTTCTTCAATAAAAATATTAAAAACTGAAGCGACACTGGACGTGAACCACCTGGAAACGCATCGCTGCAGAGATTCCCTTAGCATACCTGTTTGAGGAGGCCCGTATCCCTACGTCTCCTTATGGAAAATTTGATGCTCAGCAGAACCTCTTACTCTGAATTTACTTTCCAAATCAAAGAAAACCCCAAGTCGTGTCGAACTGCAAAGGAGGATTGGTGACGTGGTGGTAAAGCATCTCCTTGGTTGTGCTTGAATTTTGATAACTGACACGGTTAGGTTGTGGATGTTTGTTCCAGCACTGATTACGTTGTGATGGCTGAGGCGGGAGGTTTACCACCAAGGGTAGCGTCTTGGACGACGCCGAAAAGAAGAGAGGGGGTTTTTGCAATACTTTGTTTGTTCTGAATGCCGGATTTGGTTTCAATTTCGGACTTGTGTGACCATATTTTCCTAACCTGGTGGGTTACCCTTTGGGCCACTCCCTCTGTGTTTTGTCTTCAAGTTAGTCTCGGAGCGCTAAAATCACTAGTATACCTCATCAAATGCCTATCTGAACTTCTGAGTACAGAGCGTTCATGCATACATTATTAGCCGCCCTCTAAAAAATTCAAGTTATGCAATAGAATGGAAGTAATAAACTGGGAATTTTTCGTTGAATCGAAAAGTAGTAGTACTACATAATTAATTACTAAATTAGGGCTCCTAACTACATGTTTCTAGCATTGGAATTATTATGGTACACCGCCTGAGTTGTTAATGAAAATAGACAATAGGGTCGGAACACAATGACCCATTTACAAGCTACAATGTGCACAATATTATTCAATTTAAAACCTAGGAAGCTGGTACCGTCACATGATTAGGGAATCTCATGATGTGATGGAAAAGCATGTCACAACACTAAGCAGGATGATGTCCAAAAGAGCACAGAAATTGAGAGCAGGATCATTGAGTGGCACTTTTTGAGATTTATCTTAAATACGAGGGTGACATAAGGCTCTGATGCAAGCATTCGTGTACTTCCATTCTTATATGCTAATTTGTTTCCTTATCTGCGTTTTTTAACATTCAGGATGAATTCAAAATTAATGGCGGAGTTAAGAAAGAGAAGCCGATCCTCAAGCATCATTGAATGCATTATCATTGATGATGCCAAAATGCCATATTTAGCATTTTTAAAATATATTTATAATAGCAACTTATGAGTCTTTAAAAGTAGTAGCTGTATTCACAATAAGGCAAGGACAACTGTTCAATGAAATGCGATGTGCGATAGGAAAGGGCCAGGATATGTTACAAGTACACGCTCAAGCAGTTCTTGTGGAAAAGTGGTAGTCAGCTGTCTGCTCATCATAAGGAGGATGTTTTGTAATGAAAGTATCTGAGTTGTAAGGGCGGAGGAAGGAACACAATTTTAATTGTTCAACACATGCAACTGCACTCTGGTTGTAGCGTATAAATGTCTCGATGCCATTCGCAGTAGTACTCTCGAAAGCTGCGACTTAGCTGTCGCACCAACCGCTTCACTCGCTTCGTCCTTCGCTCCTCACGTGTGAACCGCCTACGAACTCCCTCAGGCTTTCGAAGTCCTCCCTTGCTATGGAGTGAGTAAGGTCCACCCGCCTGGTTGTAGAGTGACCTTGCACGTCGAAGGTAATTGCGACGTGCACGTTTTTGAACCTCCTCCGGCGTCTGCTTTGTACAATACTGCAAATAAGGAAAGAAACAAATTATTTAACTGGTTTGTAATTGTGCGCGATTATGGCATCAAATTTAGATTACCCGTTAGTTTTTTGAGGTTATAGGTGAATTCGTCGCCTTAAATGGATAATAGTGCTAACCACTTTGAATTAAGGATAAAGTGAAATGCGCTTGCAATCTAAGATGATGTCCAGTTTAAGAAAAAATAGTAAAGTGTCACTTTTGAGTCACAAATGCTTGTGTTAATTCCTAATCATAGAATGTGAATATGAATAAATGCTTTGGCATTGAACGCAGTTTATGAGGAGTTACACAGAGTCCAAAAATTATGCATTCACTTGTTTTTTAAGCACCCGAACTGAAATTTATAGTGTTTAGCTTAGGAAACGTCGATGCGGACCATCTAAATAAAAGTTGAATGTTTCTCAATTCACAATTCCAAATCGTCGCAAATTAGACCGCCTCCATTTTCAAGGGCATGAAACTCATGAAAACAAAATTACGGGAAAGAATTGGGTGTACATGTTTATAACTTTTAACCGTAAGATAATTACTAGTACTTTAGTGGGGCTAACAATAAATCCGTGGTTTTAATGAAGGCTACCCTGCGACCACAAGTAATAAGACTGCATTTAAACTAAAATCTAGTACTTTACTAGCATGTGAAATTCTCCACGTTTTTGATCATACTATTTGTGTTTAAAAATGGTAATACTGGTTTTAAATCAGATGCCACCTTTTGTGACTCTGGATTGCGGATTGTAAATGTCAGAGTATTTTTTGCGATCCCGAGGTAAACAATCAAACATTCGCACTCAGTTGGAAAAGCTAGCACGCACACATGAATGCTGAAGAAAAGATGTAAGCAAATAATTCATGTCCATGTTTTCTCTCTCTCTCTCTCTCTTATGACCAAACAAGGTCGTGTTCCAGTCCGCATAGTTTGCTACATGTATTCCTCTGGGTCAACGACTACACCCTCCACAGGTGGGGAACAAAGACACAGAATTTGGTCACGTGTTGTCTTGGCAACCGCTGGAGATTCCTTTGTGATGAATTATTTGTTCTAAGAACCTTCATGTAGCCCTGCACACTGTGTAAATCACAAATCTCTAGTCTGATTGCTTACTAAATGTCAGAGCATTATTTTCAACCGAGTGATAATGAATATAGGCCTAGTGACATAAAAGGTGTGCAACCCCACATAGGCCTAATTCTGCCACCTATACAGTAGAGGTAGTACTTGTTCTGCTTTTATTAAATCCCCAAAAATAAGTACATGGTCGTACAACCTTTACAAAAGCAGCAGGTAAACCTTATGCTAAGCACCTGTCATTACTACGTACGATTGACACTTGGTCATAGTTTCTTTGTTATTTCCATTTAGAATAGGTTAGTTGCAGTGCTAATTTCCATTGATATTATGACATTTAGGTCCTCGTTTTCCTGGTGATAATT
Source organism: Taenia multiceps (assembly GCA_001923025.3). Classification (NCBI taxonomy): domain Eukaryota; kingdom Metazoa; phylum Platyhelminthes; class Cestoda; order Cyclophyllidea; family Taeniidae; genus Taenia; species Taenia multiceps. The sequence goes on from CM010311.1 coordinate 1,001,816, forward strand.
TTAAGGGTGTTCTTCTGTAATCGCTCAGAGCAGGGATTTAAGCGAACCTAATTTTTCCATGTTTCATTAGTTATAAGCGCCTATTGCTTTTCAACCAAAATACATGACCCCTTTTAGGCAATTCACAAGGCAATTATGAATGGGCATTTGCACCCTAAAGAGTATTTGTTTCCCACTTGAAAAAAAGAAACAAAAAAGGAAAAAAATAAAAACACTCCTAACAAAGGTCACATGCATCTCTCTTTAGCCTACTGTTTTTTGAACCAATTTGTGCTCCAATCTATTCCTTCAGTGTTGACTGAAGAACACCTAATCTCATCATCAATCATCACATGAGTGGCGGCTGCCAAAGGTGAAGGGAGGGGAGATGCACAAGGCGATGGTAGTGTTTTTTGCCACGTTTGTAGGAACATATAGGAGCTTATGAACCCGAAAATCACCTAAGAAAATGCGCTGAAGTCCTGCTGATCCCTTTGCCTTCTAGAGATTTAAGGGAACTTCATTGAGTCAAAATGGAACTTTAACTACTGACCTTTAAATACATTCATCTGTTGGGGGTCAGGCTGTTGCAGCTTATACCAACATTATTTTTATTTGCCTATATATGAGGATTGCGGCTTATTTTATCAATCACCTAGCAGGCTTAGCGTTGTTTTAACGAGGCTAGATTAATTGGAATGCTGAATGTGTATTTTTCCAAAGTCCTCAGGGAGTGATGAATCACATTTGGCCGTTGTGCTTGACCCAAACATCGTTCCCTGGTCTTCATCTCCTCCCTCTCCTCCCCCTTCCCAGTGACGCAAGCCCCACTGCCCCTGAACCAATGCATTGGTACGATCAACCCGCACGCATGTTTCACCAAATGCCAAGTGGATTACTTTGTTAAGCTCCTGCTGAAGTTTTAAGGGCAAATTATCTTCTGGTTTCGGCTTAATGCTCCACCGGAATTCGCAGTGGAGAGTTCCTAATATCCTTGTAAAAATTGTTAGCACGAATTCAATTCGCAGATAGGACGAAATATTGCCGTGAATGAAAGCATATGAAGCCCAAAATCATTTTTATACTTTATTATAAGCCGCTTATTTCAAAAAATGGTTCAACATAAAAGGCATCCGTAGCATTTATTCAGTAGGTAAACTGACTGCTCAGTATTCAATTTATTAATTCTTTTCTGCGCAAAAACTTTCACATCGAATTGGGTGTCTGAGGCAAATATATTTGTATTTGTGGCATTCACTCGAAAATTTAACCGAAAAGGATTAAACACAAAGAAATTATTTTGTAACGAGGAAATACGTAGTCCCACACAAAGCATCAGGAAGTTACTGAATAAAAGAAACTAATTGTAATCTAATTTGCTTTGTCAATGAATCATCTTTGCGAATTAATTTATCCAACGTTAGAATTTTCAGCATTTGGATAGCCTCATAGAAGTGCCTGAATTACACAGCCAGGGATAAAATTACAGGCCGATAAGGCAGAAACAGATTCGTATGCATACAGGAGTGGAGGCACACAGTGTACCCTTAACGATCACTTCAACTACCTTATTTATGGCACCCATTTTACCATAAATACCAGGGGTCCTTATAAATCATACTGGACCCTCATCCACTCAAAGTGTCGGCACATTATCGTCTTCTTTCTGTAAAGTAAACAATTTATGAGCTCCGGTGAATGCTAGCACTTGTTCCAGGTAAGGTGGTATCTGGACTATAAAAGGCTTAACTTGAATGACACGCAGGAAATGAGCCCCACATAGCGAAAGGCCTCCTCTAAATGACCTAAGGAACGATGTTATTTGGAGAATGCATCTGTAAGTGAGTTAACACTGAGGCACTGCTTTGATTTCTATCGATTCGAATCATATCATAAAAATGTGGAACCGAAAGCAAAATCATAAACCCGAAAATGAGAAATGGATTGAGTAGTAGTCGATAATCCCAAGTTTTCAAGCTCATGATACGGGCTGTGTATTCAAAGGAGAACCCTGAAAAAGCCCAAAAGGTGGTCATTTTTAACTAACACCTCGGTAGCGTAGTTATTTTGATAGGAATTTTGTGCCAGGCACTAGAGAACACTAAACAAACATTTTACACCAAATTTTTAGTGTTTTTGACACTGCCTTGGGTTAATTGGAGCTGGAAACTTGACAGCTAGCTCTTTACGAAACAATATAGACAGTGATGACAGAATTCCACTGTCAGAGGCGCTCGAATAAGCAATACTTATTGGCACGAAGCTCGGGCAAATACTAATCTTTCTCACTCACCCTCCTCTCATATATGCTACTGGTAATTCCTATAAGACCTGGCCCAATGTCACAGGCATCAGGGATGATTTTTAACTGCTAAATGTGAAATTCAAAACGCTAATCATCAAACAGACAGGCGTGGTCGGTTACCTACATGAACAGGCGATAAAAGTCCCAACAGAGGAAAAGGTAACAACTGGTGTTCAAACGGTCACTCTTTCTGATTTGGGAAGACCCATTTAGATGGGTATTTTTAAGGGGACACTAAGGAAATAGCTCTAGCTGATATTTTAATGAAAGTTATCTTTTGAAGGAAATCAAATATAAAGAATATTTGCCGATTTGGTCAAAAAACCCACTCTTGACGTCTAAAATAATCTTAATTAAGTCTTCACGCATCACTCCGTTTATTCCTGTGATTTTTGTCAGCAGTTATTTAATTTGGGTGTGAAGGTCAGTATAAATAAAAATTAACAAATAGTGTCTCTGCCTTAGGAGAGCAACTGATAACCCGTGTCTTTGCATTAGTTGAAGTTCTTTTTTCATCAAAAGCTTTGAAATTTTGGGTATATGTGGCTTTATTTATAATGAAGCAGAGACGTGAGTAAACGATTTATTGGGGATATTTTCTTAAATTTTGTCGTAAGACTCAAAATAGCCCGTTCTCCATAAAGTTGCAAATGCTAACATTTCTAGTTAATGCATTCAAAGAAGCCTATTGATGCCTTTGAAAATAACTTGCTGATTGTTTTAGTGCAATTAGGTAACTAGAAAGTCAAGCACTGTTGAATCACAAAGTTTCGTTCAGATCGTATATGAATCTACTACCGAAACAGCAGTTGCTAAAAAATGAATTTGTTCCGTGCAATGATTCTACCTCCTCAGCTTGAACGCCTAGAGCCCTATGCTGCTCACTTACCCATCTGAGAAGTGTTAGAGTTTTGGTCCCACTGGGTTTGCATTGCATCCCAGGGGGCCAAGAGCAGACAACAGCCTCTTTGCACACCGCATGTCGTATCCATCGAGGCCAGTACCGATTGCCATTGTCCCGCCACACATACTGCACTGGACAGTCGGCGCGTTGAACCAACCACTTCCTGAGTACGGCTGACTCTTTCTCACTCAACGCTATCTCCTGATGCTTCGCACCAGAGACATCGTCGAAAACACTGAAATTTATTGCTTCAGCTTGCCGTATAAGGCTCTGTTTGGATGACGATGGTGGGTATCCCGTCGTTTCGTTCCCGGGCGGTCGAGGTTCTACCGACATCCAAGCATCGTCATAGTCGGCACCCAAAATCACCCGTAATTTGGCCACGGTCCCACGACTGAGATCAGGCTGGAGATACGAAATAGCTGCACTGTTAATTTTTTCGCCATGGAAGCTGCTGATATCAATTCGCGATGGGTAAGCATTCAGCATGGAAGTGTGAAGTCGTAGAGCTGTTGGATCATCGTAGGCGGACACCGAGCGTGTGCCAACTGTTCCGTGTGGACGGTCAGTGCTGGACTTGGCTGCGGCCACGGCGGCTTCCTGTTGGTTTAGGATAGAACCAACACTAACACTGACTTTGCGGGAGTAATCAGCATTTTTAGGTATAAGATGCGGTCCTGCTCCCCCAATACTTGTCGTCACTATAGATAAACCTGGATGAGCGGAGGGTTTTCCGAAGCCTAATGAAATCAACCAAGATAGGACAAGGAAGGAACTCATCTCCATTCTTACTTCATTAATGCAGCCCCAATGCGTTACCCATCCAATATAAACCTTGTCACAGGTGCGTGCATGTGTGTACGTGCACCAATCGGTAGCAAGCATTTCCATTGCGCGGGATTTCAACCACAAAGTAGTTGGTATGCGACAAACAGGTCCGTGAAAATTAGTTGGCCTATGCGGAATACTAAACAAATGAATTGAAATCCCTCAAAACACATGATTTCTAATTGTCACAGTGTTTTATCAAGCCGTTTAGGCTGCCATCAAACTTATGGCATTGTTCTATCAAATACATAAGTACGCCATTACCTCAAGATTAAAAGCAGTAACACTCAGATTTTGATCTTGTCTGGCATAGAAAAGTCAAATTTGGCAGACAAAAAAAGCAGTCACAGAATATGTGTTCTTTACTGGTTGTAATTTTTTCTCCTCTTAATGAAGTGTGAAACAAGTGACCCATATAAATATCAAGGATCAAAACTCCTGACAGTGCGTAATTTAGTCCAATTAAAATGCAATAAAGTATTAGATGTTAATGTAACCAAACCCTCAGCGTCCATGGATTACTGTTGGATAGCGTTTAAATCATTTATAATGCAAAAAATTATAAAACTGAGCCGTTAATTTTACAGGCAAATTGCCATTTATAGCTACACCAATAAAACTTAAATTTAACCCACTATTGTCAATTGGGACATAGGATTGTAAAACTTATGTTCTTTAAATATTATATGTTGGTGAGAGGCATGAGGACAATTTTAAACATCGTTGTGGACAAACACAGTCGCTTCCCCGGGCACCGAGGCGTCCTCGTCGTTGAGATCTCAGCTCCGCTAAAACACCTCCCGCCTCTGTCTCTAAGCACTGTCTAGAGACTACCAACCTTCTCATAGTGGGGATGGTAGGAGAAAAGAGGTGGACAGCCAACAATCCTCTACACCAGTGGCAGCGTTGGTGACCCACTCCCCAACTCAAAAAAAGAATTCACTATAGAAACTGCATTAAAACCGTTAGGTTCCACATCAGCTTTTATCCACAGCGGCAGAGGATCCCACTGATTCTCTGCGCTCTTCCACAGCAACTACTCGTGGTGGGGATAGATGTGGGGATCTCTGCTGACTCCGACATCGACCAAGGCTGCCAAACTCTACCTCAACTCATCAATTACCAACGAGAACAGTCACTCACTAGAGAATCCCCCCACCGTGAGCAATGTTCCCCGACGACACTTACAAATGTCTCGTAGTAGACATGAGAAATACTTCGACAAGCACAGTCCACCCAACATCTACCAGGATGCTGATCTCGTCCAAATATACAGACCCACTGCCGCACCCGCGACGCATTCCAAACTGCACCACCCTTGGCATTGAGACTCCTTCCGTGTAGTGGAGATTCGCTCACAGATGAACTACCTCGTGTGGAATGCAGAACTCTGTACCCAGCCAACAACCATCCATACAAAGTTGCCCCGTCTGTCAGTCGGTTACGAAAATGAATTTTACGCAATTGTAGAAGGAAGAAAACTACTCGACGGCACAATTGAAGGCAGTGTCAACTGGAGTGGCGCCGGCGACGGCGCTCAGAGGACGGGTGGGCTGTGCAATACTCATGTTCCTTTAATGTCCTTTGGAGGCAAGAGGCGAGAGGACAATTTTGAGCCTTGTCGTGGACCATCCCAGTCGCTCTACAGGATTGGAGACGTCCTCGTCGTAGAATCCTCGGCTCCACTACCACATATCCTTCCAGTGCCTTTTGTAATAGATGTCTAGAAACAGCTAACCTTCTCATAGCAGGTCTGGTGGATGATAGGAGGAGGAGGAGGAGGTGGAGGAGGAAAGGGAAGAATCCTCCACAGTGCATTAAATCACTTATGCCTTCTTAGTGGCACCGTTTATTTAACGGATTTCGTATAGCATTTATTATATCGTGGGCATGCTTTGGAGATTTTCCGAATTCATTCATTAGGATTGGTAGACGAAATCGCAACTACACGATTCAAGGTTATGGAAAGCCATATTAATCTCACTCCTAACTGCTAACCTGTTTGCACATTGGAATTAATATTTTAACCTTCTTGTAAAAATTGGGCAAAAGTAGGCAACAATTTTTATGCACCTTCGTAGGAGTAAAGAAAAACGATGTGTCTTGGGATCTTTACGCACCCCATATTCATGAATGGAAATCATGGCGCCAAGATGAGAATTTTTATTATATTTTCATGCACATTTGTAGTGAATTATGAACTGGCAATTAGGTGTGGTTTTATATTCCAAAATTTTACAGAATAAAAATGCCCCAAATTGGGGAGGCAATACACAAACAATTTTAAGCAGAAAAATATTAACGCTGGCCTTGGCGTGGGGGCTTGATTTTAATCCGGACGGTGTATCACCCTCACATTCCCAAGTAATTTTAACATACTTTGCCTAAAAAATCACCAAAATGGCACGAATTTATTTAATCAATTTCTGACAAGGTGTTGTAGACTCTAATAACGCACGATTAAAGTGGAGCCTTAAATGCTTTCAAAAGGCATTCAACGTAGTGCCCATCTTTGCTACCCACCGGATGTGAAAAAAATATCGTTCTGGGAAAAATCCCTCTTGCATTTAGCCGAACTCAAGGAAGTTATTTTCTGAATCCGTATGTGAATTCAGCCCTGTTCCTTAAACGGCCTACTTCGCAACCTACTTATTTCCTGCTTTCCAACGAGCCTTTAAGCACTGGTTGATGAATGGTTAAGGACCAAGAAGTGGTTAAAAGAAAATCAGAGGACTGTCGTTTGAGAGAAGGGATTGCCTTCTTTTAAGACAAACCATTGGTGTGCATACTAACCTCCAGGATGCGACTCGGGTTTGTTAATGCTTCCTTATAGGAGTAGTAGTTCCTTGGAAGGGATCTAAGGTCAGCTGCCCATCGACCTTTCAGTTGAATGTCACCCACACCACCGTAACGCCATCCGGGTGGAGGTTCTATACCTTCCAACTGAGGAGACTGGGTCTAGACCCAGATTTTAAGCTTTTAAAGGATACGAATGCCTCATTGTGCCTCAAATTTGAGAGGCAATGCACAAACGTTTTTAAATGCAAAATATTAACGCCTACCTTGGTATCCTGGTTTGATTTTAACCCGGACGGTGTACCATCCTCATTTTTCCCAAGTAATTTGTAATGCTGTTTGTTTAAAAAATCATAAAAATGGCACAAATTCATTTATTTTATTTCTGGTGAAGTGTTGGATGCCTTAATATCTCACCATTACAGTGGTGCCTTAAGTGCATGCAAAAGGCATTCAAAGTAGTGCCCATCTATGCCACCCATCGGATATTAAAATAAAATATTTAGATACTGGAAATCCCTTTCACATTTCTCCGAAATCAGCGAAGTTATTTGTTGATTCCGTGTTTGCAGGCAAACCACTGTTAGGATCAAAGCCTATCAATTATTAGCATTTAAGATTTGAAAAATACTATAGCTCATGTTATAAGCAAATCTAGATTCTCTGTAAGCCGAAAAAAAAGTTAGCATAGCCACTTATAATTGGCCAATATCTTTGTACCATGGATGTTGTATAGAGGAGGAGGTTAAGGCGATTCATAGTACTCATTCTAAAATTAATTTACTCAGTTTCGCTGGCTGTTTTGAAACCTTTAAGCACTGGGTAATGAATGGTTTTCTTACACAAGGACCAAGAACTGGTAAAAAAGAAAATTTGTTTCACAATGATCGAAGCGATTGCCATTTGAGAGAAGGGATTGCCTTCTTTTAAGACAAACCATTGGTGTGCATACTAACCTCCAGGATGCGACTCGGGTTTGTTAATGCTTCCTTATAGGAGTAGTAGTTCCTTGGAAGGGATCTAAGGTCAGCTGCCCATCGACCTTTCAGTTGAATGTCACCCACACCACCGTAACGCCATCCGGGTGGAGGTTCCATGGGCGTTCCAACTGAGAAGACTGGGTACGAATGCCTCATTATGCCTCAAATTGACGTAGCGATGCACAAACAATATTAAATATGAAATATTAACGCCTGCCTCGGTGTCTTGGTTCGATTTTGATCCGGATAGTGTACCACCCTCAAATTCCTAAGTAATCTGTGATGCTATCTGTTTGAAAAATCAGCAAAATGGCACAAATTAATTTATTTCATTTCTGGCAAAGCGTTGTAAGCCCTAATAACTCACTAATACAGTAGTGCCTTTGGAAAATGCAAAAAGCGATCATAGTGGTGCCCATCTATGCCACCCATCGGATACAAAAAAAATAATTCCGTACTGAGAATCTCCATTACATTTATCCGAAATCAGAGAAGTTATTTGATGACTCCGTGTTTGCCGGCAAACTACTGATAGGATCAAAGCCTACCAATTATTAAAATTGTGGTTATGCAACATTAGAGTAAGTTAAGGATTGAAAAATACAATAACCCATGTTATAAGCAAATCTAAAAATCTCTAGAAGCCAAAAAAAAAACTGGCATAGCCACTTACAATGGGCTGATATCTTTCTACTATAGGTGTTGATTAAGGCAGTCGAAAAAGGCTTCATTTATTAAAAGTGTTTCATAGTACTCACTCCAAAATTAGGTTACACAATTTTATTGACTGTTTTGAAACCTTTAAGCACTGGTTGATGAATAGTTTTTTTTTTCAAATGGACCAAGAACTTGTGAAAAGAGAGTCAGAAGGAAATTCGATTTACAATATTTCAAACTACTTCCTTTTGAGACAATAGCTTTCCTTTTATTTAAGGCAAACTATACTCACTTCTAGAATGAGACTCGTGTTTTTTGATGCTTTCTTAGAGGAGTAGCACTTCTGTGTGGGGGAGGAGGGGGAGGGGCAGGGGAGGGGAGGGGAGGAGTCTAAGGTCAGCTGTCCATCGACCTTTCAGTTGAATGTCACTCACACCACGGTAACGCCAAACCGGGAGAGGGTTTTATGGGCGTTCCAACTGAGGACACTGGGCCTAGACCCATTACGCCATTTCCTTTGATCTCCTGTCGTCTGGCTGTCTGCCACACCGACAGTGAGCATGCACACAGTGCGGTGCGTGCCTTTGTGTACGTCTGTACAGGAATGCCAGTGTTTTTGATCTGCGCCGGTGGCAGTAGCGGTATTTTGACGCTTTTGGGGTTGATTTAAACTGACCTCATTAGGCTCCTCCGTTGGCCCACCTCGTGTGCTTGCTCGAATGTCACAGCTCTTCTGGGTGTGTTTTTAAAACGCACTTTTTAACGGTTCTTTTTCCCTCTAATTCGTTTTAACAGGGTGCAGATAAATGTTTAGAAACTCGCTACATTTGCTTTAAAAAAATCTGATTGATATCTTTGCAGAAAGAGATATCAAAATACAAGCAGCCGAATAGCAGATGATGTGGTGCATACATGGTAGAAACAGCTAAAGCGTCTGTGGCCTCCACAAATTTCCCTTAAGGTAAAAGAAGGCTTAGTACCAGGGCAGAATATACATTCCGGAAACAGAGGGCTTAGGGACTACTGGAATTGCCGGGAGGCCGGCCAACCGGCTGGTACAATATGGCCACCCGAGTTACCGAAACCCGCAGTCCAAACAGGCAAAGTATTACATATCCCCTCTCTTCCTTCGAGCGGCATCCCCGACGCGCCCCTTGATTAACCTCCCACGTCAGCCATCACAACGTACTCAGTGCTGGAGTCATCCACGTGCTAACCGTGCCAGTCATCGAGATTCGAGCGCATGTGTTCTTGCAGTACCATGAATTCCTACCAGCACTCGGTAAAGCAAGGGCGTATTTCTAATAATTCTCCTCTCTCACCACAATGTGTTCCAAAGAAAGATGGAGATACGAATCCAAGTTTTTGAATGGATTGAGACACACGCAACGCACATTGCGATTCCAGGCTTTTGATGCTGTGGGATAAACCCTAGGGCAAATGGGGAAATCGGGCCTCATAGGAACGGGATGCAAAGCATTAAACGATGCTATCGAATGGCGTCTTGCACATTCTACATCTGTAGATATGCATTTCGGCGAAGGGGAGCGAGTTGCCCGAGAACTTGAGAGAGAGCTTATGGAGGTTGCTTGACTACAACGTTGCTGATCCCTCTTGGCAGTTCCACTGGACTTGGAGTTCACGGCCAGCGTCGTTTCAGCTATTAATAGCTTTGGTGCAGAACACGTGGGTGGGGATAGGTGCCGAAGATGGACGCCGATCTCAGCCCTTCTGTAATGGGATGTCAGAGATTTCCCCATTCGTCGCACATGCACTTCTTTCACATCGCCACAGTTCGTCCCAAACGGTGTAGATTAGGATAGAAATCCATCAAAGTCGGGTCCACCTTCCGCTGCTACCAGCGTAGGGTACCGATACTTTCTTTAAGGTAAAAGAAGATATAGTACTAGGGCAGAACGCATATCCCGGAATTAGAGAGATTAGGACTGCTGACATGGACCGGAGGTCAGCCAACCGGCTAGTACAACATAGCCATTTAAGTGACCGAAATCGAAACCGGCAGTTCGAACAAACAAAGTACTGCAGTGTCTGCCTCCAAGTTCTCCTAAATACACTCAGTCGTGTTTCCTTTGTATTTTGTGATCTCATAAAATGTCAGGTACACTCGATTTAATTAAAGCTGTAGGGGCTTATAACGTGCCCAGATTTTTTTTGAAAATGGTTCGATAGCGGAGCGTAGACCCTTAAAACGCTTCAAAAACTGTTTCTGGCGAGGATTCATCTAAATGCAGGTGCTTAACTTTCAGAAATACCATCTAGTCGAGAAATCTAAAGATTTGCTTATCATTTTAACGTTAATTCGAACGTGAGTGAGTATTTAAAGCATTTATATGCGCGAGCATCAAACGAGATGGTTGTAGGAGCTGAGCGCTTGAGTGTCATCCATAGACACATGGCAATAGGCCTCTTACTATGAAACAAACCGTTTACAAGTGTTTTCTGGTTTGTAACAGGTCGAAGTTGGAAATGTATAAACATAATGTAGCATCACGACACTTTTTTGAAGACAAAAGAAGAAATAATGCTAGGGCGGAGTAAATATGTTCAGCAAGCAGAGGGATCGGGCCTGCTGTCATGGTGCAGAGGCCAGCCCACCCGGCTAGGGCAATGTGGCCACCCAAGTGACCGCCATCGAAACCGACGGTCTGAACACCCAATGCATTACACATTAAGTGTGCTAATACTTCATTGGTCTTCGAACCTACCTATTTCCTTGGAAATGCGTCATGGTTACCAAACGATTACAAGTGAGATGGATCTATCTAATGAGACTAAAGCATCTGCAAAATCCCTTCCAAAAGTCCACGTTACGTAACCATGCAAGGATGTCGCATCGCCTTCTTATTTCCTCAAGATTGTTAAAAAAGGTCTAAAAGAGCAATCGAGACGACTACATTTCGTTACTGCTAAGACTAGATGCGGTTTATGGAAATGAACTTCACGGCTAGCTTGTTCCTCTGGTGATGAGGTGTGTTCAATCAAAATGACAATCATTTTGACAGCAAACAATTGATGTGATAGGTATAACTCTTTTTTCTTCTGACAGCCAGTATAAGTTTCGCTCACTTGGGTGGCCATATTGCCCTAGCCGGTTGGGGCTGGTCTCCAGGCCATGCCAGCAGACTCACTCCCTCTGCTTGCTGATAATATGCATTCTGCTATAGTTCTATGCCTTCTTTTGCCTTTAAGGAAGTCTTGTACCACTACATTGGTGGCAGAAGAAAGTGGACCCCTTTTTAATGCATTTTTATCCCGATCTATGCCGATTGTGACAATCTGTAGAGGTGCAGAAATAAGCATGTGCCACGGATGGGAGAATCTCTGATATCCCATAATAGAAGGGCTGAATACGCCGTCCGCCTTCGGCACCAACTCCATCTCCGTGGTCTGCAGGAAAGGTACTAACTGCTGAAGCGACACTAGCCGTGAACTATCTGAAATATTTCGTTGTAGAGATTTCACCAACATAACCGATTAAGGAGACCAATTTACTGACGTTTCCCTACGGATATACTGAAAGTCGATAGAATCACAAACTCCGAATTTTTTTCCAAACCAAACAAGACTCCAAGTGCAGTTGAACTACCGAGAGGAAGTAAGTGATGTGATGGTCAAGCATTTTCTCGGTTGCGCCCGAATTTTTGTGGTTGGCGCAGTTAGTTGGGCGTTTGTTCTAACACGGATTATGTTGTGATGGCTGAAGTGGGAGGTTTACAAAGGGGAGCGTCGAGGAAGATGTTCAAAAGAAGTGAGGGACTATGCAATGCTTTGTTTGTTTCAACTGTCAAATTCGGTCACTTGGGTGGCTATATTGCTCTAGCCGGGCGAATATGGCCTCCGGACTATGCCAGCAAACCCATTCCCTCTCAGCTTGCTGGATATATGTACTCTGCCCTAGTATTATGTCTCAGGACGCTAAAATAAGCTATGTTTATTGTGTTTGATGAAAAAGAACAATAAACGGGGAGATGTTACGTAATTCTTGCAAAAATATGCCTTGAAAAACGAATGGGAATTAAAACAATCCATTTCCTTTCAAAGCAATGGATCAATTCTCCATGTTCAAATCATAAATTCCTGCAATTTGCACGCATTTGAAATTCTGGTTGAAATAATGGTGGTGTTTATATGCGCTTTGTAGGTGAGAGAAGGGAACGCAACATCCACGTGGTCGCGGACGAGCTCGCATCTTCCCTTCCAGAGCCGGAGACCCAACCCCAGTAGATTTGGACTGTTTTACCTGCCTTTTTTCCTAAACAAAGTGATGCCAAGAAGAACTCGGCCTTCTTGTAGCAAGGTGGAAAGGAAGGAAGAGGAGGAACGGGAAAATCCCGCTGCACTGTTAATTACTCATTGGAAGAAGGTGATCACCCTAAAATAAAAAAGGATGTGCATAACTTACCAGTGAAATCTAAATTGCTACTTTGCACACTATTTGGATGCTCTCGTTTCAATATTTTGTTGAGTAGAATGCACAAAAGTATCTGTTTAAATTTTAATTCTCGAAAAAATAGCAGTGATTAAATTTTCATTAGCTTGCTCATAATTTTCCATTAAAAGTTACGAGAGCTTTTAATGGACTTTAACTCACTCATATTTTCAAATAGCCCTTGTTAGTTTCTGCTTTGTCTGAGTTGGCCTTTCTTGTAAGCAATTTCCTTCCTCTACTTGTGGATGAAATGGTGTGCTTTTGGATAATTAAAAAGCGTTTTTGTCCATAAAATCCATCCGATCTATTAGGGGCTCTCGATCAACAACCTTTTCACCATCCAATTTAAACATTTTCTCCGTGCAAATGTCTGACTAGTGAAAGGGAATATTTCACCCAAATCTCTGGTCGAATCCGTGTGACATTTACTTGCATTTCAAATTGGCTGGCAATAACTCAAGTGGATTTTATCTAACCCAAACTGTCAAGTTTGACATCTGTGACCTCATTCCTCTGGGGCGTGTTTCGCCCACTCCTTCCTCCCCTCTCCCCCTTTCTGCCTCGGTGCACTTTAGCCTACAATCCTTCTGGGTTGTACTTTCTCCCCATGATCAGTGGGCTCACGTTCATTATGGAAAACGATTTAGATGCCATCTCTAGGCAACCATTCAAGTCTGGGCCCCGAATGTACAGGGAACTAAATACAAGTAATAGAGTTGTACTAATAAAAGAAAAGCTGATGTGCGTCTTCACGTTCTTTGGGGAATAATTGTCCTCCATTTTTTGTAGGGGAATGATAAAATTATATTTTCATAAGACTGTTATACCCATCTGCTGCACCTTTTTGAAAAAAAAAACAAATCTTGGATGTTTGATTGGCATTACTGTAATGCTTTGAAATTTTGTTTGACTTTAAGCTTGATGGAATAGATGCGTAAAAACCTTGCGGATTGTGCCTCCGCTTGACGGTATGACCTCCGGGTCAAACCAGTAGTCTCCCAGTCTTTACGTACTTCCTTCTGTGCTACTGTGCCTTCTAATCACTTTCTGGAAGACTTGAGGAGCTGAACCACAATTGTGGTAACGGATAGTTGAATGCCCAAGAATGGATGCAAAGTTTCCATTTCTTATGTATCAAACGAGGGGAAAATATATTTTAAATGGAAACATCGGATTCGGTAAACCTACAAAATATACCAACGACATAATAAATGCATAGGAAACATGTGTGATAAATAAATTGCTACACGAAATCCGTTAAATAAATGGTGAAACTAAGAAGACATGAGTGGAGGATTCTTCCCTTTCCTCCTCCTCCTCCTCCTCCTCCTTTCTACCAGATCTGCTATAAGAAGGTTGGTTGTTTCTAGACACCTTTAACAGAGGACGTCTCCAATCCTGTATAGCGACTGGGATGGTCCACGACAAGGCTCAAAATTGTCCTCTCGCCTCTTGCCTCCAAAGGACATTAAAGGAACATGAGTATTGCACAGCCCACTCGTCTTTCGAGCGCCGTCTCCGGTGCTACTCCAGTTGACACTGCCTTCAATTGTGCCGTCGAGTAGTTTTCTTCCTTCTACAATTGCGTAGAATTCATCCTCGTAACCGACTGACAGACAGGGCACCTTTGTATGGATGGCTGTTGGCTGGGTACAGAGTTCTGCATTCCACACGAGGTAGTTCATCTGTGAGCGAATCTCCACTACACGGAAGGAGTCTCAATGCCAAGGGTGGTGCAGTTTGGAATGCGTCGCGGGTGCGGCAGTGGGTCTGTATATTTGGACGAGATCAGCATCCTGGTAGATGTTGGGTGGACTGTGCTTGTCGAAGTATTTCTCATGTCTACTACGAGACATTTGTAAGTGTCGTCGGGGAACATTGCTCACGGTGGGGGGATTCTCTAGTGAGTGACTGTTCTCGTTGGTAATTGACGAGCTGAGGTAGAGTTTGGCAGCCTTGGTCGATGTCGGAGTCAGCAGAGATCCCCGCATCTATCTCCACTACGAGTAGCTGCTGTGGAAGAGCGCAGAGAATCAGTGGGATCATCTGCCGCTGTGGATAAAAGCTGATGTAGAACCCAACGGTTTTAATGCAGTTTCTATGGTGAATTCCTTTTTTGAGTTGGGGAGTGGGTCACCAACGCTGCCACTGGTGTAGAGGATTGTTGGCTGTCCACCTCTTTTCTCCTACCATCCCCACTATGAGAAGGTTGGTAGTCTCTAGACAGTGCTTAGAGACAGAGGCGGGAGGTGTTTTAGCGGAGCTGAGATCTCAACGACGAGGACGCCTTGGTGCCCGGGGAAGCGACTGTGTTTGTCCACAACGATGTTTAAAATTGTCCTCATGCCTCTCACCAATATATAACATTTAAAGAATATAAGTTTTACAATGCTGGCCATTGCATATATGAATGTAATGCTTTGTACAGCGATTTATATTGTGCATTCCTTTCTGGGGCCTTTAAGTTTACATCTTTATCATAGTAGAGCCATATTCTAAGTTAACACTAAAACTGAAATCCCTAATTCCCGAGGTGTCTGATAAACGATCAAATTGAAACGAATGAAGCAAATCTGAGCTCAAAGTTAAGCAAAATCTGTAAACCCCGCAGAAACGTATTATTATTTGGGGAAGGCAAGTGGAGAATGTTTAGAAGATGGCGCACATTTTCTATCGCCTTGGAGAACAGAGAGTTTATTTGCACTGTGTAATCGTGACATTTTGCCTGCAGCATTCCTTAGTCGTGGTCTTGGAGGTGCCCACAAAAATACAAACCACCATCAAGTGGAAGCATTGCACAGTTGGTATTAGCTCCTGGTGATCAACTAATTGAATCAACTAGGCGAAACCTTATGAGTGGCTTTGGGTTCAAATAGCGTAATGGAATAGAATGGTGCTAATTTTTCCTTTTAACTATTTTTGCTCTACCATGCAATTCGTGAGAGAAAAGGAGGTGCTAGGTTCAGAGAAAAGTTAACACCAAAGACTCTGTGGCCATTTTAGGTTCAACACGTGTTTATGACCTCAGGCAGTTGTTTTTCAACCATAAAATTATTGCGGCTATATTATGCGTGAGAATTGCAGTCACATTGGAGCGAATTCACTCTAAGCCGAAAGTATTGCATTGTGTGAGTGTTTTCCAGTTCTTCGAACAACCGTAAATAGAAGCCAAATTTGTTCACCCTTCTCGGTTAACTCAAAGTAACTTGGCTACCAATGAAAATCGAGGAAAATAGAGACATATCTACTGGAGAGCAATGTACAACAAGCTTTTGTCGCCCGTTATACAATTGATTTAAATAAATAAAACCAACTGAAATACGCAAGTAATTAGAATTGAGCAAAATTAATGTTGATGAACTTTAGTGACTTATTTATGCATGTTAATTTACTTCTTATTAGGGCTATATGGATCAAGAGTTTTTAATGGATAGGACAATAGTTAAAAAACTGTTCCGCTAATAAAGTTGTAAACTATACCACATTCTTCCCAGAATTTGGACTTAATTTTTACATTTACATTTACAAAAAAACAACCATAAACAAATTTTTGCGTCGAATGAATACGAAACACTGAGTGCACCATTTATAGCTATGTGATTTGTGCGTTTTGATCATGATGATTTTTTCCCGATTTTATTCCCACTTAAACTCTTAACTTGAAATGTTTACTTAAACTTTGTTAGTAGGGTGTTCTGGATTCACAACCTTCCACATTCAATCACTGGACACCAATCATTTCAAACGCAGAAACTGCTGTGCAATTTAACGATCGCAAAATTTACATGGCTAGCCCGCATAATTTCGTTGTACCAAAAAGACCTATTGAATCGAGGTATTCACCTCAGTTATAGTTTACCCGCATAGGTACTTCATTCCTTTTGGGTTAGAGTAGCTGATTTGGTATCGTGGGATTTCGATCGTTTCTTTTATGTTCGCAGACGAGTCCCCCATAAAGTTCCTTAAAAATTGTGTTTTTGAGAAATGATATGATTTACTGTCAGTGAGGAAAATGTAAGAAATGCATTTGAACTTCTAACGTGCGCCTAGGCGGCAAATACTTGTCAGAGCAAAATTTTATTTGTGCTTTATTTGCAATGTAAGCCTTCGGTTTGGCTACTCGTTGTGAGAACTAGCAATTCAACTACTGTCTTCAGACAATAATATCTTTTTGCTAATTGGTGGAAGGCGCCTTTTAATTCCGCATATGATCAGAAATACTCTTTCAATAAATCGTGATGACTGCATGCATTTGAAGTGCTATAAATTACAAAGCGAGCTTTTAAGAACTGCGTAATCTACAATAAACTTACTTCATTTGAAATTCAGGATTTTAGTAGACATCTTAAATACGCGATTCGGCTAGATTTTGAGCAGCTTTTTATCGGTGCGCACGCAGTATGAAGAAGCCGATTTTATTCAACGGTATGAGAAAATCAGTCTCGGCAGGCTTTGCTCCTGCCATGCAGCATAGTCTTCGGATCAAGCTGGTAGCCTCCTAGCCTTTTACGTACATTATTAATGACTGATCTTCCATATTATTATGGCTAGTTGCTGCTTTAGTGACCTGGTATTATGCGTTATTTTGCCTTCAAGGAAGTCTTCGGACGCTGCAATGATGGCAGCTGAAAGTGGACCCCACTTTTATAGATTTTAATCTCGATCTATACCGCTTGTGATAAACTACAGTTGTGCAAAAGAAGTGCATGCGCTACGGATGCGAGAATTCCTAATATCCCACAACGGAAGGGCTCGGAATGACGTCTGTCTTCGGCGTCTACCCTATCCCCATGCTCTGCAAGATAGCTATTAACAACTGAAGCGACACCAACTGTATACCATCTAAAAACGTATTGTTGTGGAGATTTTTCTAACATGTCTACTTATAGACAAGCTTATGCTCGGTGAACTTTGTTTCCAAACCGAATGAAACACCAAGTCGAGTCGAGATGCTAAAAGGACTCTGTGACGTAGTGGTCAAGCATCTCCTTAGTTGGGCTCGAATTACTATGACTGGCAGGGTTAGCTGGTGGCTGTTTGTTGCGACAGCTGAGACGGGAGTGTGACTAAGGGGAGCGCAGAGGACGACGCTGGAAAAAAGAGAGTAACTATGTAATCCTTTACTTGCTCTGAGTGTCATTTTCGGTGTCGGTCACTTGGGTGGCTATATTTTCCTAGCCGGAAGGGGCTGGCATCCAGGTTATGCCAGCAGCCCCATCCCCTCTGTTAGGTGAAGATATGTATTCTGCGCTAGTGTAAGTTATGTATGTGTGTATACATGTATTAAGCAAAGACGGACAGGGAAAGGGCTACCGTCATGGCCTGATAAAGCTAATGCGGGCACCCAAGTGACCGTAAACGAAACCGACAGCCAAACAAACAATTATTTACAAATACTCTTACACAAAGCACCTCCTCAACGAAGGCGATCGCAGTTGAAAATGCCGATTCATAGTCTCGATTTGAGATTTTAAGGATAATATAGAAATATGGGGTTAAAAATATCATAGACGCTATACTCAAAGCTCGAATTTTAGGACATGGTATTAATTAGAAATTGGGTATATGACTCTTTAAAGTTTGCTTGTCATTTCCTGATTTGAGACAGGTTAAGGGGGCCATCTCTTGAAACTACGCTATTTGCACAACTTCTAAATCATTGTTATGTCCTTAAATTTGAGAGGAAATTCGCACTAGTCGATGAATTTTGTTTTAAACTTTTTCTATTGTTTTAAGAATATAAGAGTTTACTTTTGGAGTTCTTCAATAAGGTGATTTGTCGCCTTTTTTCAAGTAATTTTTAAGCAGCATTTGTAAATGTTTGTTTGAGTAAACCTAATAACGTCTATTTTAATTTAATACGATTTGTCGCGTGTTTTGTTTGCACTTTGCGGGAACCGTCCTTCAGCTGCGTTATGAGCCAACCTTCGGGATTAGACGATTGGGTCTCACTAAACATAGCTTTAGTAGAAGCTACAATAGGTGTTTTTCTTTCCCTCTTGTTAAACTTTTTATTGCATTCTTTTCGCACCTTAAGCATGCCCTTTATTTTGCTCTTTTAATGCACGTATTTTTTAATATAGAAGAATTCTTAAACACGCCACTGCCGTCGGATGCGTCGCAACTTTCAGGCTCCACTAATCATGTGCTGCATTCTACTGATCTTACCAAAGCAAACTCATCCCCTGAAAGCGGGACGTCATTGATGGATGCGTCTGATTCATTTAAATGGTCCGGCAACCCTTTATTACTGACACCGACTAATGTCATCCCAAAATCTCCCACTTCAACGTCTTAATCACCCATCTCAGGTAAACTCACCTTCCATCCCCAATCCAATGAATGGAATCTTTTATATTTTTCTGTATATTTCTTCGCTGTTTTGAACCATTTTGTCCCTAACAAGTGAGCTAATAATGATCTTATTCTGTCTCTTGTCTTATTAAGGGGAGAAATGACAAGGTTGCATTCTCTGCATAACCTTTAACTCGATTCTAGTCTTCAATCTACGAATTTTCACGTTGCGATCCTGACCTAATTCGGGTTGAGCATATCCTACGAGCGGAAGTTTTCAGGTCATGTAGACCCGTGACCTTGGTCCCTCCTATGACCATTACTAACGCTGTTAAATGGCCTCGTTGGCCCCTTTTTTACTAGCACAATGTTAATGACTTAGAAATTAGAATTGTGGTAATAAATTAACATACTTTTGGGTGATTCCTTGGAGCCTGATCACAAGCTAAGTTTCTCTTACGAATTTAGTTCGCGGTAGTGATCATCAGGGTAGTGTGCAGCAATCTATGCATGCAATTTTGTGCTCTTTCTCATACTTAAAGCGCGCCCAATTCACTTGATTGAATAGCATATTATGGCCTACCTCAACGCGAGGATAGTCATTTACCATGTCTTGAGATTTAGGTGCTTAAGTAGATCACTGGTTTAAAAACAGTGGTGGAAGCAAGGGATGAATCAAGAGATTTGATGGTACTAAACTTGATTTGAATGGTAGTTAAATTATATATCTCAGGACGGGAAGTTCATTTCCTAGGTGAGAACAGTAAAAAGCTGTCAATTTTTAATGCTTGTAGCTATTTAAGCATTAAAGTGTTACTTGACAGTTGGCCAACCCATTTCACTGGCAAGCTCAAACAATTGGCGTTTATTTTTACCAGCCATTATTAGATATATCTAATGATGCTCCTAACAGCTATGGTTTTCTATCTGTTTTGGTACTTATCTTGAGAGTACGAATGTTGTTTCACTTTGCTTATACACACGGTGAATCAGGTTTTATTTATTTGAATGACAAAGGGTATCAATTGTCTGTGCTTTTATGACACATTCGTAACTAGATGAGCATTCAGAACTCCCAATCTGGTCTGCATAATTATTCCCTCTACTTAGCACAATCCCGTCTGCCTACTTTTACCAATTTTTCTTAATATAAAAAACCCAGTCGCATAAAGCGACAGCACTTTTCGTCATTTTATAAAGCTAATTGCTCGTGTTGGTGAAATGACTCATTGTCCCGATGACCGCAATTCGAAACATTAAATATTTCGTCATCACCTTTATCGCCTTGTAATCCAGTGGCGGATGACTAATCCATCACAAAAACGGCAACTCTGAGCTCCCTCGAAGGTCACTGGTGAGCTGACCTAAACGCGCTAGCGCTGCGTCCGTGCTGTTGAGACTGTATCGAGATTCTACCGTACCTAACTAGACACCGCAAGGATGATAAAATAATCCACCAACAATGAGCGCGATCACGAAGACTCGTTTTGCTGTCGGTCATTTCTCAAGACCTATTTTTTTAAAAAAAAAGCGGTCATGACGCATGCATAGAGGAGGGGTTTGTTTACGCTACCTTCAAATAAATCTCCATGACCTATAAGGTCATACTTTCCTCCTTTTTGACTACGTCGCAACTTGAATAGTGTCGTCTTTACCACATGGAATATCATTTGTGAGCGAGATGTCTAAAACACTCAGATTACACATGATTGACTGCTATAATGTATAATGACTATGACCCATACGTTCCGGACCAACACACTTATTGTCTCAGCGGCGAAATTTGATGCTGTACTACTGGGCCACAAGTCGTTTAATGAAATTTTTTTTGATAAGTTTGCCCCATGTTTGTCGTTATGCCAGTCTACAAAAATTTAGAAGGAAATGTCCCTTAATTTCATGTCCAGAAAAGTACGGAGTTATAAATATTTAGACGGATGATCTGACTGAAACCGTTTAAATTAATAAACAGGTTGAATTGCGTTGGGGCAGAAAAGTCGTCGGGTTGAGTTTGTGCCGTACTGTTCAAAATTGGCCTTTTTTGTTACTATGGAGAGATGCATTGGAGCTGTGGATTGTAACAGCTAAAACAGTGGTAACCTAGATGATACGAGCCATGGGATTGGTATACTTTCAACCGATCCCGCCTCCAATGAATAGCCGGCTGCTACGAGCCACTTTGCCGAATCGTTGAAAGGATATCTCGGGTAGTTGAGATCAGCCAACTGAGCTGTTTTAATCAGAGACTAGAGGAATGCTTCCATTTGTGTTTAATCATACAAATTTTAACTTTAAAACATTCAACTTCAATTAATTGCCCCTGTAGCGTCCCAGGACCTCCTTGAAGGCAAAAGAAGGTATACTCAACAAACAGAGACATTGGGACTGCTGGCATGGCCTGGAGGCCAGCCAACCCGGCCAAGTGACCGAAACCGAAATTGGCAGTCAGAACAAAGAAAGTATTGCATAGCTCCCCTCTTATTTCTAGCGTCGTCTTCGACGCTCCCCTTGGTGGTAGACCTCCTGCGTCAGCCATCACAGCGCAATCAGTACTGCAACAAACACCCATGAGCTAACCGTGCCAGTCATCAAAATTCGAGGATAGTTGAGGAGATGTCACTGATCCCTCCTGGCAGTTCGACTGAACTCAGAGTTGCGTCCGGTTTGGAAAGTGAATTCGGAGTTAGAGGTTCTGTCGAGCATCGGTGTGTCCATCGGTCTCCCTAAGTAGGTATGTTAGGGAAATTTCCGCAAAAAATGTCTCCAGCGTTCACGGCTAGTGTTGCTTCAGTTATTGATAGCTTTCTTACAGAACACACGGAGGTGGTGTAGATGTCGGAGACGAACGTTGGTCTCAGCCCTTCTGTTATGGACTGTCAGAGATTCTCCTATCCTTATCCCATGCACTTCTTTCACACCCCTACAGATTGTCACAAGCGGTATAGATAGGGATAGAAATGCCTTAAAGTCGAATCTGTATTCCGCTGCCACCAAAATCGTATTCTGAGGCTTCCTTGAAGACAAAAGCAGGCATAACACTAGAGAAGGATAGACATATTCAGTAAACAGAGGGGAAGGGGCTGCTGGGATGGCCTGGATGCCAGCTCACCCGGCCAGGTCAAAATGGCCACCCAAGTCCGAAACCGAAGCCAAAACTGGCAGTCTGAACAAATAAAGTATTACAGTCACTTGTTTTTATATTTACCAGAGTGCTTCACCTTTAATTTTATTAAATCTGTTGAATGTATCACCACACATCGAAGATTTATCGTATCTTGCAGAGTACGGCTCAGCTGATCTTGGGAAACGGCACGACGGAGTCCAACGTGGACAGGTCCGGTTTGGCCGCCGGTTGGACGCCTGGGATATTGGTATCAGGAGGAGTTCCTGACGCTTTCTGCTTGCAGCCTTTCCTAACTGACTGGAATCGTTGGTTTTCACGACGTGAAGCTTAACCACGATCTCCAGCTCAGAAGTGAACAGTCACCCAGTTAATCACCCTGCTTAATGAGGTACCTCTGATTGCTTGTTCTTTAGGCGTTGCAGATTCCTAGCGTACTCCGCCTGGCTTTTGGTTCCGGTGGAAGAATTCTCTCGCTAGCGACCGCTCTCGTTGGTCAATGACAAGTTGGGCCAGCGTCTCGCAGCAATGATCGATGTCGGAGGCAGCAGAGGTCTCTCCATCTGTTAGCCGTCAAGAATAGCTCCTGCGGAAGAGAGCGGAGGATCAGTGGAATCCTCTACCACTGAGAATATAAATGATAGTTAAACCTAACGGTTTCTGTCCAGTCTGCCAAGTTCATGCCTCCTCTAAAGTGGGGCGGTCCGTCAATGCAACCACCAGTGTAGCATCCTGAGACTTCCTTGAGGGCAAAAGAAGGCATAATACTAGGTCAGGACGCATATCTTCAACAAGCAGAGTAAACGGGGCTGCTGGCATGGCCCGGAGGTCAGCTCCTTCCAGCTAGGGCAATGTAGCCACGTCAAAGACCGAAACCAAAACAGGCAGTCAGAACAAACAAGGTACTACATTCGGACTACCTGAACAAACTCTTGTTATAGATTAGTAGAGTAAAGCATAGAAATAAAAAGGGCATTTACGTTGATAGTTTAGTGCTTCATGTCTTCTTCGATGTAACAGAATGGCAGATGAGTTGAGGCTACTGATTAGGTCAAGAGGTCAATCTGTTAAAACTCAATTACCTGCATAATCCAACGTGCAATCACATCCTGACGTAGTTCATATCTCTTTCAGATGTCGTCTTCGTCGCTCCTCTTGATCCACATCCTGCACCTTCTATTACAAGGCTTTCGGTGATTAAGACCAACATCCGCAAACAGCTGAATGAAACTGTCAAGACTTTTTATTCCCAAGTCATGCATTCATTGCGACCGATTTTACTCTATCTGAAGTTGCATTCTTTATGGAAACTGTAATTGGAAGATGGAATGCACTGACCTCATCTCTACAACGAGGTCACTTCGTATCTCCGTCGCTAGTGGTAAGACCACTTACCTTTAAGAGGTCATTTAATAACGGATTGGGTTTAAACCTATTTCGTGGGGACAATGTTTCACTTCTGCACGTACTTGCTTCTTTGACCTCACTTAAGTGCTGCCCAAGTTTATATCTGCCTAAGATCTAATCCCCATTCATTGAGATACATGGATTCCTTTTCACTATTAA
Organism: Taenia multiceps; assembly: GCA_001923025.3. NCBI lineage: Eukaryota > Metazoa > Platyhelminthes > Cestoda > Cyclophyllidea > Taeniidae > Taenia > Taenia multiceps. Next base: position 1,025,696 of record CM010311.1, read on the forward strand.
AAGACCTCCTTTATTTATAGAGGCCAAAATCCCGATTTTTGTATTTTAAACTCTCGACTTCAAATGCGATTAATTGATGGCCTAAAATGTAGAAAAGCAAACAGAGAGAGCCTAGACAAATATCACTTACAGAAAGAGAATACGATGGAGTAGTACCATCTTATCCTCCCCTGTAGGAATAACACCCACCTCTTGTTGATTACTGCCCACTTTTGACCTTCATAGGGTAAAGGGATCTCACCCGAATTAAATTGACATTGGTAAACAATTGTGCCTGCAGCTTCATAATAATAATAATATAAATGTTTTCTTTAGAAGGTCAAGTGTGGGAGGGAAGAGGGGTTGATTGCATAGAATGGGAGATGACGTAACCTCTCGATCCCCTTTGGAGTGGATTTATCTGCCTCACCAAAATCCATTGGCCAGTTAGCGAACAATGGAGAACTGATAGCTCTCGAAGTCTATTTCCACTATCAATGCGCATGTGTGGAACTTGTCCACTGTCTTTTTTGTTGATGGAGGGTTAAACAAAAGGTTTTACCACCATTCAGGCTACAAATTGCATCATAGCACATCCGCACAATTGACTTGAATCAGGACTAGATGCAGCTTTTAATACATTTGGTCGTATTTAGTTCATCACGAGCGGCATTCCAACGCTTTAGAAAACCATCATTCTAGCAGTGATGGTCACTTGCGTCCATCCCGCCCCTCACTCTTCGGAACACGATTTTCCGAGTCTCCATGCTACCCTCCACCCTTTCGTCGACCCATCAACCATGATTATGGTAGTCTGCTTCTACTCTATGGACTACAAAGTGATTTCAACAGCCCACTTTGTCTGAGAAACGGAGGCTGGTACCTGCCTCTTCCAATGTCAACAGCCGGACAGTGTGGACAAAGTGATGGGAAACTTGTTGGGTGCATTGGCCCGGAACTTCAAAAGTGCTCCACCCATGACGTTTAAGAGTTTTAGAGTTTAAACCCCCAAACAAATGCTTATTGTCAAACTGGGCGGCCGAAATCCACTGTACTGTATGAGTCTTACCCAAAAATTAATCTCAGGATTAGTGGAGAAGCTGCAGAAGGTAAGACACAAATTAATTCTTCCCTACCTCCTTTTCAAATTTCATAAACTAATTCAATCTTCTTATTGATTGGTGCATATTTTTTTACCTTTATATGATAAAGAGGTCTCACCCGAGTTAAATTGACCTTTTTAAGCAATCGTGCTTGCAATTTATAATAATACTAATAATGCCATAAGAAATAGCTGACCCCTCATTTGTGTTTCTGCTACTACAAGTCCAAATATTTGTCCGATTCGGTGAAAGTTTTCTGCAACTTTGGGATTGGATTAAATGCAATTCGTATGGCAGACGTTCCCAAATCCTCCAAGAATATATCAATCAACAGTTTAACGGTACGAGGGATTAAAATGGCGTAATTAAGGGCATTGATAGGCAGCCATATGGTATAAGCAATTGTATGAACTTTAAAAGTCCTTAGAAGTCACGAAAATATCACCAAAGTTAGCTTTACCGAGGAGATAACGAACTTCTATGGTCACCTGACCTAATCTTAGCAGCGATTTTTCTCACTAGCCCTAGAAAACCCAATTGGTAAGTGGAAGTGTGGATCATTTAGCTTAAGCTATCATTGTGTCACTGTCAATTAACTAATAAACAAACTACAAAAACTTTATCTCGAGTCAGATTCTGTGGTCCACATGCATGACAAGGCCTAGGCCTGGGGAAAGTCATGCTACAAAAGCAAATAAAAGTTGTTATCCCAAGTATTCTTTATTGTGTTTATGACTGTGGAGATTCTTCCCTTTACTCCTCTCCCTTTCTACCAACCCTGCTATGGGAGTGTAGTAACGGAGCCGAGGTCTCTACGACGAGGACGTCTCGGTCCCAGAAGAGCGACCGAGTTGGTCCACGATCAGGTTAAAACTGTCCTCTCACCTCTCGCCTACAAAGTGCATTTAAAGAACATAAGTATTAAAATGACGATGGGAACGTAGCGTCCCGTGGCTTCCTTTAGGGTAAAAGAAGGCGTATTAACTGGGCAGAATATGTATTCTGGAAACAGAGGGATTGGGCGGCTGTTGGCACGGTCCGGAGGCCGGCCCACCAGCTAGTACAATATGGCCACCCAAGTTACCAAAACCGGCAGTTGGAACAAACAAAGTATTGCAGGGAATACCATTTTTCAGTCAGTCTGCCCTTTTGTGTGGGAAGCTGAACGTTTTTCCCAGATTGTTCCTATGATTATTAAATAAACGGTTTTTTGACAATTAAGTAGCAACAAAAATAGCGGTCGAAATCTTGCACATTTATTACCACTAGAATATCCGTTTAGACTCTTTTCTTTATTTCACATTGTTCGACACTGTTATTTACCAACCGAAGTGTTAAATGGATGAAAGATGTGTCTGAAATTCAAAGCAAACATTGCACCTCGTTCATCTGTGGATTTTAATAATGATTGCTTAACTAAAGTACTACACCGCCATATATCTTGAAAACATTACACTACTGAGTTCAAATACAACAATGGCGTTATTTCCAAAATATGAATATTCTTATGCTAGGCATCAAAATAATAAAGCGTTTAGTACCCACTCCATGCTAAAGACTTTATGGATCTCTGTAAAACTTTGTTCTGACTGTCGGTTTCGATTTCGGACACTTAGGTGGCTCTGCTGCCCTGGCCCGGTGAGGCTGGCCTCCAGGCCATGCCAACAGCCCCATTTCCTCTATTTGTTGAATATACATGTTGTTCTAGTGTTATACCTTCCTTTTCCGTCAAGGAAGTCTCGGGAAGCTGCGATGGTGACAACGAAAAGCAGACCCCATCTTGATGCTTTTCCACTCTGGTCCATACCGCTTGTGACAAGCTGAAGCGGTGCAAAGGTAGTGCATGTGCTACAAATTGTAGATTCTCTGGCATCTTCCAACAAAAGGGCTGACAACAACGTCTGCCTTCGACAGCCACCCCATCTTTGTGTTCTGTAAGAAAGCTATTAATAACTGAAGCGACACTATTCTTAAACTGCTCGCAAACGTTTCATTGTGGAGGTGCCCTTAACATGCCTGCCTAAGGAGACCTGTGTACTAACGTCTCCCTATGGGCAAGCTGATGCTCGCCAGAACTTCATACTGTGCATTCAGTCTCCGAATCGGACAAAACTCAAGTTGAGTCGAACCGTCAAGGTCCCCCTCAGTTGGGCTCGAACTTTGATGACTGGCACAGTTAATTTGTACCTGTCTCCTCCTGCACTGACTACGTTGCGATGGCTGAGGCGGGAGGCTGACCAAGAGGAGCGTGGGGTACGACGCTGAAAATAAGAAGGGGGCTACGTAATACTTTGTCCGTTCTGACGGCCAGTTCTAGTCACTACGGTGGTCACGTTGCCCTAGCCGGGTGGGTTGGCATCTGGGCTATGCTAGCAACCCCAGTCCCTCTGTTTGATGAAAATATGTATTCTGTCCCAGCATTATGCCTTCTTTTGCCTTCAAGGAAGTCTTCAAAACCTACAATTTCACGCCCGAAAAATTTATCGGAGCCATTTTCGAGAATGGTGGACTAACTATACGGAAGCGAGTGAACAATATTTAGTACGACAAGTTTGGGTTTTTAGCCTCTTTGTGGCGTTAAATCAACTATCACAATTGCATCAGTAAATATCAAGTTCGTTATTTTTAGTTTTTCAAAAATTTATGACTACTTTTGGACAAAAGTAGGCAATTCTCTTACCTGTTTGGGCATCAACAATGGCAGGTATGTAAATATTTAGCAAAGGCAAACAAACGTTCAAAATTGACCAACAAGAAGGTATTGCAGCTCTCCAAGTTTTTGCAGAAGACAAAAATTCATAAGTCCATGGCAGAAACTTTACTTCTGACGCATAGAGGGGCTGAGGGCTACAAGCATGTTGCGGAGTTCAACCTGTCTAGCGGAAGAACAGTGTCTAAGTAATCAAACCACAGGATTAAACAAATAACTAAAATCCCACACAGCTCCTCCCGCCTTTTGAGCGTTGTCGCCAGCATACTCAATGGCCATCAATTTTGGCACCTCCACTGAATCTGGGGTATTGGATTGTTTTTTGAATAGTGTATTGAAGAAGGGGAAATGCGCAGGTCATCTTATGTTCTCATCGTCATTTGCAAAAAAAATTGGTCTCAAAGCAGAGTCATTTAAAGGAGGATGAGTTCCAAATAACCTTGAAAGGAAAAGAACTTGCACCTATACATCAGCTTCATTCTGTTGTGCCTCTGTGCTATATTTCCTTCTTGATTTTATCCGTCTAGTTTAGACGTGGTGCACGTATATCGTGTTCGCTTAATTGTCACCTACTTACAGGTGCCGAAGCCAGCTCCTTGACGAAATATTTAAGTAGTTTGCGGCTATTGTTAGTTACCAATATCCCTTCTGCAGAGCCTTTAGAAGGTTGGCATCAATCTCACCTTTTCTGCCGGGGACTGTCAGATTCTCCCTCATCCCTAACACACACTTATCTTTTGTCACGTTAATGTTAAGCATCATCCAGTTCAGTCCACCGATGAGTCAAAATCGCCTATTTATTTATCCTTCAATGGTGCCAAGCAATCCGTGACGGCCTTATCGATACGATAAGAAACATGAAGAAGGCAGTATTTTTACTTCCCTTAAAAATTGTCACGAGACTTCCTTAAAGACAAAAGAAGGCATAATGCTTGGTTGGTGTAATACTTTGTTTGTTTTAACCACCGGTTTAGGTCACTTGGGTGGCCATCTTGTGCTAGCCGGTTGGTCGGCCTCCGGGCCGTGCCAATAGCCCCCAAGTCCTCTGTTTCCGGAATACATGTATTCTGCCCTAGTACTGCGCCTTCTTTTACCTTAACGGAAGCCTCGGGACGCTACAGTTGGAACATAGGTACACATGTATTCAGCAAAGGAAGAGAGAGATCGGGATTGCTGGTATGGCAGGAGGAGAATACATATGCACCCAAGCGACCGTAACCGAAACAGGCAGCCAAACAGACAAAGCGTTGGAGTAGCCAAAAACTAGTCTTCTTAAAAGTAATCAGATCTTGAGAGCTTTGAGCTGCTATCTAATTTTCCCACAGAAAATGAAAACAGGCTGAATACTAAGGTGAATAAGAAAATTATAACCCTACTGGTGTGAACCTATGCATCTGTTATTTTCCGGTATTTCCACTAGAATATCTTGCCAGCGAAAATGTGGGATATATATGGCTGATGATTCGTTTACGCTGCGCTAAGATCATGACTAAAGAAGGCCGCATAGATACGTAATTACTTAGTATTTTGCTTAACTTTACCTTTGAGCTGATAAATGGACGTCCGCATCTCATTTGTTCTCTGGGGCAGTAATTATGACTTTTCGCGTATTATTTGCAGGTTTTAGGCTTTGCAAATGAAAACTAACCATAGCATATGCTGTTTAGTTGTGATTTGCCAACTTTGCCAACGCACTGTACTAGTCACTTGGCGATAACTTTTTTATCAGCTGCTTTGCTTATAAACAAGCAATAATCGGACTTCTTTTACTTATAAAATTAAAACGATTACTGATACTTTGCTTAGTATGGAAAAGATTGTTGTCTTTAATGTCGACTAAGGTTGTTACTAAATGCGTTGTTGACCGCCTCAGCAGAGTAGCGCATCAAGCAAATTAGCGAATCAAACAAAAGCGAGGACCGCTTTCTTAATATGTTTCGAAATACCTTCCAGAGTGGGTTTTTATCCATTCTCTTCAGTATTGGTTCCAAACCTCTCCAGATTTGGGATAAAGTGGTACCTCTTGTTGGGTTATGTCCCTTGATGCTACAGTATTCGTTAGCTTCCTTTGGTGCCTTAATTCGCATCGGACGACGCAATTTTTTTTCAGGTTCGCAATGGACATATAAAACGCACGACAGATAATGATATTGAATCTTTGGTACTTGAGTTGGTCGGAAACAATGTCAGCACAACCTACATCACTTGCCCGGCGGATATGACAAAGAATCTGGGTATCAAATTGCCTATCCTCGTCCTTATTGTCAAAAATATGGAAAGATATTTCACTTTTGAAGTTCAGGTATTTTTGGATAATTGTATTGTTACATTGCTGGAAACCGTCCCTTTTAAAATTGGTATAAGAGATAAACGACATAAGGTCGCTTACTCGCATTCTTTCAATCCGTGATTCAAGGGTATAACCTTCTCTGATGGCTTTGTTCTACTGTCATTAAAACGCTAAAGTGACGAGGTGATCTGTGCGATTCTTGATATCATTTGTCTAATGGTAGATAGTACGCGTTTCGGTACTGAACAAATGTGATTCTTCGAATTTTCCAAAGTGAAAGTTGAGTGAAGCCTTTATCATATCCCCAGGTCCTCGACGACAAGGGCATAAAGCGACGTTTCCGAGCCAGCAACTTTCAGAGCACAACACGTGTGAAACCCTTCATCTGCACAATGCCACTGCGAATGGAGGAGAAGTGGAATCAGTTGCAGCTGAACCTCGCCGATTTGACCAAACGTGCCTATGGAACAAACTTTGTGGAGGTTCTTCGTGTGCAAGTAAGGCAAAGCATTCAGGGTTTTGGGAAGCTGTAAATTTATTCTGGACTGAGGATCTTGATTTCGTGACTCTTCATCAGGCTTTTGAGGATGGTGTTTAATAGGTTGCATACAGCTGAGTTCAATGTAAGGTTCTACCACTTGTGATTTCAGTTGTGCCAATGCGGGAACTCCGGGCACCTTGAATGAAATAAATCGGTAGCACCTTCCAAAAAGCTTCCACTCTTGCCTCAGGCTCATCGTATTTTCATTGAGCTCAATAAGTGTTCGTTGAATTCCCCTGTCTACTGAATATGTGATTGGTTTGGATAGCTGCACAGGTTATTACCCCGATATAATATGTTTAGAATGGAGAGGCATTGAATTAGACAGATTTGAACTGGATTTGAAGCACTGTTTTTGACACACTGCTGTACAAGTAGGTGTCGTTCCTGGTCTTTCTAGGTTCTATTTTGTCCTAGTTTAATTAGTAGGTTAAATTTAATGGGCAATCTTTAGCCTCAAATTGTGCCAGTTATTTCCAATCTGACGTGAGCCATACAACGGTTTTGCTGACTAAATCGTCACTCCCTAGGTTTTGAATTCTGCTTCATGAATAGTTACAGATTTCAGAACTGAGAACACGTTACCCAAAGCATATGTTCTGTCAGTCCTTGTTCTTGCATAATACCTCCTCGTTCGAAATTTGAACTTGGGGATATTAACGAAGGTAAGGTTATTTTGCATTCATTTTTGTTCCTTTTGCACGTCTGGAGGTCAAGCGAGTGAATTGGGGCAATCGCATAGTACTTTCACTCCAACCAATTTGAAGGATGCAATTGAGCTCCAAATTATCCCCCGTAATCTTTTTGTCGCTATTTGGTTCTCCCATAGGTTCACGCCAACTGTCGATTGCGTCGAATATTCTTCAGTGATCGTTTGTACAAAGAGACCGAACTTCCAGCCGAATTCAAGCTCTACCTGCCGATTACACAGACAAAAACGGACGAATGAAATGTACCCTTCCTCCCGTGCCTATACCTTCTCTCTTCAGATGAAACTTTTTTATAATTATAAAATTGTTTAGAAGTGTTTGTACAAGGATTTTCGTTGTTGTTTTTGGGAGAAAACGAACTCATCGTGTTATGCGCGTTCTTAGTGTTGGTTGTTCTTTTTTCTATTCCTAGTTCACTTTATTTCTAGCTTTATTCTCAAGATTAGTTTTATTGCCTCGGTTGACAACTCCTATTACATGTTGGTCACCGCTGTTATTAATATAAAGTAAAAATGAAACTGAGATGAATCAAATTTGGGCATTAGTGGTGCGTCAAAACTGGAAGCTGTGTACGATACTGGAAAGCATCCACTGGTAGCGACTACTACTCATAAAATCCTAGTAGGGAGGTCTAGTGCATTCCATCTTGTCAACTTGGTGGTACTAGCATCAACCAGTGACCAGTTTCATAAGGCAGTGACAGTATGGGACAATGTTCAATAAAATCATTAGGAGCATTTGGCTCCACGAAGCCACGATTTTCAGCATGGCAGAAAGAAGCTACAGGATAACAGGTTGTGAACAAGAGAATACGTTTTTGGGATAAGAATAGCATGGGCAGTAGTAGGGAACATGCATGATTAAATTCTATGTGTGATGATCTCATATGACTGTGCATCGGTGGGAAGGAAGTGGTCAAGCATTCGCTAAGCCTGCATCACAAAGTAGCTTTGTTCATACCCCATAGACGTAAAACAGAACTGCTACTGGAGACGTATATTGTTAGTATGCTAATATCCTCTGAGCTCTTCTGCACAGTGGTAATATAAATATGGTGTCCAGAGCCTTTCTCTCCAAGTCGTCAGAAGGCGTGGAGGGCTGGCAATAGATGTGGCACATCAATCAAGTTTAAAGAAAAGAGCAACAGTTCCTTCCTTCTTCCCTTAAGCTTCGCCTTCAAGGTTTTTCGTAGTCAGCATTGCACGCCGGCCACCACAATGCAATTTGTGCTTTAAAAAACGCCCATCAATCACGCCAGTCGTCGTCTTTGCGCGCAAATGAGAAGACATTTAATTACAACTTCTTTTATGCACCTCGGAGGTTCCACTGGATCAGTAGTTTTGTTCTACTCAAAAGCCGTATTGGAGGGAAGAATTGTACTTCTATTATAATGATGGAGGTTAGATGATGCTCTACGAAGCTACCTCATATGCCTAATCCTAGTTGTAGGCATAGTGACCTACATTGCGAGTCATTTGAACAATGAGTTTAAAATGGTAATGTTTCACATCTATGCCGCATTGCTACACTGCTCTCGCTTCAAAGCTGTTCAGCCTTTTATCTGGTCACGAAGATGGTTTGCAGCTAGTTTTGCTTTAGTTGATAATAGCTTTCTCACAGAATATGAGACTGAGACAGTTGCGGAAATTAGACATCATTTTCAATCCTTCCGATGAGAGTCTTCAGAGATTTTTCTCATCAGCGACAGAGGTCCTTAAACATTCAAAAATATAAATCGTTTTAGACATCCTTCGTATCCCACCGTCACTGATGCACTGCCTGGGTCTCTTCAGACGTTGAAAGGAATCATATTAGCATTGTCGACGCGCAGAAGGGCTGGAAATTGCTGACATGGCCTGGAGGCCGTGCAGGCCAATAGGATCCGCTTCTAAAGCTGTTTTACGACCATGTAATGCTTTGCTTGTTACGACTGCCGAATTCGGTTTCGGTCCCTCGGGTGGTCATAGTGTCATAGCCAGATGGGGCTGGTCTCTGGGCCATTGCAGTAGCCCTATTCCCTCTGCTTGCTGAATATATGTATTCTGCCCCAGTATTATGCCTTCCTTTGTTTTGCTGAAGTCTCGAAGTGCTGTATTGGTGGCAGTGGAAAGTGAACCCCAATTTAACGCATTTCTCTCCCGATCTATACCACTCTTGACAAACTGTAGTGGTGGAATAGAAGTGCATGTGCTCGGATGGGAGAAACTTTAACATCCCACAACAGAAGGGCTGACGACGTCTGCCTTCGGCATCAATTCCATCTCCATGTGATTTTCTAGCATAGTCGCTTAAGTAGAACAGTGTTCTAACGTCTCCATGTGGACACGCTGATGTTCGCCAGAACCTCTTACTCTGAATTTAGTATCTAAACTGGAGGAAACCCCAAATCCAGTTGAACTGCCAAGAGGGATCAGTGACGTGGTGGTCAAGTATCTCCTCAGTTGAGCTCGAATTTCGATGACTGGCACGGTTGGCTGTGATGGCTGACGCAGAAGGCTTACAAAGGGAAGCATCAGGGACGAGGCTCGAATGAAGAGGTGAGCTATGTAATACTTTGTTTTTTTCTGGCTGGCGGTTTCGCCTTCAGTCACTTGGATGGCGATATCGTTCTAGCCGGTCGGGCTGGTTCCTAGGCCGTACCAGCAGTCCCATTCCCTCTGCTTTCTAAATATATGTATTTTTCCCTAGTGTTGTGCCCTCTTTCGCCTTCAAGAAGGTCTGGAGACGCTACAACCACCATATCACCTTCTACGCACCCAACCAATCAGATTATTCCCAGAACATTAATAGCATTCTTGCCTTCAGTAGGGATATCTGGCAGCGCGTTGTCAATCTGAGATTGGTGCCGGACCGTCTACGAGACGCAGGTGTGATCATGACTGAGCTCAGTGAAATTTTGATTTTAGAGATGTCCGCTTAACGTCATATCAGATCAAGGACCTTAGAAATCAACTGAGGACCTGGAGAACACCACCCATTCAGACAGAGGCCTGTAGTTTTCTTTGGTATGCCAGGTTACTATATGCAACGTCAACCTCCATGCAAAATACTAACGGAAAGGCAGTATGAAAGTGTTTTAAATGGGTGAAAGAACATAAATAATTGTTCAAAGACTAAAGCAAGAATGCTCATCTCTGTACCAGCCCCTACATCGTCAAACTTCTAACCAATTTCTCATATTCTTGCTGGACATCTATGCTATCGTTGCGGCCGTGGGCAGCGGGTTACCTCAAAAGGGGAATGGATGGGAAGGAAGAAAGCAAGCAACATTGCTTTGGCTCTGTTAGTACAAGCTTAATGTAGAAAATGAGACAGAAAAGTGCAATAGAACGCGAGATGTTTGTTATTTTTATAACGTTTGAGCACATCAGACATTATCCTACAGTGAGAAAGTTCGTAGTTTAAACGAATCACGAGGTGCTGATCTGGTTGAAGACAACGAAGGAGATGTATTGAATGACGGTACGAGAAATCGCAATAAGGAGTCTTCCCAGTAAAATACAGAAAAGAAAACAAGCACAGTAATGCGGATTTGCTCTCTAGAGAAAGTTGAGGCTCCTAAGCACCTAGTGGTCCCTGCATCGGTGCTCCAATAGTTACACTATCAATCACAACACGTGGATGGTTAGAAGGCGCTGGACGTCTCGGGCAAAAAGGTACTGGTGATCTTTGTCCACCCTTGATGTGGTAGATTTCTGCAAAACCTACTTCTCTTGAAGCAACTTCAAAAGGTTAGAATTTATCGGTTATCGTGTCCCTCCAACCTGAACCCACAGGATTTTTAAGAAAAAAGTATGTATTACTACTATAAGTCTTCCATCACTCACCAAGGGCGGTAACCAATACATTCCGGCTATAATAGATTGCTTTATGAAAGTGGATGAGACGGCGCCTCCACTTGCTGGAGTCGTCAATATGGTGTACCTGAAGCATAAGACCTTCGAGATTTCTAGGACACCTAGGACGCTTTAGCATCCACGAGGTAATGAACAGGTGGTAAGGAGGAACTGCACTTTCATTGCACTACTGAAGGTTTTCACTATGGAAACACAGTCAAAAACTGGGATTGGAGCCTTGGATGGTGCCTACTTGAGTGTAGGACTGTAGTCCACACACCGACTGAAGAATCAGCGTTCATGATGATCACAGGTCTTAAATAAAAAGCACTTCCTGACACTTTACTACCAAACACGAGGTCAGAAACTCACAACGTTTCAGAATATGTACTGGGCCTAGAAGCTAAAAGCGAAGCAAACTCTCAATATTTATGAGAAATATTACGAGAGTCATGTAATACTTTGTTCGAACTACCGGTTTAGGTCACTTGGGTGGCCATCTTGTTCTAGCCGGTTGGTCGGCCTCCGGGCCGTGCCAACAGCCCCCAAGTCCTCTGCTCCCGGAATATATATATTCTGCCCTAGTACTGCGCCTTCTTTTACCTTAAGGGGAGTCTCGGGACGCTACAAGTCACATCTTAGACTGATGAGATATTATAGAAAACGCTATCATCTCAACGTCTACAGAGAAAGAGACCTGGTCCCACTTTAGAAGCCTATTCCGCTATCTGAAGTGCACCATAAATTTCATCATTCATGGAACAATCGCATTTCGAGTGACAAAAGTTATCTTACCAACGAACTACCAAGTTTACAGCACAAATTTGTACTCACTCACCATTAATAGGGCATGAAGATGCGTTTACGTACTAAGAAACGAGAGACGGGCAACGCAAGCGTCCTACACAGTTATCACCCAAAAGTGAAGCCTCACAGACGATGTTCAAAAAGGCGTAAGTACCGTGCAACTTGTGTTTGTTTTAATACGCCTTATAAGCGAGAGGAAAAAAGGAAGTGCAAATCTTGTGCTAAGGTACACGCCATCGGTCCCTAAAGAGTAAGCATAGGCTGAACATGGCTATACCCCAATTTTGTGCCCCATTAATAATCACACATTAATAAGGCATGTCATTTTTCAAATGATAACCCCGTTCAAAAGGAAATAAGTCTACAAAAGAAAAGGTTAAACATCAAATCAACGACAATCAAGCGAGTGTTGCGAGGGTTCCTTCCTTCTTCTCCTCTTCCCTGAGATTACTTCTTGTATGAGAGGCTTGAGTAATCCTGCGCCTTTTCATTGCTTTAGTCAAGAAAGTGAGTAGACATCGTATAAAGGATTGGGGGATAGTACTGCTTTACACTTTCCTCCCGCCTCTGGCCAACAAGGTACACATGAAGAACATAAGCATTACAACTAATGTCGAAAACAACAAATCTGCTTCTGTTCTAAAAATTTTAGGTCCCAAAAGGCCAACAACTTGTAGAAAATGGATTTATTCAGGCTTGTAATTTTTCTGCATTTAATGCTTACAACTATGACATTTGGACAACTATTCTACTCTTGTTGCAAAACAACTAGATTTCAAATAGTGCGTTAAGTGCAGCAAATTTTTACTACTTGTGTGCTTAAATATAATATTAATAATACCCTCTAAAAAGTAGTTTAAGCAGCCTTGTTTTAACCAATCAATTCCCTTTAGGGTATGTAACAGTACCGAACTTTGAAGTTATGGTGGTGTCCGTCGGATTATGCCTTTGCGAACATGTATGCTTCGTTAAACGCGACGGATGAACCGAAGGCCAGTTACTTTTGAAAATTCTGATGACATTTGCTTGGACCCTTATTTCAAAAATCTCCCCCCTGTTACTTCTGAAAAGCAACGCGGTTCAAATAATCATCGCGAAGATCTGGGTTCTAGCTCCAAGTCACGGTACATTTCTATTTCCAAAACATCTCTTTGTATCTTTTTTAGCAGCCGCGTGAATGGATTAAACAGTCGAGAAAGGTGCAATAAATTTCGAAGTAGATCTATCGAATCATCTTACCATACTTGCGACTTGAATTCTAAGTCTAGTAACAGCCCCTCTTCCCAACCCACTCAAGGTACCCAAACCAAATTGTTTTTTAGTGGTTTATAACAACTTAGCTTTTTTGCTCGTATTTTGACGTTATTGACTCCCCTCTTCATTGTTTGCCTCGGAAGAGATGGATCAACCGATCAATGGTGGCGGCCAGTACCGACACTTTCCCCCAGCTGATGAAGTGGGTGGGGACAGTTCCGATATGCTGAATTCCTCATCTATCGGCGATGATCACTTATCCCGTAGACGCCTGGTCAGCTCTAATAACAACAATACTAACCCAACCTCCCGTGATTCTGATATTGACAACGAGGCGCCTGAAATCGACGACGATGATGAAGACAACGAGGGTGGCACTAATGTCAATGATATGTCTTCAGTCTATCACATGCGTCGCCAACAACGTCGTCAGCAGCAGCGCCTAAGACGTCGGGACACGTCTTCCGCCTCAGTCTGTGGAGACACAGCATCGAGACGACGTCCACCGATCAGTCTCTCGCGCTCCTCCACTCGAATCGGTCAATCCTCTATACCCCCACCACCTTCAGAGCCACCGCCTTCGCTGCCACCCTGTGGTATTGATCTGAGCAGTCAGTACTCAATGTATCCCGTTCTTGGCGCCGGTGGATTCAATCTTGTCGGTCAACAGTCATCGGCTACACCGCCCACCATGCTTCACATTGCTGGCCTGCCTGTGAACTACCTGCCTTCAGGTAAGCGCTTTTGCTTTGAAGTGAATAGTGATTCACTGACTGTTGCGTGCTTTGAGTAATTGTTCGGAGCGTCCAAGGCCTGTTTAAAAGGCGTGCCGCCATTTCGGTGTTAAACTTCACGAGTGGTAATAGTCCACTTCAGGTGCTGTTAATTAAGATAGCAGACACCTGTTGCGGTGCATTTATGCAACGGCTCGTGGTGATGAGTCAAGGCCTCTTCCCCATCGAGTGCGCCAAATTTGAAGTCGCAGACAGGGATATTAGGAAGCTTCCAACGTTTGACTGATGCAAAGGTTTTTAAAGTAATTATGTGTTTTTAGTGGCTATCTTGACTTGGTAATTGTTGGTCCATGCTCATTCTATCAAAGGTTAGGTCATTGGGTTAGATGCCTGCCTCATTTTGAGTGCTTGATTGGCGCATGGCCTGTCGTTAAGTTTCATGAGAGGCTGACAGACGGTGAAAAATTCCTAGCAAACATGCAATGACCAATCGCAGAAGAGCAGAATTCTGCCGTGAGTTCCTGAAACTTTTCGGATGCTTATTCAACAGTGGAACCCGTGTACGAATGTAGCAGAAGAGTATGCAAAAAATGATACAGTTTTCTTCTCTTAAGATTTGACCTGAACGCCTATCATAGTTAATTAACTAATTGATTGATTGATGGGTGAATTGGTAAAAGGCTTGGAGGATGCTGCACTCCTCTCGACGCTTACTCTTAAGTCTCTTTGGTCAGCACGTCATCCTACTGCGTTCTTGGTTGATCTTTTTCACTATTCTCGCATAATCTGGGACGGTTCACATCCTCTGAATTGCTTAAGCTCTAGCTTTGGTTTAAGCTGGTTTAATAACTCCAAAGGCTGGAAACTGCCTCTGATGACGACGTTGCAAGGTATGCCAACCTATGAATGACCTCATTGTAGGCATACATAGGGGCTGGAAGAAAAGTGGCACATTTGACATGAGTAGAGATCCCCATCAACATTGTGGAGAAGCGCACAACTGAACACACAATTGCGACAATCGCATTTTCCATGTGGTCCTAGACATTTTTTGTTGTCGTTTCTCTAAAGCCGTCCTAATTTCATTCCATCACCTGACAAGTCAAGAGCTCAGGTCTCTGGGTTTATTTTGTTGCCCATTTTTCGAGGAACTTATTTTAGACCGTTCCGTTTATGTTTCTGTCAACACATTCTGCTTGTTTTGTTACCCGTCCGAGTACATAACTTTAAATTTGGGATATTTGTTGGACAATTGCTATAGTTTCAATTTACCATGCCCATTGAGACGTGGGCTTTTCTCTGGGTGGCCGATTTGAGTTTGTGGGATGGGTGGGAAGCTAATTATGTGCTTCCATCTTGTTTTGTGCGTCTTATTCGTCAGAGAAGTTGAAGTTTATCCCGCAACAAGTAGAAATGACGATCGCTGCGCGATGTTGAAATACTTGGCTAGGGTGAACCCTAGTTAAGTTAGCTTGACCTGCGTACTTAAACAATCATGATCAGTGTAAACACTGCTGAGTCCCTTCAAACTTAATGCTATTTCATTACACACGATAATTTGGTGCACTAAAGGAGATCATGCTACTAGTTTCTCTATTTCCGCCTTCTTGTCCACGTAATGGTACTCCTCCTTCTTGGGTGACCCCTTGCTTTGATCCAGTTAGACTTGGGACGAGGATGTCTGCCTCGTTTGCTTGATCTATTCCCAGTGATTTAGTGTTAACTTTTTTGATGGAAGAAGTAGGTGCCTTTTCATCCCTCATTAAACCATTCCATCCGATTAATTGCATTAAACGGATTTGATGACAGTTGGCTGAAGTTCATCATTATTACCATTTTTGAACAAAGAGTTGCAACGTAATTGTTGCTTCTATCATGGGCAATGGCAATTAATTTATGCTAACCACCTCTCCTGCTGCTCGATTCTTCTTAGAGGTGGATCACCTAGAAGCTTTTGGACATCAAAATATTACTTTAGTAGGAAGGCTCTAGTCTGAAGCACTGTGTATTCCCTCTCCTTGTCATGATTACTGTCATCTGATAGATTCGACTTCACTGCCTGCTCTTTGTTCCCAAAAATAAAAGCTATGATGAGGAATTGTATTTTCTACTCTTGAACTTTCTTAGGCACCGCATCCGCGACAGCATGGTATTTCAAGGAAGGCTTGATTGTCACAAGGGAAGGGCATTCACTCCGGATGACAGATTTGGGAAGCATCATTGGAATAGTTAATTCCAAAGCGACGCAATGCAGCACTAAGTCGAATTGAAGTCATCTAGGAAAACTTTTTAAAACAGTGAATGATAAATGGAAAGTAAAGATCAAATATATCCCTCTACAACTGTCGCTGAGGGATGCAACTCGGAGGAGTTGCTTTCCGCTGTTTCATTACGAAGTGTTCCTCATTTTGGATACTAAGAACACTTCCAAAAACGGGTCTCATGCGACTCAGGTTTTCTAACTGGTAAACAATTTTGTGGCACTTCCGTGGTAAGGAATGCTGCAATTAAATGTCCAAACTGATCAATTTTTATTTACTCGGCAGTGGCCTTGGCGGATTTATTTCGGCAACTTTGTGAAACTCCTGTCCACTGAAGTAGGGTTCATTCTTGTTAAAATTTGCCCCCCTAGAACAGAATACATTTGCTAACGCGAGCATTTCTCCACCCTTCAACTGTTACATATGATGTCTGGGTCATCCACTTTTCATTTCCCCTCCTTTACTTCACACCCACTCGTAGTCAGTCCATTCCACGTCTGCTGCAGCCTTTTCATAATCTGGATCTCGACAAGTGTTCCCCTTTCGACGATTTCCAACACAGTTGACAGTGACTTCAGATAAGTCAGTAACCTGAAGAAGTGCGAAAAAAAGGGTGTCGTTTCAAGTTCCCCGTATTGGAATTGCCAATTCTACACCTTGTTAAATGCAAACTCATCCACACTAATGCCAATTTACTAGGGATGTTTCTCCTCCCTCCTCACCTTATGGACATTGATGAAAACGTGGAAATGGGTGAATGCTAAATATGGCGAGTGAATATAAACGTGCTACCAAGAATTTACCATAGTATGTGTTTCGTGCATAAATCAAATTCATGTGACCTCCACTTGCCATGCGTTGCCTTTTGTGGTCTCGAGGCGAGGAGTGTTAATACCCACTTTACTATCAAATTTTAGTTCATTTTGGATGCCATTGACGTAGATGATTGTAAAATTCACTTGGTATGATTTATGTGGGATCGACTTAGTCTTTCTTAGTCAGGTCCTTGTGATTGTCTGCTAATTCTTTTGTGATTGTTTACGAATCCAGATTTATGCTCCTAGCTAATCTCTCAGTGCCAGGTTGACAAGTTTGAGGGCCTGTGACTAGCATTACTAACTAATCGTAACTGTAAGATTGCATCTGATCCAACTCTGAATGTGTTGCCATTGTGACCTGTATTTGCAGGCGTATTGCTGATAACTTTTCCATGGCAATGAAAAAATCATGTTTACCTAATAAAGGCCAAATAGTTTCCACCTTGTTTTGATTATCCCTCTGTATTTGCCATCACACCAGAAAGGGAAATCGCCTCCTCATGAATGTCAAAACGAGGGAATTTCCTTTCCTCACCTCGTGAACGTTGATTGATCCGTTGGTCAGGTTTGCATTGCCAACTGGCGTTGGAGAAAGTGACTCGCTAAGCATTACTGGAGCCTTAGTAAAAAAAATCTAACACGAGGTGGTCCTTAAGAACGTCTTCATGTTTTCATTTCACGACTCCATTTCATGATTTTAGTTTCACTAGTACACATAGGCGACAGAACTTGAGATCGAGTAGGATGCCAAAACTGGACCTATTTTTAACGGTCCTTCTGCTGTCTTGACTAACGCCTTAGCTACTATCCTCAGAGGAAATTAGACCACAACAATCGGGGTGTTTTAGTTCCCATTATAACGCCTGCTGTTTTTCTCCCCTAAGTTAATTCATTCCCTCTTAACGGAATGTTTTTGGTCTGTGCGAACTGTCACGCATATGTGACACTGAAGGTGAGCATGTTGGAATTACTCGATCCTTTACTGAAGTAAGCATTATTAAGTTGTTGGGGAGGGAGGAGCTTGTGCCCTCATCTACCACTAATGCATTGATTTTATTCCAGGTGGAATAATGAATCTCGGCGATACCAATCAACAACTTCTGCAAATGCAGCAAGCGGCTCTACTTCAGCAACAGCAACAGCAACTGCATCAACGAATCGCCCCTGTGAATCCTACAACTGCGATGGGTGCTCCAGGAAATCCCTACCTTCAGGTAAGAAAATTCCTCCCCTAAAACTGGCAGCTACCGATTCCTCATTTGTATCTCACAAAGAAAGTCGGTGAGGGACTTCTATGGCCAAGAAAACACTTCCGATGCCGGTATTGTCTTCCAATTCCCCTGTGATTGTTACTATGAGGTGGACTTTAAGCCTACAGGAGGAGAGGTCATTATATGATGCTTCTACATCAAATTTTAAATTTAAAGGCCGCAGTTTCTCCACCACATTCCGTGTAGAAAAGTTTACCTAAGGACGGAACCTTCTTTTTTGGTTACTTCAGATCCTTCAATTTTGGCTAACTTCTGTCACTAAACATCGTGCAGAGCTTGAGATAGGATTGCCTCTCTAAAGCCTTTCTGTTGTGGGCATACATGAATTTCTTCCTCTCTAGTCGGGATGTAGCTTTGGGTAAAAGACACAAAGGAGATGGAGGGTTAGTAGGTGAGCCCCATGCCATCAGCTTCTAAATACTTTAACTGACTGGGCAAGTGAGTGGTTGGTCGGGTAGGCAGGCAGTAAGTAGAAAGGGAGATTTCCTGCGGCGATAACACCCGTGCTCGTCCCATATGCGCGAGACCAAGGGAGAGAAGGTTGATAGGTAGGGGAAGCAGACGGGCAAATAGAGAACGCCTTTATCGACAAGCGAGCATAAAACATTGCCCACTGACTCATAAGCAGCAAAGGGAAGAGGTGAGATGATGGTTAAATAAACACACGCACACAGGTGTATTGCTTCCACACCCTAGGGTCACACTAGCAATATCTTATCTCCTGTGCAGCCAATAACCTGGTTCTCTAACATCCTACCTTCCCCATTTTCCTTCTGCCCCTGTACAACCCACGTCTTTGCAATGTTCTACGATAAAAACAGACACCTTTCACCATACTCACTCTCACACGCCTTCTTGTGCCCCTTCTCACATCAAAAGTCCTTCCCCTCCTCACCCTCAAACGCCACACTCAAGTGACTAGGAAACGCCACATTTCCACACCCTCATAACGTCACGTGGTGGTAACCACAGTAAGCCAACTCGTTTCCAACTACCTCATAACAACAACCCATTCCCAATTTGGTGAACGAGACAACGCTCCAATGTGTTCGCTCCCCAAATCGAGACAGGTTGCCATACCCCATTGCATGCTATTGAAGCAGAACCAACTTCACGCCATGTTGTTGCTTTATGTCAACCAGCAGCAGACTCCATTTGAAGCAGCTGTAGGTAATGCAATGTTCAGATTGAATTTGGTCTTTGTGCAATGCCATGTCAACATGACAGAAGGTGAGATGTGTTCTCATGTCCGTCCATTCCTTCAAGGCGATATCATGAATACTCCACCCAAATCACGCCAAACAAGCGCACGAACACGAATCATTAGGCTCGCATCGCTTTCAGACTGATGTCAGTTAGCCAGAGAGGCAAACCAACAAGACCTTCACCCTTTCCGCCCTTCCTTCCCCCTTCCCCCTCCACCCTCCCAACTTTCCAACCATTGTTCCTTGAAGCAAGCGTCCTACCT
The DNA here is from genome assembly GCA_001923025.3 of Taenia multiceps. Taxonomy (NCBI): domain Eukaryota; kingdom Metazoa; phylum Platyhelminthes; class Cestoda; order Cyclophyllidea; family Taeniidae; genus Taenia; species Taenia multiceps. Next base: position 1,045,478 of record CM010311.1, read on the forward strand.
CCCCCAACTCACACTCTTCCGAGTTCCGGTTGCTTACACGATTCTCCGAGATGCCTCCACCACCTTCCACTATCCATCAACCAACACAAGACACGGCTGATCTCAAACCTGTGCTCTAGGCGTGAGGACACTGGACACAGCTGAGTGACACCTATTAGAGCAGTGACTTCCAAGCGTCACTTTTGCATGGACGCGTTGGAGAGCGAAGGCGAGCAACGTCGTTCACCTAATTGACAGGCGAAGAACGAATCCACTTTTCGCACCACCCTTCAACCCTTTTCTAGTAAGACACAACTAAGCAGTGCTTTCACAACCGCTTGCCTTGTCAATCACCCAATGGACACCTCGTATTCGCCTTTCCTCCCATTCAACCAAGTGCGCGTCTCTTTGATGACCGCACAACAACAGCCTTCACGAAGCTCTGACAAGTGGCAGTGGTAGGCTCATTCATTGCTTGATGTGTTCACTGAGGTGCCTGGATCGGTTGAAGTCTGGCAACGGGTTCTCAACCAATTGTGGAACAGAAATAGGCTAAGTGCTGCAAATTTGTGCTTTTTATGGAAAACTTTGTGAAGAACATCCTCTGTATTAAGTGATTCCAACTTCCCCATCAGTGTTTATTTGGCATTCTTATTCAAACAGGATGGAAAGAAAAAGTTGCTGACGTTTGCCATGCAGGTTAGTTAGCTGGCGTGAGTGGATTCTTTCAAAAAAGTCGCCTTCTTCTGACGGGTGTCTTGACGACAGCTGTTCAACGTTTGCTCTTCAATGTGTACAACCCTCTCCCAATCCCCCTAATCCTCTATCCTTCTCAAGTGACTGATTGCGTGGACTTTGTCCCACTAAGATACATAGTCTTTGTCGATTACTAAGGACATGCTTTGTATCGCATCAATGTTGCCTGTGCAATATCATACGGATGTTGCCCAAGAGCCCGTTAGCCTAAGGGGCTAAGCTTGAGTGAATTAGTCTGGTTGAGGGTAATCTCCACTAAGAACGACTGGGCAACTGTCTCACATTCGCTGCTAAAGTGGAACCGGTGAACACCTCGTATGCGCCTCTCTTCCCATTCAACTAAGTCTGTGTGTCTCTCTGATGATCGTACAACAACAGCCTTCACGAAGCTCTGACAAGTGGCAGTGGTAGGCTCATTAATTGCTTGATGTGTTCACTGTGGTGCCTGCATTGGATGAAATCTGTCAACGGCTTTTCAACCAATAATGGAACAGAAAAAGAAGGCTAAGTACGGCACCTTTCTGCTTTTTCCGGGAATATTTAAGTTTCTCTTTGCAAGCGTCATGGAGACTGTCCTATACATTGATATTTGTTGTCATTTTAAGTGGAATTGTTTTGCCTGCGCTCTTTCTCAAGAAGAAGTACTAATTAGTAGCAAGGTCTGGTATGAATGCCTGCTGTATTGTTCTCTTCACAACAACTGTGCTCTCTCTCCTCTTTCACAGAGGCTACACAATTCTTCCAACTAATTACACTCCTTCATCAATTGTGATTGAAATTGGAGGTTGGATCGTATGGGAAAGTGATTTAGGCAGTCGTTTTGTTTGAAGAACTGCCAACTGCCCGCAGCGTTGTTGGTTTTGAAATGTCACACGGGCAGTGATTAGTGCATTCTTGCCAAATGGCTGAGAAGTAAAGGGTAAACGAGGGTTTGACATTTCGGTCTAATTTACCAGGTCAGTTTGGTTAATTGAGGGCAAAAGACATGGGCTTACTCTCTGAAGGCTTTCGCCATATTGCCGAAAGAATGCTTGGCCTGATTACTGGCTGTCCGTATGGATGGATGAAACGTAGATTAATGAGCTTCTAGCTATTTTGATGGCCCGATGAATGGGCCTACGCTTATCAGGATTAAAAGGATTGCGCCTCTAGAATGCATTTGAGAACTAGCCTCAGATTATGCGATTTTTAACGGTTGACCTTTTCCGATTCCTTTACAGGGCTTTGCTACAGTAGGTCGTCCAGTGCGTACAGCCTCCCTCAATCAACCCCAAATGACTCTTCCACACCATCAACCCCTTCAAGACCTAGAACTTATCTCATCTGCGGCCCTCCTACAAGCACATGTGGCGGCGCAGGCGCAGGCTCAAAACAATGCCGCTCAGTCTGCAGGGGGCTCTGGATCTGTGGTCTACGAAAACTCCTACAACTCCTTCCAGCGGTAGGTATACATCTTTACCAAATGTACCAATATCATTCTATAAGATTTTAAGTCCAACCAATTTGCATTATTCTCCTTCCCTCTCTCGACGGCTATATCGATAGTTTGTGACCTCCTTGAAATCTCTTCATCTCTCTAAACGGTCTGCCATTGATACTGCTCACAGTACTTTTATTCAGTTGAATATCTCAAGGCTTATAAAAAAAACTTTCCATATGAAATATTGCCTCCTTTCTTATCCTCTCTCTCTTCCCTTTTGGGGATGAATGCGAGGCTGATTTATGTTCCCCGCTAGGTTGATCTGCAGAATAAACTCCACAAAAAAGTGAGAATCTTCGTCTTGTCATTTTTGTTTCTTTTTTTTTCAACGCTAGTTTTTTTTACAGCGAATTTGATAGGTTTGAACTTCAAACTGAAACAGTTTGTAAAAGTGTGTTCCTTGTCTGCAACGCATTCACCACCTCCTCCTCCTGTTGGGCTGGTTATATAGTCTTAAATCGCTTTAATGGCACAGTTAGTTCGCAGGTCTGAAGTCAAATGTGTCTGATGATGCAGTGGGATATTTTTAGATGTCTGCTTTTATAATTATCTCCTCACACACTGCGCATTTGACCTAATTGTTCTGTCATCACCTTCGTTTTGGCCTTTCCGTATTTACTAAGTGACAGGTCAGTAGATCACAATTACCAACTGATTAGTCAAAGGAAAAAAAAACATTCTACAAACGCATTCCATTGTTTCGTTACTTTTATCTTAAAACTTATTAAATACAGCATCGTTCTTCAACGGCTCGGCACGCCTCCAAATTAAAAAAAAAGTGAATGGTCTGTAATAATATTCACACTTCAATTGATGTTGTCCTTACTGGGATTGTTAGTGTGCGAAAAACTAATCATCTTGAAAACTTTTTCCACAGACGGTATAATGTGAGGCTAGAAAGTGCCAAATGCACTAAATCTGAGCCAAGCAAGTCGGAGCTCAACATGGCTCGACAGTTGGGGAGATGCGTGATGGTGGTCTAATACGGTCCCATGCAAAGAATTCCACACACACACACACACACACACATTTCAGTGCAGTTTTCCTTGCGCCAATCAACTACTACTGCTCCATTTCAATCTTTGAAAAGAAGCAACAAATCAGGGTGAGCCTCGTAAATCGACACAAAATAAAGTTAAATTGGCAGGTGAAGGGTCCCTGGAGCCACGTCAAAAGAATCTTTCGCGTTTGGATGTGGATTCAGGCAAGTAGGAACGAAATGCGGCATCTCGGACTCACCAGGTGGGGCAGAGTGGGGCTTTGGTAGTCAAAGACCAGGGTGTTGAGCGTACTGCCGATTTCAGCTGTACGCAGACGTCGTCTGGAGTCGTAACTCAGGCGGTAGTTCGAGGCTCCCCAGAAGGCTTCTTTCACCTGACCCTCTCTGCAACACAAAACGGCCAATCCATCAGACACCGATGATTAGGGGACATATCAACAATGCGTGCGGGAAAGTAGTTCTTTGCCAAACCCCACTTTGCATGCAGCTGTCTTCGCATTCCACTCTGAGTGTCGTTTCCTAGTGCCTTTCGACTCGAAATTCGAGGTCGAGGTCGAGATCTCAGTTTTGCCGATGAAGTTGGGGTCAACTACAAAAGTGGCATCTTTAATGACAAATTGGCCTATCACAGCCTTGTAGCCACGTTCATATTGCGCACGCAGCCTTCCCACCTCACCTATCGCCTCCTACGTCTTCCCTACACCATTAATCACACACACACACACACACACACACACACACCCAGCATATTCTGACCACAAATGTCCTCCACGCACGCTTTGATGATTCATGAAGGAATCAGTGGTCTGTGTGTGTGTGTGTGTGTGTGTGTGCGTGTGGTCGGTCAATGTTAAAAGTTCGCGTGACCACTCTCCCGACATCGACAGTATCATCATCATCATCACTGGAGTGTGTAATCATAACACACAGGCAGCCCAACGTTCAATCACCTCCTCCCCCTAGTTGACCTCAAGCCCACACGCTCCGGGTGTTTGCATGAGCGCATACATGCACACACACGCAAGCACGCACGTACGCAGGCACGCACGCACACAGGCGTTTTTCGAGTCCATCAGTCTGCAGACCCGTTCACTCCTGCCTAACCGATTAACCGATTAGCCACTCAGCTGACACTGCACTTCAACAGGCGTCTCCTCCTTTATGCTCATTCCTTTCGCTATTCTTCTCTCCACCACTACGAGCAACAATGGCAACAATCGAGGTCCCACTTGACTCAAGCCTTTTCTTGTCGAACTCACTCACCTCCTCTCATTATCGAAACAACAACTTCTCCTCCTCTTTTGTTGCAACAGTGACGCTGGTCAAGCCAGTATCACTCCTACCGTTCCACATACCCACATCAAGTCAAGTCTGGACTGTCTTTTCGGATGAAAATGGCCTACCAGAGCGGCAAATGGCGCCCAAACCAACACACTGGTACGCTGTGTGCTTACTTCACCTGCGTTACGCTCCCTTGCCACAGTCCATCTAGCCAAACACTTCGATTGTTCACTTTTCTAGTCAACCGAGGTGCTCCATTCTTTCAAACAATACAAGCTCGTCAAATCCTGTGCGTGTTGTAACAAGACCATTGACCTCGGGAGGTCAAAATGCACAAACAAAACAATGACAAGAAGTATCGACTGTGGCTTGATAAGTGAGGAAATCGGACAGTCCATGCCCACTCACTCGATACCTTCATTCTAACTCGTGCCAGTACTTTGTAATGCGCATTGTCTTCCCGTATGCCGGAGGAGTCTTGCCTCATTCCTATGCATTACTTCGCATTGCATGCAACCGACTCGGAGGTGACGCCTAGTTGTTGGCACTCGTTGTCAATGTCACCCCTCTGACCGACGTTTGAGAAAATAACGAGTAACACTAGTTAAGCTGTCATGACATCACAGCCTCACACGTCCATTTAGCACTGTGCCAACTGAACTGACGCTGAGCATCTGGCAGAAGCCGTGATGTGAGTGGTGCATCACTAATTCAACCACTCCTTCCTACTCCGTGTGATTTTTTGAATGCAAATGCTGTGCAAATACGCAACGTTCTGGGTGTTGCCAGTGACAAATTATAAGACAGTCAACCCTCCAACCGGAAGTGTTCACGTTTGCGACGAGGGATTAGCAGGCAGTGCCCTGGCACCGCCATTGCAGAAGCAGAAACAAGTCATGGGCAAGGCATGATAAGAGAACACGAGGTGCCAAATATGACAGTTGGCAAGAGGCGCCTGAAAGCACTGTCACGTGGTATCTAATCATCGGAAAACGCAGGCACAGAACACTTCGAAACAACTTCCAAACACTGATAGGCGCGTGTAAGGGACCTGTGGTTCCACCATCACAAACTCAACTGCTGCTGTTGCTGCTGCTGCCGCCACCGCTTCGTCCGGGTGGACAAAGACGAACAACCGCAACCAACTTGGCTTAGCAACTCCGTTGTTTGAGTGTGAGGATCGGAGCATGGATGAATAATTAAATAAGGGGTGGGATGGTCGCTTCAAACGGCCAGGACAGTCAACATCAACGGGGAGGGAAAATAGCATATTAATGAGCCTTGCCTACGTGACACAGCATAGGCTTGGAGCATTCACTTTGCAGCAGCATCAACAGACGATGGTAGGAAGGGTGGCATTCTAAATAGACTACGTCTGTGCACAGTAACTCAGCAGCAAAAGCACCACCTACTGCACGTATCGGTGGTGACTGCGTGCTTGACCGCATCGTCTTGACAATTAACAAGTCATATCCAATCGTGTACACAGGCCAATGCCGCACTTGGGTTGCATGTCGGCTGCATGACGAATGATGACCGGCCTTCCCTCCTTCCTTCCTTCCTCCTGTGTTTCCTGTGCTCCAAATAGTCATCCCTCTTTCGCCCCACTGGTGGTGGCGGTGGCGGTGGTGGTGGTGGTGGTGGTGGTGTCGGGGGCACAACGGTGCACGATGCATTCCAGTTGTCTTGTGTTCGTCTTCACTACAGCACTGACCACCTTGCCCTCTTTGTCGCACTACAGAAGTAGTAGGTTGCGATGGGTCTTCATTCTTTCATTACTTGGAGCAAAGTAGCCGACTTTTGGGTAGCGGTGTTGTTTACATGCTGCATGGGGCAAAGTGGAGTTGTTGCCTCTAATACACATGCTAACAATGGGGAAGGGAGGAGACAAGGCTGTCTTTGGTTGATGTGTCTGCTTTGGCTACCGTGATTGATTTCATGCACGCATTTTGCCCTCTGTTCTAGTCTTTTCATATTTCCTTTTTTTTTTTGAAATGCCTGGGCCAAAACAGTTGTCTAAATCACGTCACTAGCACATCTTCTTGCCAAGTCTCTTCCTTCTTCATCGCCGTCTTCTTCTTCTTCTTCTTCTTCTTCTTCTTCCCCTTCTTCGTAAACATCTTAATCTTCTTAATTTGACGTTCGTATAAGAGGGAAGCACAACATGCGTGCGTATTGATCTCGATCTGTTGGGTATGCGGAGTAATCTAATCGGACAATCTGAGAGCCCACTGAGGTCATGGAATGCCAATCACTCAGTCGGCCTCCAGTCCAAATCTGTCCATCTAGCAGTAAATGTCACTCTGCCTTCCCTGTGCACCTTGCCTTCACCAAACATTACTGAGTCACTCACTGGTCGTGGTGCAAGCATATCAGCATTTTCTGCCTCGCCTTCTCCTCCTCCTCCTCCTCCTCCTCCTTCCCCTTTCCCTTCCTCTCCACCCCCACCTTCTTTTATTCCCCACACCAATTGTTAACCACGAGGATGTGGTGACACTGTGATTTGCGTACAGAGCAGTCGCTAAACTGCAAACATGTCTGTTTTATTTGAACCAACAATTGTCTGCAAAGAGTCCTATGCATCCAAATTGCCTCGAGGGAAGCACAGTGAGCTTTCCTGTCAAACCAACAGAGTGGTGGTGCACCTCCACACTAAAGTGAGCCATTAATGCCATGCGAATGGCGTGTTTCGTTGCCGTTTTGTATGCATTATTTCCCTACTGCATTATCACGCTTCCCACATTCTCCAAAATAACTTGCCCCTTTTTCAGTGAATAAGGCACAGCGAGGTGTGAAAGCACCTTCGTCACAGGCGCACCTCAGACCTGAGAGACTGGAAGTGAAGGCTGCAGGAGCTCGTGTAGTTGTGCATATAATGAAAGCGAAGAGCAGTCGACCATGAAGTGCCTGTCTTTTTTAACACCCACCAAGATGATTTATTGTTCCAGTGTGACACTACCACCTGTACTACTAAACTAGCTAGCACAACTTCTGCTCCAACACTGAATAAAGTTTAGTTAATCGCAGATCAACGGCATTCTACTACGCTAGTCGGATTTGGTTTTAATCTGAACTCATCAGCTCAGGCCGAGAAGGTGCGACCAGTTTTGATGAACAAATAACCAGCATTCATCAGAACCGATGTAATAATAACACCGCCCCTTTTCTTGCCTTTCATCGGTCATCTTGGTGTGATTTTTCATTCTAATGCATTTTCTGGGTTTCGTTGGAATTCAAGTTAGATGTGTACATTAGAGGTACTTTTAATTGCCCGATGGTTTCTACACGCACCAAAATTAATTTACTGATTTGGCTTGATGGCTCTTGTGGTTCCTTTCTGGTTTTTTTTACCGTTCTTGCTTCACACCTAAAAAAAATAGGACTTATTGTTAAACTACTGTACAAAATATTTTACTTAGCACTGATCCTTCTTAACAATTTAACTAGCAGTTGAAACTGTGTATCGTTTTGCTTGTGGTAAAGGTCAAACTGGTTCCTCCCACGTTCGCATTACCTGACATTTCCGTGATTGTTTGCTCATAAAAGGATGCTTTGGTCTACTGCACAGAAGCATTAAATGTGAGAAAAGTTGGGGAGAACTTCTAACATGAAATGTGCATGTATTTCACAGGAAAGATCTAATTCAATGTCAATTTCTGTATTTGTGTGTTTGGGTAGGCGAGTGCTGACATTTGATTAGATGACTCATGTCAATCCTCCTCCTCCTCCTCCTGCTCCCGTTTCTACTCTCTTCACTCTCTCTCTCTCTCTCTCTCTCTCTCTCTCTCTGCCCGAGGAAACGGAACTGATTCACGCATAAACACGTGGTGTTGAGGGCGCACAACACAAATTCACTCGCTAATTTGCATACTCTACCGACAGTTTCGCATCACCCTTACGTACATGTGCAGTCCTAACCTGCTAGACAACAGCTTCTCGTTGGTTTAGGATTCTACACTGATGTTAGTTTTTTACTCATCCTTTATCGGTTCTACTTTAGCAGCGAATGTGAGACAGTTGCCCAGTCGTTCTTAGTGGAGATTACCCTCAACCAGACTAATTCACTCAAGCTTAGCCCCTTAGGCTAACGGGCTCTTGGGCAACATCCGTATGATATTGCACAGTCAACATTGATGCGATACAAAGCATGTCCTTAGTAATCGACAAAGACTATGTATCTTAGTGGGACAAAGTCCACGCAATCAGTCACTTGAGAAGGATAGAGGATTAGGGGGATTGGGAGAGGGTTGTACACATTGAAGAGCAAACGTTGAACAGCTGTCGTCAAGACACCCGTCAGAAGAAGGCGACTTTTTTGAAAGAATCCGCTCACGCCAGCTAACTAACCTGCATGGCAAACGTCAGCAACTTTTTCTTTCCATCCTGTTTGAATAAGAATGCCAAATAAACACTGATGGGGAAGTTGGAATCACTTAATGCAGAGGATGTTCTTCACAAAGTTTTCCATAAAAAGCACAAATTTGCAGCACTTAGCCTATTTCTGTTCCACAATTGGTTGAGAACCCGTTGCCAGACTTCAACCGATCCAGGCACCTCAGTGAACACATCAAGCAATGAATGAGCCTACCACTGCCACTTGTCAGAGCTTCGTGAAGGCTGTTGTTGTGCGGTCATCAAAGAGACGCGCACTTGGTTGAATGGGAGGAAAGGCGAATACGAGGTGTTCACTGGGTGTTTGACAAGGCAAGCGGTTGTGAAGGCACTGCTTAGTTGTGTCTTACTAGAAAAGGGTTGAAGGGTGGTGCGAAAAGTGGATTCGTTCTTCGCCTGTCAATTAGGTGAACGACGTTGCTCGCCTTCGCTCTCCAACGCGTCCATGCAAAAGTGACGCTTAGAAGTCACTGCTCTAATAGGTGTCACTCAGCTGTGTCCAGTGTCCTCACGCCTAGAGCACAGGTTTGAGATCAGCCGTGTCTTGTGTTGGTTGATGGATAGTGGAAGGTGGTGGAGGCATCTCGGAGAATCGTGTAAGCAACCGGAACTCGGAAGAGTGTGAGTTGGGGGAGGTAGGACGCTTGCTTCAAGGAACAATGGTTGGAAAGTTGGGAGGGTGGAGGGGGAAGGGGGAAGGAAGGGCGGAAAGGGTGAAGGTCTTGTTGGTTTGCCTCTCTGGCTAACTGACATCAGTCTGAAAGCGATGCGAGCCTAATGATTCGTGTTCGTGCGCTTGTTTGGCGTGATTTGGGTGGAGTATTCATGATATCGCCTTGAAGGAATGGACGGACATGAGAACACATCTCACCTTCTGTCATGTTGACATGGCATTGCACAAAGACCAAATTCAATCTGAACATTGCATTACCTACAGCTGCTTCAAATGGAGTCTGCTGCTGGTTGACATAAAGCAACAACATGGCGTGAAGTTGGTTCTGCTTCAATACCATGCAATGGGGTATGGCAACCAGACTCGATTTGGGGAGAGAACACATTGGAGCGTTGTCTCGTTCACCAAATTGGGAATGGGTTGTTGTTATGAGGTAGTTGGAAACGAGTTGGCTTACTGTGGTTACCACCACGTGACGTTATGAGGGTGTGGAAATGTGGCGTTTCCTAGTCACTTGAGTGTGGCGTTTGAGGGTGAGGAGGGGAAGGACTTTTGATGTGAGAAGGGGCACAAGAAGGCGTGTGAGAGTGAGTATGGTGAAAGGTGTCTGTTTTTATCGTCGAACATCGCCAAGACGTGGGTTGTGCAGGGGTAGAAGGAAAATGGGGAAGGTAGGATGTTAGAGACCCAGGTTATTGGCTGTGCAAGAGATAAGGCAGTGCGAGTATGGCTTTCGAGGTTGGGAGTAACACAGAATATGTTTGTGTGTGTGTTGTATTTTAAGTATCATCTTGTCTCGTCTCTTGTAATTCATTTGGAAATAATATAATTTTTTTCCTTTTTTTCAGACTCCCACCTAGTGGTCGAATGGTAGGACATATGCCCTCGACAATCAGTCAGGATCTGCTTTCCGCCTCAGCTGGAGGTGCAACCAATGGAGATGACAATCAGAACTCTACTTCTTCCACCACTAATGGTGGCGGTGGTGGGGGTGTTGGTGGACCTCCTGAATCCCTTGGAAAATCGCCATCTGTTGTAGCAATGGTCTCGGCCAACTCTCCCTCCGCTCTAGTTACCACACCCCTAATGAATTTCTACGATGCTTCTGCGGCTGGTGGCGGTGGCAACACCTACGTTTCTAACTCCCATGTCGGTAATGCTTCAGCTCGTGTAGGGGGAAAATCAACCACTGGGGATAATGTTGGAAGCTCGAATCATACCTCTCGTCCCTTCTGGCGGTGCTCTTGGCAGTACTGGGTCATCCTCATCTGTGTCCTTGCCTTCCTCCTCGCTGTTAGCTTTGCCGTCTTCTTCTCTGGTTAGTCTCTTAACTATCAAAAATAAACTAAATTGATGCTGTATCGTCCAAGTTATCCGTAGTCGTGATTCTAAACAGATGAGTCTTAAAGACGATTTATGGAAATACCACAAAGCTGTGGGTTTCCAGAAGTGCGCTCGCCACCCTCCCTCATTTAGCTGTGGGATAGGAACGAGTTCCTTGTGATAATTCTGGATTACTCCTAGAAGACTTGCAAATCATGCATTTATAAACAACAGTGTTTTACAATTGGTGCAATCCAGGTCTCAATTGCCCATCGTGGAAGGCTTAATATGGTAACCATTATACACAGTATCCCCTGTGTTTCATGTCCCAATTCAATTTCTCACTGGCGCGTTTGGTATTTCACCATTGCTCCATCATCTGTTCGGACTACTCAAAAAATTCTATCAATATACGGGAGTATCGCTTTTCTATGTTCAGCGTGATTTTGATAGCCTTCTTGCGGTGAATCTCTACAGATTCAGCGATTGTATTCCTCACAGGGGGTAAACGACACCCATCCTGTTCCATTCCAATGCTATCGACGGTATAAGACGTACTTATCGGAAATTATCTTTGTTATGAGGGCATGCATACAACTGACCAGAACTGTTTCTTCCCTAGAAATTGGATTATTATTACTGACTTGCACCTTTTGTGCGTACTTTTCTACTGTTACCATTGTCATTCCGACAACAGGATTGGGTGCTTTGGTATATAGCATTTCCCGAATATGCCTCCATCTCTTGCACAAAACGCTTTCTTTCTGCAAAGAAATATTGCTCCTTAATACATCTGGTGTACAGCAAATTCATTTATTTTCTAATAAAAGGCGCTGCCACTACGACTGTGACAACCTTGAAATGGTCCAATAAGAAATGTAAGGTTATCCTGCCTTCACTAGGTCTATGACAATAGGGCCTTGCGAGCTCATGTTTTGCTATATGGTTTTCGAGGTAGCCAAGACTATTTTGCTTCGCATTTCCTGTTGTGTGCAGCTTAAGGAAGTTGAAGATTTAGTTGTACTTGATAGGCAAGACGCCCACAGGGTAGCCAAGCTAATTCATCCCCACACAACATCCGGTGTCTTAAGGGCGTAAGCGATCCAATCTACTAATCAAATTGCGTGTGGTTTATAAGAATTCAATCCTCTTTATAATTTCTTTTTTGTTGCCAACATACTGCAATTTTTGTTTGTTTCGTAGAAAACGCAAAGTGGTTAGAGAACCGCCTTCACGAGAAGTATGCTCAGGACCCGGCAATATTTGGTAAGTTGAGGGTTTCAAGGACGCATTTCCTAACTAAGTTAATTAGGATGAGAGAGAGAGATTTGCCTCAGACTGACTTAATCCCGTCTAATTTTATGCTTTCGTGCTGCCGCATATTGGCCCTTACTTTAGTCTGAAGGGATTTTAGTCATCCGCCTCCAGGCCTTATTCTTATCAGGCGCCACTTTTCCCCTTCATACGTGTAAAGCGGGTGGAATCAAATCCACAGACACCAAAAACACATATACACTTAGGCTAATGCATGCACACGGCGTTTTGCATGTCACGTAAATCACATTTGTTTACGAAATCTAGAAGCCTTGTAATTGACGCATGGTTCCTGTCTGTGGTGCACTTTTTTGGGACTAGATCATGATTTTAACTTGAAACTTCTTTTTTTCTGTCATGCTTAGCAGCCTAATTGCTCTTGAAGGCATTGTTTGGCCTACAAGTCAGGCAGTTGTTTTTTTTTTATGGACCTTACAAAGCTCTGGCAGTTTAGCGGCTTCTCTCACTGTCGTGGTAGTCGGTTAGCTTATGATGGAAGAGATTTGCACAGTCGGTAGTTACTATTCTGCATCACCAATCTCAACAGTAGGTATAGCGATTCACACTAGGTGACTTCTTCTTCCTCCACCAAACAACTGATCTATATGATTGTAAAAGAGTCTGGAATTGGTTTTATGAATCCCGTACACTCCATCGCCTAACTCCAAACTCGGACTTTTATTCCCAATGTACCTAGCCTCATTTACTTAGCCTCGTAATTACATGCGCAGTCCTTTTTTATTGCAATAAAATACCTAATTAGTTAGTACTAATGAGGCCGTGGATGTTTTCATCCCTGCTAGGCATTTTAATGTTCTTGCGATTTTATGTCTTTTTATTCCTGAATTCTACTAGGCCTCTTCAATCCACATAATCCACCGCGGAAGATTGAGCCCAACACACAGGTGAAAATACGTCTGGAGCCCATGGGTCTGTGGGCTGGCCACTGGCACATTCAGAGTGACCTTTGTACCATCTACAACATCACACTGACCTCTGAACTCTCCTCTGTTGGCGTGTTTTTGCGCTACAGCACTATGCCCACCATTGTGCATTACAGTCACTTTGATCGTATTCTCGGTCGTCAATTAAAGGCGGACACTGTGGTGAAGAAAGACGCCACAGATCTCCCCAAAGAGGCCTTTCCTTCTGTCCCTTCTGCCGTTCATATGAAACCGGTAAGAAGGCTCTTTCATCTAGGAATGTGGATGGATATTAAGTTGTCATTTCCAGTTTCTTTGTATTTTATTGTGTTTACCGAAACTAAGCTAAGACTAACGCCCAGAGGTCTTGCTCTTTCGAGGCCTTCACAACCGAAGGTTGATTTGATGGAAGGATCTTTCTTTTGTATGGCCTATTGCAGATGTTTAGGATAAGATCAGGATTATTCATTTTTACTTTAGTATCCCCGGCTATTACCAAAGTAAGTTTAGTTAAATTATTTTGACAGGAGTTTTGTAATTCTAATATCACTTTGGCGCCCTATATTAAGCTTATGTGTGGTCTCTATCTTGGTAGGAAGCCTTTCATACCGGCTGTTTGGATTTAAATTCCCTTAACCTACGAAATCTCCAAAGGCGTCAACAACTTTTGACTTTCTTTACTTAAGACGTGCTATTTTTTTTCGTTCTATTCGCCAAATTTATGGGTGGCTAGATGTTCCCTACTTGACATTGCATTTATCATTGGAGAGAGGTAGGCAAGCAAACACACAGGCGCACATTTTGACAGTGCACTAACTATCTTTATTCATTCTTTCTTTTACAAAAAATTAGAACGCCCCACGTACAACCGGTCGAGTGAGGTGCCTTAAAAAGGGTCACTGGTTCATCTCCATTGTCAATGATCAGCCCAGAACCGAGGATATTATCCTCTCAATGGCCGAAATCGGTAGATCCTTTCTTGCCCTATCAAAAATTACTGATCCCACCATGAAGGTCCTTACAATAAACTCGCAATCTTTCAAGAATATGTTTTTCGCTTAAGACAAACCGGAACTTTTGAGTTCATAGAATGAACGACTTAAATGTCCAAAAGCCGTTCAAGAGCGGCAAGCCAACTTTTCTAAATAATAATTGTTCATTCAAGGTTCTGTGGTGGTAGGGTTTCACTGACAGGTTTGTGCGCCATTCCATTGTCTTATCTCTATACAGCTTTGAATTCCATCACTGTACTTTACATTGCTTTATGTCTTCTGTAAATATACTCCTTTTATGTCCACACGATATTGTATGCACGATCAAACAATGTTGTTTGTCATCTTGACAAACGGCATGTGGAATAGCTCACGCAAGACCCGTGCACTGGTTGTTGTAATGATTGGTAATATTAAACATCCCTGAATTGAAGGCACACCTTGTGATTATTATTGGTCTAGGAGATTGAGGATCTTTGAAGCAATTCACTTAACTGACGGCAGCTAAGTACTAGGCTCTTCATCGTTTAAATCCGTCACTGTGTAGCACATGACCATTGTTACCCGCTTTATGGGTGGTTTGAGTGAGACAGATTCTGTCTTTTGATAATGGGCTGATAATGGTTAACGCCTTCTTCTTTTCAAGATTTGGAGCGTTTGAGTCTACAGATGACTGGTATTGGGAAGCTAGCACCAGAAGTCGTATAAACAAATCTTTACACCCGTGGAATGTCGTCTTGTTATACGTTTTTTCCTCGACCATCACAGCTACATTGGCGAGGAACGAATGCCATTTGATCGCATTGCATCCAACTGTGCAAGTGATCTTGACCCCATTTCTCAGATTCTTGTAATGTGGGGTAGCGTTAACTTTTCCCTTTAAAGCAGCCTTCCTGAAACTTTGCCTGTGAACACTCGGATATGTATTCGGCCGCAGAAAGTGACGTTTTCAGAATAGCATCCATTTCTAGAAATGGGCCAAATTCTTTGCAAGGCGTAGAAGTTTCCGATCATTTTGAAGTCTATTAATTGTAGAACTAGGCCTAGACTATGCCTCCGTATAAAGCCAAACCCAAATAAAGTGTGGCTTAAAAATGAAACTAGGGCACCATTTGGAACCCAGCAGTGCCTGTTTATCTCACACCAAAGAAGACCGAAAATGTGCTAGTACAGTGCTGCCGATTCGTTTTTTTTTTACCACGTTTGTGCTAGTCCCTGTAATTGCCAATTGCACTGGACACATCATCTAACGACAAGGCTCTCTGAATAGAACAAAAGCAGGGCTGAAAACTGGATCATGTAATTTAGCGTCTCGAGTCAGATGAGACATGTCAGTGTGGAAGAACAGGTCAATGGTAGTGCATAGAAGATGATGGTAGAACCCGCAGTAACTGAGTTGCGCATTCTTTCACACACCTGCATGTGCACAATGCATTTGTTTCGGTTTAGTCTTTTGTAATTTCATCCTAGAGTAGTCATAAATTTAGCCTCGGTGGAGCAACAACTGTTGAGTTGATTATGCTCACACACACGATTGGGGAGGCAGATAGATAGAGAGGTAGCCTCGCACGCGTGCATACACACGACTTGCTTTACTGTCCCAAAATTACCGTCGTAGCCGACATATAAGAGGAGCGGGGTGTTTTTGTGTCGCCCTGCCTCACCCGCCTTCCCGGCCTCCCGCCTTTATCCTCTCAAGTTCCACACCCTTGCAAGCGACAGGGTCTTTTACAGTAGTGGTCGCTGCCTTATCGATTGCGTTGAAGGGCAAGATCCTCTCTCCTCTTGCGTGGCTTAGACTTCAAGCAGTCAGGCTACGTAGACCATCCCATTAATTGTCACTACTATTGGGAAATAGACCACCACAGCTTAGGTTTTTCCTTACTAGTGGGATATCAGTTGTAAGTAATTTTGTGAAAAGTGTTGCTATCACTCGAAGCAGTTTTTTCCAACTGACCTACACACCTGACGCTGTAGCGCAGATGAAAAAAAAAATCCTATTTTGGCAACAATGGAAAAAAAAGACCATTTTGAGGTGGCAGTGCATCCTCATGGCTAGTGAGAGAATTAACGCTGACAAAGCCTTGGCTCAATAAGTCGCAAGTATTTGAGGTTTTTTTTTTGACGACCAGTTTGTCCATGGTGCTAGTCTTCACATCCTTGGGCAAATATTTTTTACAAACACCATTAAACTTGGCAAAAATTTGGATTGAGAAGGTTGGACATCCATTTGTGCTATTTTTAAATGCTTGCGACATGATTCGGTGCAACCACAGTTGTCATAAACGGATCAGAAGGGTGGGTCATGCTGGAATGGAATTTAAAAAAAAAGTCGAGGTGTCACATGTGTGCAACTGACAGTAAATGGGTTAACTAAACAGTGATGCATTTTATGAATGTGCACATTTTTTTCAAGTCATTTTAGCATTTTCAAACCCCATAAAATGTGTAGGTTTTATTGAAAAAAAGAACTCCTAGTCGAGCTTGAAGGGGATGTTCTTTTTCTTATTTTCTATTCTCGCAACTTATGGCATAGTCATGTTTGACATGGAAGACTGAATATGTAAGGTCGGCACTGAATCATCGTGCTGCCACTCCCGTCATTCCATTCTCTTTGCCGCGATATGAAATACCAAAGGATGAGGCCGTGACGCCGTCCAAATTTCCTCCTTGCTTTTTCGTCTTTCAGTGATGCCGCGAGGATGTCCTAACGATTGCAGCAATAGAGGCATTTGCTCCCAAGGTGTCTGTGATTGTCTCAATGGACTTACTGGAAAGGATTGCTCTTCTGGTGAGTCTTGGGGTTTATTTTGACCATCTCAAAGATCATACAACGATCGATTACATCTCTCGTAGAATTTGGTAGATTTCATCTGTCAGTATTGGAAAAGCTGCTTGTTTTTAAAGGACTCTTTTCCCCGAAAAAAAAACAAAACAAAACCTATTCATTACAAAGTGGCTCCTTCTCTGCTAATTGTCATTTTGTTACTGCTGAATCCCCCTATTCTACCCAATTTTCTATTCTGTTTACTTGAAAAGACATTACGTTTTTCGATTTCTTGCGACTTCATATTTTTTTTAACGCTTACGACTTTAGTCCCACCTGATTACCAATAGTCCTTCTCCAAGGCACCCGTGTAAGTGAGGAAAAGATGTAGGGAGCTGAGAAAGTGTTGATAGATGATTTACAGACTAATGGAATCGATTTCACATATGTCGGTGGTTTCTGCTGATCCCTCTGCTGCTTCTGGTGCCAGCACTAGCACGATGACTGGATCTAGTAGTATTGTACCGAATCAGGCTTAGCCACTTTAGGCAGAAGCAGTGTGCGTGCTGGGAGGGAGAGATCGCGGCAGTTGATAAACCGCCTCGTGCGGGCAGATTTCGTCGATTTGGGGTTTCCCTTCTCCCTCACCCCATTCCCATCTCTCTCTCTCTCTCTCTCACCCTACGAATTTTGGCATTTAGGCGGCCGTGTCTGTAGTGTTTATGCATGCGCTTGAGGGAGCAAAAAAGCTGTGAAAATTTGGAATTTTACGCAAAAAGTGAGGTGGTAGTCTCCGCACTTGGGTTGTTCTTCCGGTCTGTATTGCACCGGAAGTGTAGGGAAGCACCGATGTTCTTTTTGACCACTAATTGGTGTCGACACAGTTAAGCCTTGTTTTTGCAGGGTAGTTATGGCAAGAAAAACCAAGCCAAGTGGGGTATTCGAAGACTTCTGTGTGTGCTTCATTCCCCATATCCGCTTTCAACAGATTTCAATGAGGGCGTATTGCTTGACATATTGAGCCATGTCGTGCAATCCATTTGTTTGTCCTTGTCTCCTTTGTTGTGCATCTTTGTAAACTCAGAACATCACAATGGACGGGCGTTCTTTCGTATTATTCAGTTGATCCGTTTAAAAAATTGCTTGAAGGACTCGTATTCTTTACAAAGGTCGCGTTCTACCGTACCATCAAGGATATCCACATGCGATTGTAAAAATGTGGTCTTAACCGTGTGTTGATCTATTGAAAGGTAGCTAGGTCACTTCAGCCATTCATGGTTGACTTTTGAACAATTTCAGTGGAGGACATGCCAATATGCAGTGGACACGGAGAGTATCGTCAAGGCAAATGTCACTGTTTCTCCGAATGGAAGGGACCTGAATGCGAGACTTTGTGGTCGGAGTGCCCGGATCCCACTTGTTCAGGACACGGACGCTGTGTCACTGGAGAGTGTCTCTGCTTTGACGGTTTCGGAGGTGACGCTTGTCAATTTCGTAAGCCATTACTAACTCTCTCTACGAGTACTTAACTGAGGTCACTGCTGTCAAAATGCAACTCCTTAGGAAACAAGCTTTTTCTCTCATTAATGATCGCATCTCCATCTTCACTGCCTTAATTGACAAAGGTCACATATATCAAAGGTATTTGTCAGATTATAATTAATCATAGCCTAATTGCACTGGCCCTTCTACTTCTCCCCCTCCTCCTCCCAAAATTACCTATTTTTTTGCTTACATTGACTTTTGATGTGGGCAAGAAGACGAGTTTTCCTTATTGGGCTAGATAAATTATTGGATGGTGTTTTTCGTCGATTTCTCGCCAAATACCGTGACATTTTCGAGGGCGATTCAAACCACTTCTGTGTGACATTTCTAGCTCCCTATTATTGTCTACTGTTTATGTGGTGTAAAACAACTGAAGCATTTAGTATAGCTTAGTTTCTAAATTAAACACAGGTTCGTTCTACTTTAATGTGTAGATGTCATGAATAATTTTAATTCTTCCTCTTGCTACCTGCTTGAATGTATGTAGATTTGGAATATAGTCGGTAAGATGGTGTAGTAATTCTTCCGCCCAGTGAGGTAGCTCAATGACAAAGTTTATGGGTGGCGTTCTTTAAAACGGAGAAACTTTGTAAAAATGGTCGCTTAGAAATGCGACTATTCAACCCATCCACCCTGGTTATCAATGGTGTAGGCGATTCTCTATCCATGGTTTCGACTCTTTTCATCCTAATCTTGCTTTGAGGTTGGGATTGATCATCTACGGCAGATCTCTATCCTTCAACTTTTTTGAAGTGACTCTATCGAAAGACTTTAGGAGGAGCTGAGGTACCGATCTATGCACAATTGTATGGGTTTGGGAGGTAAATTTTTCAATCGCAATCCATTAAAGGGAAAAATCACTTTGTAAAAGGAGCATTCCACAAGCCATCCTATCGCATTAATACACTGAACCCTGAAAAAGGGCTTGTGACTATCTTTGAAGGGTAATTGAGGAGGACTATTGCTAGGTTCTACACGGCTGAACCACCCAAAACACTTGTAAGGAGTTAAACAATTGAAAAGGGCAAGCGGAATTATTATTTTGTTCATTTAGCTCAGTGAGTAACACGAGCCCCGTGCGGGAGGTTGTCATGACTCTTCATCCTCATGAATAATTGTTGCGTTTACCGCTACCGCAGAAAGTTTCGTCGCTTATACAATTTCACGACGGGCTGTGTTGATCAGACTTGACGAAACTTTCGTCTCCCAGGCACCTGCTCCTCTCACAACTGCAGTGGAAACGGAGTCTGCGTGGATGGTGTTTGTCGGTGTTTTTCTGGTTGGGGTGGAGATGCCTGTGATCGTCGTGAAACCTCTGATCTCAGCATTGGAGGAATCGACTTTCCCAGTCAATCACAACAGAAAGACGCTAGTGGTAACTCTCCCACTCCTGAATCGACCTGCTCCTTCAATGGATATCGCGAGCCGACTACTGGACATTGTCGCTGTTTCCCGGGCTTCGAAGGTACTGCCTGTGAGAAAGGTAATCGCATCTGATCTCTGACCTCGTCGTCCTTTGTCTTCACAAGTACGCATAATCTTATCCTCCCTGTTACCTCTTTCTTTCTCTCTCCCTCCCTTCCATCTCTTTTCCTTGCTAATACCTTATCTCCCACATTGCATTTTGAGAAACAGAGACGCTGAGAGACATTTTTCTATTGGTTTGATGATGTTAAAACGATGTGCTACCAAGTGCGTTAGCTCCCTAGAACACACGCACCTACGCACATTTGCGCGCTAGTAAATAATTTTGCCTGCAAATAAATTTGTGATTTTGACAATGTGACACTTTTTATTTTCACTGTTTTCCTCACTTCTGGAAGGTTGGCTAAATGTATCACCGGCAAAATTAACAGGAAACGTAAATTATAGACGTTATTGCCGTTCATTCACCTCGTTAGCCAATTACAAATTCTCTTTTTTTCAGACGAATAATCTATCATGTATGTATTCATTCGTCACAAAATGTGCGAAGTAAAATTAATGTAGACTGTGACAATACTGGCAGATAGGTTATTACTACTGAGGTCTTTTCAGTATCTGTCAGTCAACCGTGCGACCCATTCTCCTTCCTTATGCAAGCTTTTCCATCTTTTAAGCTCCTCCTTTTATGGGGATAGTACCTTCAAATTGGATGCTAATTGCTCGTGTGTCAATGTTCTATGCTGGTGATGGGGATGTTTCCTTCCTTTTGACACACACCATCCAACTCCAGTACTCCAGTGTTGGATGGACTACTGTCCCCCTTCAACTTTACCTCTGTTTATGTTTACATTTCGTAGCTATTATTAATCTTGCAAACATAAACACTGCATTAGCTCGAAAGAACGGTAATTACGCAGCCCAACCATTTACAAACTCTTCTGACATTTTAATCATACAGAAAGCTAAAACAGCTGTTTTTTTTTCTAAATGATAGTGGAACTATTTTCAGTAGGCTTACCCTTTAACCACTTTCTTCCAATTATGTGGCATGTTTTTTAGCTGACCAAGGTAGACATACCTTTGATATTTTCCTCCATAAATGAGTCAGTATCTGCGGAAAGGTTAAGGCATAACCGCAATTACCGTGGCTGTAACCCCCAAGCCTCTGGGACGTTGAGTCACGAGGATACGCATTAGGCTAATGAAAATTAGCTCCCATCGCCTTCTTTTCAACTTATCTCCTGAACTCCAACTAACTAGGTCGCCATTAGCAAATTTATTCACACAGTATGAGGCAAAGGCTTTCCAACTTCTAAAGTCTTGCCATTTTACTGGGGTTGGCGTCATGTGGATGCTGCCCCATTAGCCCAGCCCTCTAGCGGGTAAAACCTGAGTACACCTAGGGGATGCCTAGTTGAGAATGTCTAGGCAACCACCTTAGATTCGCTGCTAAAGGGAAATCTAGCATCTGAAATCTTGAACCGATGAGGAGCTGCTGCCTAGCAGCGCGTTTACATGTGCATGGTGTGAAACTGTTGGTGGAGTAATTAAATTGGTGAGTGAATTTGTGCGTGAATTAGTCCCCTCTTCTCAAGCAGAGGGAAGAGTAATGAGGAAGGCAGAGAACGGACGAAGGAATTGGCATGAATTGTCCAACCCAAGTATCACCACACACACACACACACACACAACAAGATAAGTCACTCAATGTTATCATTCCCTTTTGACACCTATTAGGACTCCTACTTAAGTGCTCTAAATGCTGCTTTTATGTCTAGACGTGACCTGTGCTAGCCGCTGCGTCAATGGGGTGTGTATGGGCGATCGACGTCACCTCTTAGCTGGTGGACCAGCCCTACCCGGCCTGTTACCAGCAGCAACAGCACTTATCGACCCGGCTGTCTGCTTCTGTAATGATGGATGGCGAGGTGTCAATTGTGACGTGCCCACTTGCAATGCAAAGTGTCTTCTCAACGGCCAATGTGTCAATGACACCTGTGTGTGCAATCGAGGCTGGAGTGGGGTAAATTGTAACCTCAGTGAGTCTAACTTCTGTAAAGTAACAACTGAGCCACCTCATATAATGATTTCGAGCAAAGGTCACTTGGACTTCGTTCCAAGCGCTCCCTGTGATTTCTTTCTCGTTTCAATCACACCAACGGTCATCACACGATCATCTGTTACTACAGCGAAACAGTAGTCATGCATACAGTCTCCATTCCACCTTGACATGACATTGAGATTCATTGTTGCTATACAGGCATTTATTTTAGTTAATCTTAGGACCTAGAGTCACGAAAATGTACCACTTTCTCACTTTAGCTCATTGGATTCTTCATCTTTTGTGCTGAAAACTGAACTGGCTTAATCCAGGCTCCATTCCCCTGCTTGTAGTAGTTCTTTGCTTGACTTTGAGAAAAGCTGTCAAATGCTTCCACAATTACAATCGGCTGATCCAATTAGACGCGAACCGTTAATGGACTCTTCACTAACCTCGATATCGCTAGAAGCCTTGTAGGGCATAGGTCTGGCAGTAGTTATCTCGTGAGCTCGCAAAAGAGGCGACTTAATTGGTTCAACCCCATTATTTTGAAGCGGCAGTGGGAATTTCGCTACGGTCATTTGGCTCCTCGATTCGTTAAATTAGTCAAACGCCAAATGAATAAATGTTAGTGCTTTAATTAATGCGATTTCCTGTAGTCTTCGGAGTCCTTTTGACATTTCGTTCGTTTCGAAAGAACGGAGACATTTTTGGATTACTCGCATGCTTGCTCACTAAAAGCGTCTATTGTTTACTCGAGTGGAAGGTTTGTTCTCCACTTTTTACACAATAATTACTGCTGCATTCTACACCCATCTAGTTTTATCTAAGATAAAGCAGTTCTTTTTATCCTATCAAGAAAGTTTTCCACTCCATCTGCCCCAGGTTGGTAGCTCCAACTCTGAGGTAGGTAGGTAGGCTGAGAAAGAGCATTTTAAAAAATAATATTTAAATAGCTCATAAAACCAGGAATAAAATAGTCTCCTCAGCATAATAGTTCATCAAGTATCCTATTTAGCAAATTGCTTAGTTTAAATGTTTCAATGTCGAGGTCGCGGAAATTAGGTGCAGAAGTTGTCATTTAGGCTTTTCTTCAAAATCGGTCTTGACGGATGGAGGAGGAAGAGAGGTAATTAGGCGTGTCGTTCGTGTGTTTGACTGTCAGGTTGAAAAGTTATCCTTTTTGGGATTGCAAGGGGCTTCCATTTTTGTGGTTTACATAACTATGAAATGTAAGCATAAACAGCTTCAAAGGAGAAAGGAATAGCGATGAATTATACGCTGAGTACTGGGAGCAGCTAGTGGATGTCAGAAGTGGGAAATCATTTTCTTCAACATGTGCACTCGGTGTAGAAGTGTAGCATTCTCTCCTCCCTCCTCCTATCCCCCTGGGCGAATAAACGTGTCCATATGGAAATAATCCCACTGACGCTGTCTAGACGTCCAGTGACCTGAGGAAGAAGAGTCCTGACGCTTAGTTATTGCGACAGATATTGAAAATACCTCGTTAATCACCTGTCTGTCAGGATTTTTGTAGGGTTTAAAAATTGTAACGAATGCAAGAATAAATTGACTATATAATTTCCGGTTGAAGTGGCACACTTGTTTTCATACATAATATCTTGTAAAAATACCTGACCAAGTGTTAAATAATCTGGTTTTAGATGAATAATATTTGACAAACAGAAAGAATCTTAGTTTTTTTTTTTAAAAAACAATCCAAGATCTCGTATCTCATGCCATCAAATCTACCCACGAGAAAAAATGCACACCACACTTTAAGCTGGGTGAGTGGAATGGCAGGGGAGTGTGTCGCCCCATTCTCAGCCTCCATTTTTCCCATCGGATACTTCTCAAACCTCTGAATGATGTCTGTCACCTTTCCTCGGCATTAGCATTGGAAAATCACACATTGTCATGTTAGATGAAACAGACACTTGGAAAACAAGGATTAATCTGAAACAGAGCTTATTGTGTTGGAGTGTTTGTACCCGGAGATACGATAGCTTTGTAAAGGAAAAAGCGATCTGTAAACTTGAGTCTCGTGTATAGAGAATAATAGATTATTTTAACAAACCAAGCATTCAACGGATCTCTCTCCAGTTATTTAGTGTCTTCATTTAGTCAGACTGCACAAATTTGTTAAATTTTAAATTTAATCACTTAACTTTAAGAGATGTAGAGGTTGAAAAAGAAAGGGAAGCCTAGTTTAAGCGTACTGTGGAGCATTTTTCTCCATTGATAAAGTCGACGCCGACATGCACTCCGACAAGACAGCTTGAAAGGTTATTTGTTTGTTTGTTTATTTTTTTGTTAGACTTGATTCAATAGTACTAGATTTTAGTGGTATCGGTACCCACCTAATGTCAGTACGTCTTACAGGTTTGCAGCAATAGTGGCAAGTAAACTGTGTACATCCTGTCAACGTTCTAGTGGAATTCATCTTAGTAAATGTCAGCATTTGAAGTTGTAATAGTGGCAGAACTGTTAAGCCAAACATGTTGATTGGCCTAATTTGAGTTTTGTTTATGCTTCCATTCTTTCCATGACTATCGCATTTTGATAGTATTTTCACTGAAAGAGCCTACTATTTTTTTTGCTTTTTTTGAAGGGCGATTCCGTTTTCGGTAGATTTTGTGATAATGACTACGCAAAACAGGAGGCTACTTTTTTAGACAAATGGCTGACTCACCTAAGTTGTTCATTATCGCATTTCAGCATTCCATGTTCGTGGTTGGGTAACATTTATTGCCCGAGAGGATGAATGTCCACAAGCAACTGGGAAGGGTCAATTCACGGGAGACTCGTATAATTTGTTTGTCTTGGTGTTGTTTTTGACACTTCTACTAATTATTCTTTATTTTGATGTTCTATTGCGATGCAATCTCCAACCTGTCCCGTTTTACTTGCGATGTATATCATAACTAGCCTATGACTTAGTGACATCTTTCAGCCAGTGAATTTCGTATGCAATTTATCTTCCACGCGTCGTGGAAAGTTTTGTTGCCTTTCGAGTCTTCCATGAGGTAGTAATAAATCATGTCAGGTAGCAAAGGAACCACTGACTTAGGTCCTCCTTTCTACTTCGTTACAACTCCGATGCTGCCTCTCCTTGTTTTTAATTCTCATACTACTACAAACAATTTTCCCTGAGAACGGTTTCAGCTTTAACTTCGTTACTAGTTATGATGCGGATCCTGAGGTGAGGTTAGTTGTCGAATGACGGCGTAGTCAGCCAGCCATGGCAGTCATCCCTCTTTTTGTGGTAATTAGCCGATTTATTTAGACTTTGGTTTGTGCGATCTCTTGTACTTTTTGTTCTAATCATACCTTTTAGCGTGCAGGTGGCTACGTTGCTAGTAGCATGGGTTGGATGAAGAGAATCACATGCCATCGTCATGGCACCTGGTGGGATAACTGGTCTATTCTTTTTTTGATTAAAACAAATGGATAGGAGATCAGACATGTTTTTTTGGAATTTTTGGGTATATTAGGACAGCCTTTCTCTTTTTATTTGCCAGATGAATGTCCCCTGGGTTGTAGCGGCCAAGGACACTGCATGCAAAGTGAAGATGGCCACTATTTCTGCCAATGCTTTGCCAACAGAAAAGGATCTGCATGTCAGGTTTCTTATGAAATTTTCTGCAATGATGCAAGGGATGACGATCAAGGTTAGTGCGACACCACTAAATAAATCCTTAAGCTTCTTTCTTCGCTTAAAATGAGGGCCATTACTGACGATGCTTTCTGTTATATTCTATAGACGGTCTCATTGACTGCTTGGATCCAGACTGCTGTAGCACGGAACATTGTGAAAAGTTGATTCGATTGCAAGGCAGCCAACAACAAGTGGTAGAAGATGCTAGACAAAGTTGTGCTCACAGCAGCGAGATTAGTGCCCTCATTTTGAGCACCAAGTTGTCTCCACCAGGCAGCTCATTCTATGACCAATTGGAGTTCCTTCTTCTTCGTGATCTCACCACAGATAAAGTCGATCCACGGTGAGTTCAAAGCTACTTTGTCTTTGTGAGCATTATTAATGTCGCTGCACCAGCTAGCTCTCGAAATACGCACTTCAAATTTCCTATTGTTTGAATGATACCAATACCTGTGTTGCTTGATTGACTAACTGGGCTTCTCAGACACCGAGAAAGAACACAATTTGTGACAGTATTTGGTCTATTTAGTAGTCATCATAAGCTGATAGCTAATGTCACACATATGTGACACTGGTGGTGCGCGTTCCAATAAGTTCTCTTGACACTTGCCTATCCAATTTATTTCAGTCGTGTCTCTGTTGTCCGCGGAGTCGTTCGCCAGTGGGATAGCACACCTTTCTGGGGTTGTCGAGTATTCGATCGTCTGAATCCCGCAATTGGATCTGCATTGACGGACAAAAGTGGCCGGTAAATTTGCCGTCTTCAGTTAAATTTAGTTTCTCTGTGAATAGTGTGAATTCTCTCTCATTAATTCAGCTTCGAATTGGTTGTGGATGGTGGATTCCTCGTTCAACTGGAGTTCATTCGTCATCCAACCAGTCGATTCACCGCGCAATTGGATGTCTACGTCCCTGTAAATCAGATTGTCAACATTGGAGACTTTTACCTCATTGATAGATCAATTTCTATTCTTTCTCCGGCGTCATCTTCTGCTCCCCTCAAAAACCGTGCCTTTCATGATGGTGCAGTGACAGGTGTTGGTGGAATGCTTCCAGCCTCGCCTATTTTTGGTGACCTCTGGGTAGCTGGTCTTCTCCCCTCTATCAACTCTGAGTCCACTCTTGATTTCTGCCCCCCTGACGTCCATGATATCAGTCGTCTTGGTGGACCAAAAATTGAACAAAAATGGAGTGGCAGTGAAGAAAATGATAATGACGACGATCTTGTTTGCTTTGATTCTGACGGAGCTGTTTGTGCAAGTCGTGGAGGTATTTTCTTCCACAGATACACTTTAAAAGTAAGAGTGAACATTTTTAACCTATCACTTGTTCAATTGCTATGGCAAAAAATATGTCCAAGGGTATGATTTTGTAGCCTTCAAGACTTCGTCTTGTGTATAGTTCGGATAAGGCGGCAAAATCGTCGTCTTTTCTGGTGGTGAAAATGCTTGCCAACGATAGATCACCTCCAGACAAACTTAATGAGGTGCATCTCTCCATTGACGTAGCAGGTTTGCGACAATCCTGGCGATTCGAACCGGTTCAGGGATTGGAATTCACCTTTGTCTGGAATCGCACAGATGGCTACAACAGATCTGTCTACGGTCGAGTTCTTGCTAGAGGTAAAGCATATATTTATTGTTTTTTTTTGTTCACAAGAGCAATTAGAAAACCACGGTGAGCGCTTTGTGTTCGTTACAGTAGTGGAGGATACTTGGGTGCTAAATTTAGACCCACATCCAACTTCTGTTCTTTGCATTTATTCTGTCAGTGGAAACAGCAAATTCCTCCTTCCTCTTTGTGCCAGAATAATAATTGCATTGCTAACTTGTTAATGGAGGAAAATGGGAAGATTTTGTTGAGTCCTTAGTCTTAGAACTAATTTAAAAACTGCTTTAGTCTAAAATTCTTTTAAAAAAAAGTTCATAGCATATTTGGTAGATCGCGGTGTAACTTGTGGAAACTTGTGTGCAAGCTAAGGCGCATAAGGTGCCTCACTACGGCACTAGTTCATTCTACTTCCCACTACTTTTCTCGTATTTCCAAACCTAGCCTGATTGAAGCTTGCCTGCTTTACGGAGAGGGCGTAGTGACAGTATTCACCGCCCAGAAATAATTATGAATAATTTAGGTCAAATTTAGGCAGATTCTCTATTCCTAATTTGAATAGCGAATTGTACGCCTATACGGAGTGCAATGAATTTAATTTAACTTATTAAAAACAATTTTTAATCATTTTTAGCAGAAGCGATGAAGCAACTTGTTTACTGAAAAGGCAAATTCATGGAAGGTAGCAAACAACTGAATGGCATGTGCTATGCATTAATAATCATCAATGAAAAAGTTACACTATAAAGTGCGTCATTTCCAAAATTTTACTTTTTAATGTTAAGTGAATAAGTATAGCGGTAGTTACCGTCAAACCAACAAACTGTCCCAATCACTTCCGGGCACCGCTTTGACTCCGGAAGACCACGGCTACTTTGTGTGTGTCCGTACTGTTGCCTACATACGTAATTATTCACCATTAATTTTACTTTTTTTATGTGTGTAAGATGATTTTTTATAAGCCCTCGGGATTTGTCAGCGAATGAGAAAAAAATTCTATCTTTGCAAAAATAATACAAGACCTCATTATCAAAAAAAAAATTGGCTCGGAAGAGGACTGGGGATGGCGGGGTCAAAGCTCCGCTTCCATTCGATTCTCTCCATTTTTCAACATCACGTGCAGGTCAACTTCAAGAATGCCAATGATCACCTTAGGGTCAAGGCTAATTTAATATCATAAATAGGCGGAATCGAAACCATCCTGTGTCTCCAGCAGTCCAATGCGCTTATGTGGTAACTTTTTTGCCTGCTCAGTAAATAAGGCCAGTCGTATTAAAGTTTTAACCTCCCCATTACTTTGGTTGGGCAAATCAGCAGGATCCAGCCTCACACACATAAACACCAGTTCATAAAAGGTGAAGAGGTGAAGGGGGAGGGGGGAGAGGGAAACTCTGCCCCATTCTTTGTTTTCCCCTCAGATACTTCTCAAAGCTCCCAGCGGTGGCTATAATCTTTCCTTGGCAGTGGCATTGTTGAGTTGGATTGTTTGTGTTTAAAGATAAGAAGCGTCTTTTTTTGTTTAACAAAAAGAATAAGTAAACTTGTGTTTCGTGGGCAGAGAACAATAGATTGTGGTGCCGATCACTCCTATGGATTTTGCTGTTAAGTAATTTTTCTCAAATAAAAAAAAATGTGTGAATTCATTTGGCTGTTAAAAAAATATTTTAAAAATGTTGAGCTTTGCTTCTCTAAAAAAATGTTGAGAAATGCGATCATTTATGTCAGGGAATTTTTCTTTTTTTCCCCCCTCCTTGACACTCACAGGAAAAGCATTTGCAAGCAATTTTGACAGTTTGAAATCTTCCCCACTAAAGTGCATTTTTGGGCTTCTGGGCATTCAAAGTTTCTTTTCATAATTTATTAGCGAATTTGTGGAAGCGTCATTGGACCGTCTACTCCAGATTAACCAAGCATACTCTTGCCTCGTTTTTTTGTCCATGTTGTCTACAAATGTGAGATTAGATTGCTGAACTCTTGGGAGACAGAAGGCACTTCCTCCGCCTTTGATTTCGCTTCTTTTACCTCTGCAAAATGCTATCATTTATGGTTCTTTGATGCATTCAATTATTTTCTCAAAGAATTGAAGACGCAAGTCTTTAAATGAGTTGGGGTGCTGAAATTCGACTGTATTATCCACTCAATCCGTCTAGGCAAAAGCCTTTTTTCGAGCATCAGGAGAAGTGGTTGTATTCTACGCAAGTAAACACTGCCGTCTGAGTTGTCATTGAGGAGTTTGGAGGCCTTACAACTCTGGTAATATCATTATTTGATGTCAGAGACGTATGGACTAAAAATAATAACGGGACGATGTCTTCCAGCTTGATTTATGAATGAATGACGAATTGGTTCCTATGGTTTTACAGTATCGGTGGGATTCCTCTATGGACAGTGTCCCTCGGTGTTCTGGGAGCATCGAGTAGTCCACATAGACGGTAACGACATCACACCCACCGATTTAGCAGGATGGAATCTGGATGCGCGTCACATCTTTGCACCAAATCAAGGTGTAGTCTACATGTAAGTCACCCACGTTTTTTTTTGTTCCCTACTTTTTTCCTCATCCTTTATGAATCATCCACGGGTCCATTAGTATTAGCCATTATCAGCTGCTACCCACCGGTACAAACTTTGTGCCCAACTTATCTTTGTGGTTCTTTTTGACATCTCACAATTTCACCTTCACTATGGTGGTCTGGAGATCTTCCACTATTGTCTCAACTCTTACTTATACTTGTGATAGGGCTGTCTTTAGGATTGCGTGCACTACGTCCGCCACAAAAGGAATGGTTGATATACTTCGATCAGACTTTGGAATTCACCTCTAGTCCAAAGCCGTTCATAATACGAGCGGCTGAGCTAAGCCGAGATAACTGGTGGGGCTACAGAAGTCTTGGGTTTACTCGGAACCTCTTCCTCCTCCTATTTTGTAGGGGTGATGGTAGACGCGTGTCAGTTCGGGATGATAACCTCGTAGTGGAGTTGATCCTTGGCAAGCCAAACACTCGTCGTCTCGCCAACCGCTGCGAAATATGTCTCGGTCGAGCACGCGGAAATCCCATTTTCCGCGCCGTTGCCCTAGCGACTGATGAGACAGGACAATTGTTGGTCAGTGACGGTCACTTCCTCCGCTACCTCCAAGTAGAGAGCCATCGCCAGACCATCGACAACTTGAGGTATGTCAATTAAGCCTCCTATTCATTTTTCAAAACAATATTAATTTATATTTACGCTATCATTTCTAGTCCCTACGTCGATACACCAGCTTCCATAATCGGTGGTAGCTCGCAGGGCTCATCTTCATCGTTCGATTGGCTCGTATCCGATGTGCGATCACTGAGCTTCTTGAATGGCGGCACAGGGGAGGAGGATTGGCCGACGTACTTTATTGCGCGGCATCCAATCAGCAGTGAAGAATTGGAAGCCCTTTCCAAAGGCGGAATTGGTGGTGGTCGGGCCGGCATCTTCATCTCTGACACGCGAAATCGAACCATCTGGTGGACAAGTCTAGCTAGACGTGATTTCAGTCAGATGGTCATTAGTGAGCAGTGTCCCCCCAATGACACGATGTCTGATTGTCTTCGAAGGCCATTGACGAATCCCAAGGGTCTTGTCGTTACGTATAACGTAAGATTTGAAAGGTTGGAAGCTGCCAGAAGTAGACTTTATTAGGTTCAATAGAATACGAGGCTTAGTCATCCTAACATTGGAATTGGGTCAAATCTCGGAGAGAAAGAGAGAGGGTAGATTTTCTAATTCAACTATCCTAATCAGCCCCTTAGTTTTCCATGGAGTTCAACTGTCATATTTTGTTTGTAAAATTCATTAAACTGAGTCATTCTTAGTAGATGCTAGGCGATTCGTTTAGGTAAAATTTCTCTTTGAAGGTGCTCCTCATTCAAGGTTTTCATGCTTGTCCCAGAAATTAGAAAGTTTCATTCTCTCGAGTTGTTTCTTATCTGTCAATGATTTTCTGAATCACTCCAGACGATCTGATAATGCCTGCCAGGTCTGAAAGCTTGTTGTTTACTCACGTGTGGAGGGGCTGAGAGGCACCATACCCAATCAAAATAAGCATGGTTTGACTACATTCGAATTGAGGAGCTGTGAAGAAATTACTAATTGAACATTCTAATTGAATTTTCGTAAATTTTAGGAGGACCTCTTCTTCATTGACGACAAGCGTCTCTGGCGTTACCGGTTGAGAAGTTTATCAGGTCAAAGTTCACCACGTGTGGAGCTTGTTATTGGTCAGTTGGATGAAACCGCTGTGCCTATGCCCTGCGAGCAATCACTACCAGCTAATAAGGTCCAACTAATTGATCCATCCTTTGTGGCCTACAACCCCGTTGAGGACAGCATTTATTACGTCGACGATAAACGCGTATGTTCAGGGTTTTTTTTTTCCAAACATTATTAGCTATTTAAATAATGTTTGCTAAGTGGAGAAACTATTTAATAAATTCAACACGGCAAGGTCTCAAGGGAAACTCGACCACTACGAAGCGAACGTGATTATTGGTACAAGGCCAGCAAATAAGTTTCGTGGTTTGAAGAGTCGATTTTACGCAACCATTAGGTATCGAAAAATGTTAAAATACACATGTCACTTATTTGTGACGCCGGATTTGAGCAAGAAGATCAAAGTGTCACTTATGTGCGACGCTGGTGAAAAATGTTTCAATTAAAATAAGATATGGTCCCAACTTTTGTCGAACTTTGCACCTCACTATTCACAATTCGGGTAGCTGATTTATTAAGTGGTAGCTTTGTTAAACTCCTTTTTTTTTAGAACCTCTAGGAAGGAGGTCAGAATTTTTACAATTAATAATGCTGCTGTAGGTCTTCCGTCTGCACCTGGCAAGTCGAATTGTTTCGCTAGCTGCTGGTCGACTTCCAGGCTGCAAACCTCATACCCCTTCAACCTCGATACCGACATCTACCTCTTCCTCATCTTCAACTGCACCCTTTGGAACCTCCAAAGCACCCTTTGCCGTAGATGTCGAGTTCCCAGAGATCCGTGGGATTGCATTCTCCTCTCTTGGCGAGTTATACATTGCCGAGTCGGAAGTCATTTGGATCCGTCATTCTGACGGTCGTCTGCATCACTTTGCTGGAAGCACGTCCAAATCAGTGTGGGATACTTCTCAGATTACGAATTTACATTTGCTCTATCCTCCAAGGAAATCATTGCCCTACAGTCAATCCGCCCTCTTGACGGAACATCCTGCTCCAGAGTTCTACTTTGGAAATATCACTTCTATCGCTGTGGGCATCTTTGACGAAGTATTTGTCTCGGATGTCGGACACAATGTAGTCTTTGCCGTACGGCCTAAATCTCCACGACTGAGAGCAAACGGGAAGTATTCCGTTCGACGGATGGCTTCGGAAACACAAGTCTTTGAAAAGCAGGGTCAATTAGAAGGTGTCGTGGATACATTGACGCAACATCGAATCTCTGCTTTCACATTCACAGCAAGTGGATGGCTCTCGGCAGTGCGAATGGGATCATCTGAGTTAGTTCTCAGGAGAAGTCCTCTTGGTTTTCCGCAGCAAGCAGTTCTGAACACCGGTAAGTGGCAGAAAGGTTGAAGATTACGTAAGCTGGCTTTATCACTCTACATTCATTCACATGCCATCGCTTTCGCCATCTTAACGGTGCATGGACTGGCCGAATTAATATGCGCCGGTCATTAAGGTAATCAGCACCGCTGACGTAATATTTCCTCCGGGTTCTGAGTTAACTCGAACTCCTGTGAATGAGGAATGTTAATAGGGTAGATGTCATGGACGGAGCCCATGTTGGCAGCATGAAGTTCCTTTGGAACCATTCCAATTTTGCAATCACAACAGCATTCAGCTGAATCGAATTCAGCCCCAAGCCATGAACTAGGCCCCTAAAACAGCCTCACGAAGTCTTGCCCTTCATTCTTTCGTTACATCGTGTTTCAATCTAATACCGTCCAGCTTCTTGCAGCGGTGAAGTGCTTCTTTTTCCTGCATTTACTGAATATACTGCTTGAGTGAACTAGCAAGCATACGAGACGGACAGTTAATTTATTTTGGTTCCTTTCAGGTGAGACTTATAACATCACCCTTGCACCAATGAACAGGGGCTTTGGGTCAATATTGAACCCCTTTGGAGGTCTTAATCGCTACGAGTATTCAGATGGAGGTCAAATGACAAAGATATGGACAGTTTCTAGTGCTCTACCCTATGTAGCCACGTACTCTTTCACGAATGGTCTTCTTGAGACGATAGTTCTTCCATCGGGTTGGCTGTATCCACTGCGGAAGACAAAAAGTTGGAAAAGAGGCATCGATATCTTTGAAGATACTAGTGAGTTTTGACTACCAATCGACATGTGTGTCTTAAAAAGCGTTCTACCACGTCCGCTTCTCCTATATGTAGAAATAAGAAAGGTTTCAATGATTTCCTCACCCAACACCGAAGTTATCAAGCTGACGTATTCAGGTGGTGCTCAAGAAGTGGTCTTTGAAAGACTCGAACCGCAATCCAGCTCTCTCGATAGCGCGAAAAATCATGCCTCATGGCAGATTGGTAGGCGCATTCGAATGTACGTCCAACCACAGTCATCAGAGAATCTTTTTTTACCAACTGCAAACTCTCTTTTAACTGTGGGCAATGCTTCAACGCAGGTGCTCCGAACTATCGAAAATCTGTAAGTATTGTCCACTCTTTTCTGCGAGAGGTATCTTATTACCCAAATTCCATGTTGATTGCCTTACCTTTATCGTAAAGGGTGATGTCAAGCTTCGATGTCTTTGGGGTGATTGGTCAGGAAGGTGGAACAGGAGGACGTTTTG
This sequence comes from Taenia multiceps, assembly GCA_001923025.3. Lineage (NCBI taxonomy): Eukaryota > Metazoa > Platyhelminthes > Cestoda > Cyclophyllidea > Taeniidae > Taenia > Taenia multiceps. Next base: position 1,079,460 of record CM010311.1, read on the forward strand.
CACGGAAGCGCAGGTCCTCATGGTTTACTGGTCATTCCCCCTCGTCTCTATTCCTTAGCCGAGGACAAAGGGACATAACCACTGACAGTACAGTCCAAAAGACTCGAAAAACACTCTCGGTGCGTTCTTCTGAGTGGTAGTTTAATTATTTTCCCATTTTCAAGGCTAATACCAAAGTCTATCCACGCACTGTAGTCCTACAACTCTTTCCCACATGCTTGTAATGAAGTTACTCAGTGCTGTGGTGGCAACAGTGAGATGCCTTTTATCCCTTCAGAAGAACATGATCGCATTCACTGACGCCTGACCCCGAAATGGACGGATATTAATGGATCTGTTGGGCTGTGAAGACGTTTTAGCAACCATTTCTACTCAAAATTTAGTGTCTCAGAGGGTAAGATATGAAGATATAACAACTTGGTGCGTGAACCAGATCTGGGTATCATCGAGGAGCAGGGGATGAGTGACTTCCAAGTAAAGTTGAAACGGCAGATGATAGGGGTGTTTGAGAATTTACGTTTATCCAACTTATCCACCTACTCTTCCCATAAATCAGGCTAAATCACTTTCACTGTTGTTAGATCAATGGTCAACCAGTTCTCTCAGTGACACTGGATCGTGAATCACGAACAGAGACCTTCAGAAGTCCATCCTCGGATAGATTGCTCCTCCAGATCACCTACAACGCCAATATGCAACCCACGGCCTTCGCCACTCATCCACTTGGCTCACTTCCCCACTCCGGTTTTGCTGATGTGTCAGGCGGGTTCACGGCCAACTCCTCTGAAACGAACATCCAAGAGGCTCTGTTAGCCCCTCTTCGTATTATCTACACACGGTAAGACTTTTCTTATTCTAGATGAGCTCGTCTCTTTCGCACCATCAGATTGCATTTTAACTAAAAGGAAGAAGATGAAAAAGATGTCAAAAGGCGTTTCCACAAAAGGCTGCAGAAAATCGTCCACTCACTACCTAAGGAGTTAATTTCGCCACCGATGAACTTTAAAGGTGTCGCAATGCAATGAAGAGTTATTATTACATCGGTTCTGATGAATGTTGGTTATTTGTTCATCAAAACTGGTCGCACCTTCTCGGCCTGAGCTGATGAGTTCAGATTAAAACCAAATCCGACTAGCGTAGTAGAATGCCGTTGATCTGCGATTAACTAAACTTTATTCAGTGTTGGAGCAGAAGTTGTGCTAGCTAGTTTAGTAGTACAGGTGGTAGTGTCACACTGGAACAATAAATCATCTTGGTGGGTGTTAAAAAAGACAGGCACTTCATGGTCGACTGCTCTTCGCTTTCATTATATGCACAACTACACGAGCTCCTGCAGCCTTCACTTCCAGTCTCTCAGGTCTGAGGTGCGCCTGTGACGAAGGTGCTTTCACACCTCGCTGTGCCTTATTCACTGAAAAAGGGGCAAGTTATTTTGGAGAATGTGGGAAGCGTGATAATGCAGTAGGGAAATAATGCATACAAAACGGCAACGAAACACGCCATTCGCATGGCATTAATGGCTCACTTTAGTGTGGAGGTGCACCACCACTCTGTTGGTTTGACAGGAAAGCTCACTGTGCTTCCCTCGAGGCAATTTGGATGCATAGGACTCTTTGCAGACAATTGTTGGTTCAAATAAAACAGACATGTTTGCAGTTTAGCGACTGCTCTGTACGCAAATCACAGTGTCACCACATCCTCGTGGTTAACAATTGGTGTGGGGAATAAAAGAAGGTGGGGGTGGAGAGGAAGGGAAAGGGGAAGGAGGAGGAGGAGGAGGAGGAGGAGGAGAAGGCGAGGCAGAAAGTGCTGATATGCTTGCACCACGACCAGTGAGTGACTCAGTAATGTTTGGTGAAGGCAAGGTGCACAGGGAAGGCAGAGTGACATTTACTGCTAGATGGACAGATTTGGACTGGAGGCCGACTGAGTGATTGGCATTCCATGACCTCAGTGGGCTCTCAGATTGTCCGATTAGATTACTCCACATACCCAACAGATCGAGATCAATACGCACGCATGTTGTGCTTCCCTCTTATACGAACGTCAAATTAAGAAGATTAAGATGTTTACGAAGAAGGGGAAGAAGAAGAAGAAGAAGAAGAAGAAGAAGAAGAAGACGGCGATGAAGAAGGAAGAGACTTGGCAAGAAGATGTGCTAGTGACGTGATTTAGACAACTGTTTTGGCCCAGGCATTTCAAAAAAAAAAGGAAATATGAAAAGACTAGAACAGAGGGCAAAATGCGTGCATGAAATCAATCACGGTAGCCAAAGCAGACACATCAACCAAAGACAGCCTTGTCTCCTCCCTTCCCCATTGTTAGCATGTGTATTAGAGGCAACAACTCCACTTTGCCCCATGCAGCATGTAAACAACACCGCTACCCAAAAGTCGGCTACTTTGCTCCAAGTAATGAAAGAATGAAGACCCATCGCAACCTACTACTTCTGTAGTGCGACAAAGAGGGCAAGGTGGTCAGTGCTGTAGTGAAGACGAACACAAGACAACTGGAATGCATCGTGCACCGTTGTGCCCCCGACACCACCACCACCACCACCACCGCCACCGCCACCACCAGTGGGGCGAAAGAGGGATGACTATTTGGAGCACAGGAAACACAGGAGGAAGGAAGGAAGGAGGGAAGGCCGGTCATCATTCGTCATGCAGCCGACATGCAACCCAAGTACGGCATTGGCCTGTGTACACGATTGGATATGACTTGTTAATTGTCAAGACGATGCGGTCAAGCACGCAGTCACCACCGATACGTGCAGTAGGTGGTGCTTTTGCTGCTGAGTTACTGTGCACAGACGTGGTCTGTCTAGAATGCCACCCTTCCTACCATCGTCTGTTGATGCTGCTGCAAAGTGAATGCTCCAAGCCTATGCTGTGTCACGTAGGCAAGGCTCATTAATATGCTATTTTCCCTCCCCGTTGATGTTGACTGTCCTGGCCGTTTGAAGCGACCATCCCACCCCTTATTTAATTATTCATCCATGCTCCGATCCTCACACTCAAACAACGGAGTTGCTAAGCCAAGTTGGTTGCGGTTGTTCGTCTTTGTCCACCCGGACGAAGCGGTGGCGGCAGCAGCAGCAACAGCAGCAGCAGCAGTTGAGTTTGTGATGGTGGAACCACAGGTCCCTTACACGCGCCTATCAGTGTTTGGACGCTGTTTCGAAGTGTTCTGTGCCTGCGTTTTCCGATGATTAGATACCACGTGACAGTGCTTTCAGGCGCCTCTTGCCAACTGTCATATTTGGCACCTCGTGTTCTCTTATCATGCCTTGCCCATGACTTTTGTTTCGGCTTCTGCAATGGCGGTGCCAGGGCACTGCCTGCTAATCCCTCGTCGCAAACGTGAACACTTCCGGTTGGAGGGTTGACTGTCTTATAATTTGTCACTGGCAACACCCAGAACGTTGCGTATTTGCACAGCATTTGCATTCAAAAAATCACACGGAGTAGGAAGGAGTGGTTGAATTAGTGATGCACCACTCACATCACGGCTTCTGCCAGATGCTCAGCGTCAGTTCAGTTGGCACAGTGCTAAATGGACGTGTGAGGCTGTGATGTCATGACAGCTTAACTAGTGTTACTCGTTATTTTCTCAAACGTCGGTCAGAGGGGTGACATTGACAACGAGTGCCAACAACTAGGCGTCACCTCCGAGTCGGTTGCATGCAATGCGAAGTAATGCATAGGAATGAGGCAAGACTCCTCCGGCATACGGGAAGACAATGCGCATTACAAAGTACTGGCACGAGTTAGAATGAAGGTATCGAGTGAGTGGGCATGGACTGTCCGATTTCCTCACTTATCAAGCCACAGTCGATACTTCTTGTCATTGTTTTGTTTGTGCATTTTGACCTCCCGAGGTCAATGGTCTTGTTACAACACGCACAGGATTTGACGAGCTTGTATTGTTTGAAAGAATGGAGCACCTCGGTTGACTAGGAAAGTGAACAATCGAAGTGTTTGGCTAGATGGACTGTGGCAAGGGAGCGTAACGCAGGTGAAGTAAGCACACAGCGTACCAGTGTGTTGGTTTGGGCGCCATTTGCCGCTCTGGTAGGCCATTTTCATCCGAAAAGACAGTCCAGACTTGACTTGATGTGGGTATGTGGAACGGTAGGAGTGATACTGGCTTGACCAGCGTCACTGTTGCAACAAAAGAGGAGGAGAAGTTGTTGTTTCGATAATGAGAGGAGATGAGTGAGTTTGACAAGAAAAGGCTTGAGTCAAGTGGGACCTCGATTGTTGTCGTTGTTGCTCGTAGTGGTGGAGAGAAGAATAGCGAAAGGAATGAGCATAAAGGAGGAGACGCCTGTTGAAGTGCAGTGTCAGCTGAGTGGCTAATCGGTTAATCGGTTAGGCAGGAGTGAACGGGTCTGCAGACTGATGGACTCGAAAAACGCCTGTGTGCGTGCGTGCCTGCGTACGTGCGTGCTTGCGTGTGTGTGCATGTATGCGCTCATGCAAACACCCGGAGCGTGTGGGCTTGAGGTCAACTAGGGGGAGGAGGTGATTGAACGTTGGGCTGCCTGTGTGTTATGATTACACACTCCAGTGATGATGATGATGATACTGTCGATGTCGGGAGAGTGGTCACGCGAACTTTTAACATTGACCGACCACACGCACACACACACACACACACACACACAGACCACTGATTCCTTCATGAATCATCAAAGCGTGCGTGGAGGACATTTGTGGTCAGAATATGCTGGGTGTGTGTGTGTGTGTGTGTGTGTGTGTGTGTGTGTGATTAATGGTGTAGGGAAGACGTAGGAGGCGATAGGTGAGGTGGGAAGGCTGCGTGCGCAATATGAACGTGGCTACAAGGCTGTGATAGGCCAATTTGTCATTAAAGATGCCACTTTTGTAGTTGACCCCAACTTCATCGGCAAAACTGAGATCTCGACCTCGACCTCGAATTTCGAGTCGAAAGGCACTAGGAAACGACACTCAGAGTGGAATGCGAAGACAGCTGCATGCAAAGTGGGGTTTGGCAAAGAACTACTTTCCCGCACGCATTGTTGATATGTCCCCTAATCATCGGTGTCTGATGGATTGGCCGTTTTGTGTTGCAGAGAGGGTCAGGTGAAAGAAGCCTTCTGGGGAGCCTCGAACTACCGCCTGAGTTACGACTCCAGACGACGTCTGCGTACAGCTGAAATCGGCAGTACGCTCAACACCCTGGTCTTTGACTACCAAAGCCCCACTCTGCCCCACCTGGTGAGTCCGAGATGCCGCATTTCGTTCCTACTTGCCTGAATCCACATCCAAACGCGAAAGATTCTTTTGACGTGGCTCCAGGGACCCTTCACCTGCCAATTTAACTTTATTTTGTGTCGATTTACGAGGCTCACCCTGATTTGTTGCTTCTTTTCAAAGATTGAAATGGAGCAGTAGTAGTTGATTGGCGCAAGGAAAACTGCACTGAAATGTGTGTGTGTGTGTGTGTGTGTGTGGAATTCTTTGCATGGGACCGTACTAGACCACCATCACGCATCTCCCCAACTGTCGAGCCATGTTGAGCTCCGACTTGCTTGGCTCAGATTCAGTGCATTTAGCGCTTTGTTTGCTGCATCAACTTTTTAGTTTTGACTGTATAAACTGTCTAAGAGGCAAGGCCTCCTGCACATTGACAGGGCCTCGTTTTAAGCACCAAATGGTGAACACAAGTAATCAAACAACAGCAATTTACTTTAAATGTAAATTACGAAGCCATGGAATCTGTTTTGACATGCCATTTTCCCCTTAGCTGATCAGTTGGTAACTGTGGCCTGTTGGCCTGTCACTTAGCAAGCGTGAAATGTGAAAGGATGGTTAGGTTGAATACGCAACGCTAGGAGGTAATTAAAAAAACAGGCATCTAAAAATATCCCACTGCATTATTAGACGCATTTGGCTCCCAAGCCTGCGAACTAACTGTGCCATTAAAGCGCATTAGGTCTAAATAGCCAGCCTAACAGGAGGTGGAGGTGGAGGTGAGTGCGTTTTAGGAGAGAGGAACATATTTTTTTTACAAACTGTTTTAGGGTGAAGTTCAAACCTATCAAATTTGCTGGGCAAAAAAACTAACTTTGGAAAAAAAATAAAATAACAAGACGAAGACTCTCACTTTTTTTCGGTAAGTTTATTCTAGGCACCATAAATCAGCCTTGCATTCACCTCCTTCCCCCCCTGTAGGCAAGAGAGAGGAAGGGTATGAAAGAAGGCAACATTTTGTACAAAAAAATTTTAATGCAAATCTTGAGACACTTCGTTGAACGAGGGTGGCATGAAAGGAATATATTCTAGACTTGTAGTAGAGGTAGAGAACGGGAATGAGGTTAGTTTTTGAGGAGATTTCAACTATTGCACAGGGAGGTAGAAGAATATTATTGATGTATTTAAGAAAATCTGTTTAAAAGGTGATCTAGAAGCTTCTGAGGATCACACTAAGCATATAGAAGAAATCATCAGGTACTTGACTGAGTCATCGGTCGGACGGGAAACGATTACCTGAAGACACTTGACCCATTCATCCAGTTTTTCATCTCTCTACATCCTTGTATTTTTTTCGTCCCTGTAGCAATTCAAAAGGCTGTTGAAGTGTTTCAAGCACTTATTTTTTGTTACTTCAACTCGATTATTCTGTGTAAATTTTTTCTCTTTATTCTTCCTACTAGCTTACCGAAATTTCAGTCAGTGGAGTGGGCACTTACCGTCTGGTATACAAACACGATCCACTAACCGGTGAAAATGGTCTTTCGCACATCGTTACACCACTGGGTGTCTATCGAATCTTCTCCCTCTTTACCAGTCTTGGCGTGGAGCGTCTAACTCTCTTTCCATGGGCTCTAGAGGCTGGATCTGCCAATGCTGCAGCCTTCACCTACGATTGGGAGACTCGTGTTCCACCCTCTTCTGCCTTTCGTGGATACCCTCTTGCCCGTTTTACTTGGCCATCGGGTCGACGTGTCAATCGTTTGTGGGCAAAGCGCCTTATTGTCTATGACAATGTCCAGATTCACTGGGATCGTGAAGAGCTAGCTGATTCCACCTCTGTCAGTCTACAGGATGCTATAAATGAGTTTGAGATTAATGAAAAGCGTCAGTTTGGTGCTGGAACATTGGTAACTCATGTCAGAGGTGACTTGAGTCTCGCTGGCACTCGAAGAGTAGATTCGGCTCGTGGAAAACTCCTGGCGTATAGTTATGAATATGAGTATGATCACAGTTTCATGGTGGGTAGCATTTTCTGCCAAGCATATTATGAAGATATAAGAGAAGAATTTATGATTATCATGGCTATTATTATAGGTGTCTGGGATTCGCTCCTGCCTCTTCCAGTCTGCTACTGCCTCTCCCCTTTGGTGTCACCGCTCCCACGTGACCTTCAACAACTGGGCTGGTTACTCTATCAATCCATTGGGTGTAAATTTCTTCCAAGAAGGGCTATTAACTACAGTAGTCTGGAGTCAAAGTGGTTTGCATTTAAATAGACTCTTTGACAACTCCGGACGTCTATTGACTGTGTCGTTACAACAGGTTAGTTGCCATAGTAACCACGAATAATTCCGTGGAAAGAAGTTTGTGTAGAGTCCAAGTTATCTCTTAAGACCTTGCAAGACTGGAGAATTCTGGATGAGGCAGGCGTTTCATATGCTGATTATTAAGCTACCCTACTGTGAAATGTTTAGGGTTGGGCTGGGACGTGCACCATTTCAACCAGTACCGTCACTGCCAGGCAGATGGGCAGCCATTTAAATAACTTAGTCAGCAGGTATACTGGCGGACGAATTCGGGTTTTACATTTTTGTTTAAAAAAGTAGCTTAGTCTATCATTATCATAAGCTGTTGGGTGTATGTAAGAACGGATGCACTAACCTAATTGCCTCCTTGTCATTCATTCATCTTGGTTAAGGGTCCCTGGGCTGAACTGCGGGGACTGAATCACGGCGTATGCACGTCTGGGAACTAAAAGACGAGTTTAAACTTGAACATGTCTTTTACAATTAAATGAATACAGCTTTGTCGTATTCTAACTTCAACCGTTTTTCTACTGATAAAGGAATCAAAGCGCCAAGAGGTAATAATCAACGTCACCTTTGAGTACAGTGGAGATAGTCTTCTACCATCAGACATGAGCCTGGAGACCATCGAGGATGTTCCAATGCGCACTCACTACAGACGTGGTCCTGGAGGCCGTATTGAAGGCATAGACTGTGAGGTAATTGGTTCCAGTCGTCGCCGTCACGTCCAAGTGGTTTACAATGAGGAATCCAGGGTTTCCGATCTTCGTCACTATATTTCTGATTCACAGTTTGCCAAAGCGGGAAATAGTGAGAGTAAACACATCTCCACAAAATTTGTCTACGAACGTGGTCTACTTTCAGGATTTGGAAATTGGAAGTATTTCTTTGATGAGGACGGTTGTCTTGTTGAACGCCGGTTACGAGACTCGGGAAGCATTGAGGATCTATTTGAATATGATAGCAAGGGTCTACTTCGATGGGTGGAGCGACGTGTTATGCCTTCGTCGATGGATGAGGGTCAATGGAAACAGAAGCAACAATCTGTTTCAGATGATCCCGTTTGCAATGGTCCTGAGAACACCTGCTATCATCAGGAAACAGGTCTTATAATGGACTTTGCTGTTCAGTTCCTCTACGATACTGAAGACCGCCTAATAGTGGCACGCAACACACTGGCAATTGATGATATGGTTCAATTCTTCTACGCCCATCCCCAACATCGCAATCGCTTAACATCATTTTTTCATCACGGGAAAGGAAAGGCGTATTTTCTAACATATGAACAACAAACTGGTCACCTGTTTGCCATCGAAGAGGTGGATCTATCTGCTACTGGTGATTCGAATCCTGAACGGAAGTTATACATCATTATCACCGATACAGAAGGCTCACCCATTGCTCTCTACGCCGATGAAAAGGTAAAGATTTTTAAGTCTTATCTTTATTGCTGAGAATCTTTATAAATGGCAAATGATTTCTGTTATTCTACCGATTTCTCAGAAACAGGAGTCATGAACTTCAATTCTATTTCAATTTCAGCATCCTTTAAAAGGCACTTTAAGCCTATAAAGACGTATTTCATTAAAACTTTCTCTGTTGTATTCTTAGAGGCTTTATTATTTCCTATGACAAATGGAGACATTTAATTTCTGTCTTTCCGGTGATCAGATTTTGGATGTAGTTCTTCCTCTTGAACTCACGCATCATAAAGCGTCAGTAGAACAATCCTAGTCGATGTGCCTTAGTGGCACGGATGGTTCTCATTCCGTTGATGATGGTAGTGATGGATCACTTCAGAATGGTGACCATGCTTCGTGAGGAAGGGAAGACCTTCTAGTCCTGAAAATACTGAGTGGAGATTGCTGGATTCCTATTGGTTGAACTAACTGGAGATTGACAAGTCAAAAACAAAAAAAATTGATTGGACTAAAGCAAATGGAAAGAGCAGGTCATAGAGACTACTCACCATTTGATAGATGACATCCAATAGACCTTAATAAGCCTGTCGACTTGTATTACACTTTATTACTCCATGCCATGAAAAAACTTTGTTCGCCATGTCAACTCGTGGTGAGACGTAGATCTTACAGTCCATTGGTAAGCAAGGCAACTTTTAAGTGATTTACTCAAACGATCCCACTCATTATTCATCCCCACAAAAATATGCTAGGCTATTCGCTGTTAGGAGTGAAACGCGAAAGCAATGGTAATTACTGAAACCTTTTCCCAGTTATATGATTCTCCCTGGGACAAATGCGCACGGGCCTATTTGGTTACTTGGTAGATAAGCAGGTGAGTGGATTGGTGGTTAAAATGGTTTATTGCTATAGGTCTGCCTAATTTAGAACTCGTAATGCGAGGAATAGACTTTTATATTCCAACTCGAAGCGAATAAGTTTATCAGTAGTCATCCACAAAATAATCCACTAACTCATATCTTCGAGATGGAGGAAGTTTTTGGCGGGCTGTAAACTAAGTATTTGTTTAATTCTTCTTCAAATTAATAATTTTTTCGCCTCAAATTATGTTGTCTTAAACCAGAGCAACCTTTTAATGGCTTCATTTGCTGCAATTTTTCACCGTTAAATGGTGAAGCAAACACGTCACATATATGTGACGCAGGTGGTTTTGTTTAGTTTACCTGACAAATTGTTTCCTACTCTCGAGAAAAGAAGTTGCTTTAAATGATTTTATAAGCTTTTATTTTTTTACGTCTACGGTTGTGATCATGTTGCCAAATTACCTTTGCTTTCTTGTATCCTTGAATAAGTCGGGCGAGCTCCTGAATTAACCCGGTACTGGCCTCATAAGACCCTCCTAAGTGAAAGTGATTTTTAAAGCTTCTTGTGCAATGGCATCCCCGTCTACTGGCAGTTTTTTTTGCTCTATGAATCACTCTCTGTGGTTTTTTGTGACCTCACAGATTGATGAATTGGAAACTTCATGGTTCAATCCTTTTCACAGTGACTTGAAAGTGGCTGCAATGTCTGTTTACGAATTTCTGATACTGGAATTGTGCCAATTTATGTTAATTAGCTGTTTTTCACTACCAATTGCTACGAAATTGCGATTTGATTGCCTCGCAACAGATTATGCGTGAAAGAGGTCTCCGGGATAAGGCGAAAGTTTCATGTGCTAGCTGGAAAAACTGCTGTGCAATGGGTTGTAGGCTATGAGCTGTTGAAAGTCCGAGGTTTGGGGTGCGAATTGTAACATTACAACCCACAGCTCCTCGCGGTATTGCAAACGGTGCGCCTGACGTCTGCTATAGGCATGGGAAGAAATTTGATTCAGCACTATGCACTGTTGAATGCATGCAATAGTGTATTTCCCACTCTCTCACCTGCCATTCATCTTGAATGGGGTTGTGTGAACCGACTGGCTGACTGAATCAGGCTTGATTCCTACTACCGCATGGTGGCAGCACACGCAAACCCCACAGTAGCGTCTCCTTTGTGCCCATATATCTGTAAAACAAGAAGCTCCGTTTCAGCCTAACCAGAGACAAATTTTACCAACAGATCCTCTGGACAGCTGAATACAGCGCAACCGGAGGCCGCCGTTTGATGAATCGTGGGTCTTTCAACATCCCACTTTTGGACGACTTTACTGTTCCTCTTGGATACCGTGGCGCACTCATGGATCCACATACCGGATTCCTCTTCCATACACCCACTTGGCAAGCTTATGATCCCATTGGCGCCACTTTGACAAGCCCCGATTGGCGCCGAGCTGCCACCTCCCGTCTTCAACGTCTTCATCGTCACCCACAAGCTCTGGATCTTCACACTTGGTTCTCTGAAAGCAGTGATCTGGATCCACTAGCACGATTGCAGGAAGCGATGAAAGGTCCGGCCTGGTGGTTGCGTGGTCTTGATCGTGGAATCAACCGTCTCTTTCCAAGTCTTCAACTAGAAACTGGAGCCATCCCAGCCTCATCTACGGAGGGGGAGCTCAATCACTTGCCAGCGAAGTGCAGTCAAGGCCTAGTAATGACTTCTGGGCGACTTCAACAAGCTAGGCGCATCAACGATCAATTGGAAGGACTTGGGATTGTTGATGCGACTAGACTGGCGTCTAATATGGCTTTCGGGGCGTGGTTTGATGCGGTCTGTCCAATTGCTGGAATTAAGACAACTCCTCCAGTTTTTGGTGTTGATGTAAGTTGTGGAGGTTTGTGAATAATCTCAGTGCGTTTAGGTCAGTTTCTCTCTCTCCTCCGATGGAACTATCTCTGTTTCTCAAAGTGAAAACAACATATCTCTCGTCAGGATTGCTAAGGTTCTTTTCTCCGGCGCAAAGCTGATGGACTCTTGGTACCTTCCGACACCTTCACATGGTGGAATGGCCGCCGTTACCTCCTTTGTCCAACTCTTTGTCAAAGTCACACCATCTTTGAATAGTGATCTTCAAACCCTTCAGCTCCAACACTCCACTCTCCTTTCTCAAACTCCAATTCGCTTAGGAGGTAGTGCGTCACCACTTAGTGGAGTTAGAGTGGGTTTAGACAACTCTGCAGGTGCTGAATTGCGCATCAGTTCTGCAGCATCGCCAGGAGTTGAATGGCGTCTTCGATATGAGGATAACTGGGCAGTGGCAAGTGGACGAGTACTTCGAGAAGCCCAAAGTCGAGGTATTGAAGGTGCCCAACGGCGAGCAGCCCTGAAAGCAGGTGAGAGAAGTCGTGGGCCACGAACTTCACCAAAACCTTGGCCTCCGTGGCCTTCTACTTCAGCAGAAATGCGTCAAATGGAAAGTGAGGGTGGCGTTGTGAGGGGATTTGCCTGGAAGCCGGTGATTCGAGAACCCAAGAGGGCGGCAGTTCTCACTGAACTCCTGGACGATCCTGCCATATACCAACTGCGACCAGTGAACGAGAAACCTGTATCAGCTGAGAATTGAGATCATTCTGTATTGCTTTGTCTTTCATCAACGTTTGAAACGCGTTCAGAGAAATGCTCTTATTGGGTATGCTATCGATCTTACTCGAACTTTTTCGCTCCCTTTACATATGAGCATTGACTGGAATTGATTGTATCTCTCACTTTACCTTGCTCTTCTTTTCCTTCACCTGCTTTGTGAGTTGCATTTAGGCGTTCCTCAGATGCCTTCTCTCTACACCGTATTGTTCCTCTTGCCTGTAAATATGTTCTCATCACACGTGTATTATTTTTCTATTTCTACTAATAACTTACTAGTAGGTGGTATTTATCAAGTCCACTTACCCGCGACATGAACTAGTGTCTTCGGTGAGGGAACAAAAAATATTGCCTTTACTTTAACTACCTATACATATTGATCGTGCGGGTCGGATTGACAGTGTTACGTGGTGACTGATGAATTCGACAGAGTCTTTTTATGAAACAACCCCAATGAAAGATATTGAAATATGCAGAGTGCGAAAATTTACTAACATATTGGAAACTACGGTTTATCTCGCACCGTTGTGCCTGAAATTGCAAAATGCCTGCTTTTGTATCCCTGGTCAGAGAGCATGTCTCGGCTTTGAAGGCGACCACATTGCCAGAGCGTTCAAGTCCAACTTGGACTTTGGTTTTATAAGTTTAAGGAGAGATATCGCTGTAAAGGAGTGTGAAGCGTGTTATGTTACCGATACATGGGATGCAAGTTCACACACAACAAATCAAGATGATGGGCAATTGTGGTTGTACGTGCATGCAATTGCATTTTGTGATGGTCGAAAGAATATTAGCCGTGAACTTTGGAAGCTTCTGTTTGTCAGCGCTGATTTTACCCCCGGTCCAAAATACAAGAGTGATTACTGCCAACGAACATTCAGTCAGTCCGTCGAAAAGTTGCCTTATTTTGTGACGAATTTGGATTATGCTTGAACAAATTTACAAAGACGAGGATTTGTATTCTCAAAAAGTTGGTGCCGATTGAAAATTAGGATTTCTTACAGCTCCTTATCGACGCAGAAGAGATGCGAGGCGATGTGGATCAGACTGTCTCAAGGTGATTTATCTGAGCGGGTGAATCTTTCCATTGACAAAGCTGCTTTTCGTATACTAGTTAAGGTTTGCTATAACCGTAAAAAAGTGTAGATCAAGAGTGCATCAACAAATAAATGCTGTTCACATCTCCTCAACTCTCTTTTCCTTTGATGCCTTTTATAAAGTTAAAAATCCCAGTTTTAAGGAACATTTTATGAAAAGGCAAAAAGTATGCTCTCCTCCCCCAAATTTATCTTTCACTCCTGTTGTAAGGGTCCCTGCCCATGACTTTCGAATTCTTATAACAAAGAAAAATGTCGCATCTGACTTGACTGCAGCAGTAGTGCCAGTAGTTCATAAAAACGACCGACTCATTATTCACTGTGTCACCGTTAAATGTCATTCTGTTGTGCTTCTCCATTATTCATGCATAAGTCTCCTTTAAACCGACAGCAGTTGTATTCTTTTAAGCCTTTATAGGTTATTAAACACAACCATCAATGGAGATGGCTGGACGAGATCGACGGCACCCATCAAATCGACCAAGAGTGTAACACTGACGACATCCACGGTGTCGGTGCTTGACAAAGAGTCGGGTCCGCAGTGGAAGCAGGAGGAAAGCATTCTTTTATCCATAGCATTGGTGTGCTAGTGATGACCACTTTAGCTGTTCATGGATGGCCTGGGTCCTCATAGTTCGAAAAGCATGAACCTGGCAATTGTCTTTGTTCCCAGACTGAACCAGGGCGGATTATAATTGAGGTTGATTAAGCATTGAAGCTCAGGTATTGTCACCTATGTCATCATAGAGAGGCTCTTATGGGTCGTGCTTAACATTTTAACAGGCTGTCAGTCATTCTCACCAATCTGAAGCTTTCGACCTGAAGAGTGACCCTTTCTGTGTAGGTCACGTAGCCCTCATCACCACATTTTGTCAACTTCAGACAGATGCGATGCAGACTGTTCCGTGGAGGCTATTCACCAGGAATGTCTTTTAGTAATGGTATAGTCCGGTTAGTTTAGGTACTTAAATAAACTTTGACAGAATGAAGATGGAATGCTCCTGGCGTCTAGATGGTTTGAGGTCCCGTACTCGAAGTCGGATGGGCACTCATCCTTACACTACTGAGATAGGAATCAAGTGTACAATTTAGACAGACTGTCTCGAAATAGCCAAACTGTACTGGCAAATCTTTAAAGCTCTCCTTTTTGGCCATTTTTTTAATCTAAATGTTCTGATTTGGCTTGAACCTTCATTTGACTGAATCCAATTTAAGTCCTGGATTACTATCGGTAATAAATCATCTCCGAGCGTTCATAAAAATTCCTGATACACTTCGTGGTCATGAAAATTAAACAATAGTAACATCATTTTAGCTTAGAAATAAAAAGGAAAATATAAGGAATGAAATCAGTTTAAAATATGGGAGACTGTTTTATCAGTTAACTAACTGTATGGTTGGCTTTCAATGCACATCGTAGCAATGACTTATTATAGTCTATACGAACCTGTAAAATGCATTATTACTGCATTATGGCATAGCAGTCTACCGATCAGGCACTCTTCATTATACTTCTCATTATTTTTTTATCATTTCGAAACTCCCATATCATAAAGTACTTGTGGCGCGAGGTTGATGGATGCGAGTCGAGGTAACCGGGTCTCGAAACCGTTGAAGCCAGCTTATTGTCAGTTTAGTTTCTTAGAGTCTAGAAAAGGTGCTGGATGATCGCTTAAAGATGGCGGTTGTATTTTATGAAGGGGATGATGATGATGACCCTGCAGTCTTGGTGACACTGAATGGAGAATGCTGTGTTGCTATTGGTTAGACCAACTGGAGGATGACGAGTCAAGGGGTGATGTTAATAATGCTATTAGTGAGGAAACAATTTGTTTGGAAAGGAAAGGTCATAGTGGTTACTGATCGGAAAAATGAATGACAACCAATAGGTCTCAAAGCCTACCAATTTACACCTCAGCTATTTGTCACAAAAGGGAAAAGTATTGACGCTAGTTTAAGCATACAATGCGGAGAGAACACTGACATGAAGTGGTCATCCTCATGGGCCAAATTTAAGGTCGAAACTTAATAAATAAACTCACTGAATTAGGATCCCTACATATTCAGCCACTGATAGTCATGACGATTTCGAATGATTGGGATATTTTTTTTTACTTACGTTTACAAATTTCTGGCAGAGAGGAATATAGTCCAGAGGAATGCATGTCGACTGATGTTCTTTAAGACAACAATTTCCGAATGGATATATGACACGTCGATCAAATGGGAGAAAGATAAACAACGCGTTCCCCTGATTGATTGACAGAGGATCTACCAATAACTCTCGTGACGACCTAACAGATAAACTTTTGCGGTAAAAAATCCTCCAATTTCTGGTCAGTAAGTTGAGTTCCATAACGGTGAGTTCTGACCTCCTTCAATCATTCAATCGCTCACTTTTCCATTGAACTACTTATCCATTCACTCTATCTATGTGTGTGCATAAATGAATTAATCTCGCCGAAAATATATCTTTTTGTCATTCATCCATCATCCAATCTCTGGATTCATGATTCGCTCTACGCCCCGCCTATCTATTCTCCCTTCCTGTTTTGAATCTCCTACATTCGTCAACTCCAAATTCCTTCAATTCGTAATTTATTTTATCAATCCTACTGTCCTCCACCTATCCATCAGCCATATCATGAGATTTAGAAGAATAAAGCCCAACATTTATCAGCGGCTATTAACAATAAAAAAAAGATTCCACATTAAAGTTCAAGTATTTATGTCTTTGTTTTCGATCGGTAGCGTATTATGGACGCAGAAGCATTTTTTATTGCAAGACCATCCATACTCTTTTCACCAATAAATACAAAATCCGCAACCTTTCACAACACTTCATTGATCTCTATTAGACCAGTGCAAGGAGTCAAACTATGCCCTTTTTTTACTAGCATTCTTTAGGTATTTGTGTGCCAAATAAACAAGTACAATCTTTTTGAGTAAACTGACCGATTCTTCCTCTCATAAAGGCATTGTTCGTCTCCTTATTTGTGTGTAGGAATTAATTATGAGGCGTTATTCCATGAATTGTGAAACTTATACCAAGCCTGCCCCACGTAGCTTTTAAAAGCTAACGGCAGGCGGTCTTCTTAAATGTCAGGCGAAAATCCACAGTGGGGCAAGAATAACACCCCTTTTTAACAAGGTATAAAAAGTACTTGCAATATCAAGAACGGATTCCGTGACGGCTACAAAAAATGAATTCCGTCTAAGAGAGAGAAAGTGAGAGAAAGAGCAAGAGGCGAAATGGAGTTAAACTAGTGATTCTTCTTAGAGTGTGGTTGTCTGCCTAATCAGTAAATTGCCCACCGTTTTGGAATGTTTTTTTTTACGTGTCGCACACATGCGATGCCAAAAATTTTCATTTTCTTTTAGTATTTGCACATATAAAACCTACTTAAGAAAAGTGGAAGAATAATAGATCTCTCCTACAGTGCCTTGGAAAGGGAGTTGGTTCAGTAAGCCATTCATTCGTCTTCTTCAGCATTTTTAATAGTTGTTCAAGGTCAGACGCCAGAACAATTAAAACAACAGCTTATAACCGGCTTAGGAGCCGTTAAAGTCAGCAGCATTCATTTGTAATAAAATATTAATAGACCTTAATGCCCACCTGCATGCAATGCTAGTGCCAAACGAACACGCAAATGTCGACTTTTTAAAGGCTCCACATATGTGCTCCCGGATATGCCTTGCGGCACAAAAGTGAACCTAAACAAAGGTAGGAACAAAAATATAGTAATAAACCCTTTTCACGACCTGTCTGCTCACCTGCCTATCCAAATAGGTTCGTGCATATTTTCCACAAGGCGTATTGCATAACTGGGGGAAACTTTGTAGGAATTATCACCGCTTTCCTAAGGAGACAAAAAAAACGAGTTGCAAACTTCGCTTTTGTGAAACTTTTTGTTTCGTAGAGTGAATGGCCTGACATTTTTGTGATGGTGAAATAGTAATCTGGAATTGTGTGGATCGTTTGGGATAACCAATTATAAGACGCCATGTTTAATATTGGAATAAAAAATCCATTTTCTTCCTACGAGTTGACAAATAGTCCGAACAGCGTCTGGCAAACGCAGCATGGAGGGAAAAATGGGATCGAAAATTAATCAACATTGGGGCTTTTTGTTTGTCATCTCTTAATGGACCGTATGTGGCACTCATCTACCTAGCAGCCTCAGCGATCTTCCCTTCCGATTTGATGCACGTGCGACTCAATGGTTTCCTCTCTTCGCCGTCGCCACCACCACCACCATTTCAGGGCAGTACATCTTTAAGCGCTGCTATTAGATCTTCAAATTTGACTAGAGGCTGGCTTCCGCCGTCTTGAGACCAAGTCCGCCTCATTCTCCGTAGCAGAGGAATTCGAACCACAATTATTAAAATCACACCATTAACACTTTATGATGTATGTGTTCAAGGAAAGAAAAGGGGGAGAAAAAAATCACAAAAGTGTGCCGTAGTGAAAGATTGATGTGTGTCTATGTACAATATGTGCATATAAACAATCGTAAGCACTCTCCAGGTTCCCAGAAGTTACGACAAATTATTACAACCCGATAAACTGAAAATCGAGCAAACGATTTTCATCACTGCATCCCTATCGACATGGACTTGGAAGTGTATGCTTCTATACGGCTTTGAACACTATACCATGGGTCGTAATGGCCAAGTTTGACTTATTTAAATTGAACTGGGTATAAATAAATAGTATTTTGTCTAGATTTACTTAAAACCAGAGTCGGGCTTGCATTTGATGCTTTTCACTGCCTTCTCCTATCCCCTTTTTTTCCATAAGTCCCACGAATACATCAATGTAAGCGCAAATGCAAAGATTTCCCTCAGCACCGATTGGATAATCACGAGCATTTGCGCAGTATGTTAAGCCACTTCTGACAAAAATACTTTTGGCCTGATGGGAAAATGTGTTAGCTCTTCTTAACTAACTACTACCATCGCCATCGCCACCACCACCACCACCAGCACCGCCACTACAGGAAGGTGATGTGGCTGTCAAGTTATAAATGGTCAAAGATTACAAAATGTGCATTGTATACACGCTTGTGTGAATGTGTATATCCACCCATCAGTTGTTTCCCCTCCTGTGTGTGTGTGTGTGTGTGTGTGTGTGTAACAAGTCGTTTCAACAGCCTTTAAACAAAACAGCAGCAGCAGCAGAAGTGGGTGGTGTGTTTCAGTGACACAGCAACTGTTTCCTGTAGCCGCCACCATCATCACCATCGTAATCATCACCATCATCACAGGGTGCCCTCTCCTCCCCTACCTTTCCCTCCCATTAGAGGTTGAAGCAATTCATGCGCGCCTTGCACGCTAAAGCTGATTGGACAGCAATTATAAGCGGGTGGAATAGCACACCGGCGTTACATAACTCTGACTGTACACAAAGGCGGGCAATAAAACACTTCAGGTCGTTTTGTGAATGCACACCATCTGTTGAAGGGGTCAAAATTCAGTCTAGCAAGTTACAGTCCGCCATTTGAGGTTTTTGGGATTGGATTTTGGATCACATATTCGGGTAAGTTAGCATGTCTTCAATTAAAGAAATCAAAATGCTCACACGAAAACGAATTTCGCGGGCTTGCCAGATAAATTGATAACAGCAAAGCATAAAATAAAAAAAGTTCATCTCTAGCGCTGGCTTAGATAGCATACACACCTATATTTGTAGTCAGCTATCACTACAGTATTCGAGGGGATCGAAACCACTCGGAGCAAGGATCGAAGTTAAACTTCAACATTTGTGGTACATTTGTCATGTGCCAGTCCATTTTTGTTAGAAAATTTGCCTCAATGTAAAAATTGTGCGAAAAATTAACGGCGTTAGGCGGTTTGATTCCACCTTTCAATTTCTTTATCGTTTAACACTGAGTGTATTTGTAGCGTCCCGGGACTTCCTTGAAGGCAAAAGAAAGCATAGCACTGGGGCGGGATACATATATTCAGCAAACAGAGGGAATGAAGCTTTTCGCATGGCCTGGAGGACAGCCTCATCCGGCTAGGGCAATGTGGCCACCCAAGTGACCGAAACCGAAACTGGCATTCGGAACAAACAAAGTATTACATAGTCTCTCTCTTTTTTCCAGGGTCGTCCCCGACGCTTCCCTTGATGGTAAATCTCCCGCGTCACCCACCACAAATTAATCAGTACTGCAACAAACATCCATTAGCTAACCGTGCCAGTCATAGAAATTAAAGCGCAACTTAGCCGATGCTTGACCACCACATCATTGATTCCTCTTGGCGGTTTGACTTAACTTGGAGTTTTGTCCTGTTTTGAATCTAAAATCAAAGTAAGAGGTTCTATTGGGCATAAGCTTGTCCAAGGCGAGACTTTAGAGCACCGGTCTCCTTAAGCAGGTACGCTAGGAAAATCTCCACAACAAAACATTTTCAGATGGTTCACGTCGGTCTCAGCCCTTCTGCTATGGGCTGTTAGAGATTCTCCCATCCGTAACACAAACACTCCTTTCACACAGCTATAGTTTGTTACAAGCGGTAGAGATGGGGATAGAAATGCATTAAAGTGGGGTTTGCTTTCCACTGCTACGTTGAAGGCAAAAGAAGACATAATACTAGGGCCGAATAGATATGTCCAGCAAACGGAGAGAATGGGGCTGTTGGCGTGGCTCGGAAGCCAGCCAACCCGGTTACGCCAATGTGGTCACCCAAGCGACCGAAACTGCAATCGAAACCAGCGGTCAGAACAAACAAAATAGTACAGTATTCGTTCAGCTAAGGTTACCATCAATGTAACATACTATCAATGTTGTTACGCTTTTGAATCCGGAAGTGTGAGTGCATCCAAGTCAAACTAGGGCTATTTATAGAGAAAAAGAATGAATTCTAAGAAGTGAAAACCGGATTCGCTTTTGCATATAGTCCTTTGTTTGTGTAGAAAGGGTTTTTATCTAAGCCTTGTCACTCGGACAAATGATTGTGTTGCATTCTGTAAAGCATTGCCACGGGAGTTTTCTGCACTTCTTGTGCAGGCAGGCATTCCATGCGCTGCCTGAGTGATCGTTCACAGGAGACTGAAGGCTGTGGAACCGAGACGTCCTCGTATGGGCTTGTCACTGGTAAGGGAACAAACAGACGTACGGCCGTCTTTAAAAGTTCATCACTGAGCGGCCCATTGCAGTTCTAAACGTGTTCTTCTAAATCAACTGGAGTGATTGACGAAGCATTGCGACCAAGATCACAGGGACACATTACCTGGGATTTATTTACAAATGGGTTCCTTTATGTTTCTTCCCAAAATTGGTATTCGAGACACAAGACTCGCCAGTGGTTTGGGAAGGTCTTTCAAAATTTTAAACGAACTTGCTTCATTTTTTTCCCAAAAAAATTGAAATGATGTGAATCATTGATACAAATCGCGTGTCCAGTGGTCGGAAGGAGGAGGAGGGGGAGGAGGAGGAAGAGGAGGAAAAAACGGCCACAGTTATGACAATTAAGTTTAATTGAGTCCTTTCACACAGTAATGCAAGCATCCTCGAATTTTGAACGCCAAATTTTCCAGCCTAAATGCCAGAAACGAGTCGGCCTAAAACACCTCCATATCTTTTCATTCTCGCCTGAGCAAAAAAAGTGACAAAATGTAAACGTCAATGTTTTTAATTGTGCTGTCGAATAACCCACACCCATTTTAAAGCATAAATATTGTTTCTGTTATTTGAAATGCAATAATTGTTTTGAATCTGTCGATCTCTTTGGTTCAATGCGAAAAGAAATTGATCAACAATAAAAATTTATCCTCTTTTTTAAGAAACAAAAAGTCTTTTTTATTTTGTGTGATCTACTTAAAGTGTTTGTATGCTTGGCAGATATAGGCGCGTAAGATGTTGCCCAGCCATAAAATGACTGAAGGCGTGCCAAATTTCGAATTGTAAGGAGTTCGACGACTTTCTGACAAAAAAGTCTGATTTATGCGCACCCTTTGGCAGTTTCGCAAGATTTTGAAAGTATATAAATAACCGAATTTAGCGTGTGCTGAGTTGAACAAGTTATCAAATTAAATTGATTAAGGTGGTAATGCAAGTCTAATTAATTAGGCGCGATTTGTAAAACAGTTTTTGTGGACAATTTCCCATACAATCAAATTAGGGGCTATGGGTTGAACAGAATGTGCAGATTTCATCGAGTCACTTCTAAAGAACAACTATAACGAAATAGGCGAAGGGAAGCGGGGAGGAATATTGGAATAGATGGCGTTGAAGTTAAGATCGATTTGTAGGAGGCTGAGAAGGTATAGCGCTTATTCCTCCTCTAGATGTTAGCGTTGTCTTTGCTGCTAAATTTCTGTGTCCGGCCATCAGTGTGCCATGCATGTAAGAGAATTGGCTTGTCGCAAGAATACCGATGCACCTCCTCAGGATCCATTTGCGACCTGTGTTATCATGAGGAGAGATTTTCTCATTATTTTTAAAAGGGTAAGGTTTGGAACACTCAGGTAAATGTAGAATGCTTTTGGACTGAGGTTAATTACAGGCATAGGCTTTTTAGACAGCAGCTGAATTCGTTAGTTTGGTGGTGGAAGTAGTTATGCTATATTTGGGCTGTGGTGGTCGGGTTTTCTCCGAGGCTTTGCGAGAAAACGCTTCACAGTGATGCGATTAGATTAGATAAACCATAGTGGAGACCTGAAAACAGTGTAACTTTTGCGAATACCGCTTATGTAACTGGATTCGAATAACTGTCTTTTAAACACAATTCGCTTATTTGAAAGGGACTGCCTTTAAAAGCAACCACTTTGGAGTTAAAAACATCCACGTTTATTGTTTTCAAGAAATAAAAATTTTCCCTTCTTTCTCCCTTTCCTTCCAGAAAGAGAATTCGGCAGTGTGTGTCTTCCACTCCTTTGAAGTCACAATTCTACTACGTTTACAAAAATTAACATTTCCTATCTGAAAAGGGAAGGAATTTTCACTTGGCACAGTGAAGGAGCCTAGCTCTAAACCGTTCTCCACGCTTAAAAATGCAAAAAAAATTACCAAGCGTTTATTTAGCATAACCGAACTGCAATTTGCTCCAGTTAATTGAGTTAGTACAATGATTCACCACAATCTTATAGTGGATTATCGATTTTTTAGATCGATATTCTGGCCTTGACTCGCGAGCGCATAGCCTCACGACTGGGTCCAAGATCGATGAGACCTGAATACCAGTCGCCAAAACAAAAAGTCCTGCCGCTTGGCGGAGCCTTCCGTAGGTGTCCAGGCGCTGTCAGTGTTCGCACGGTTCTTTAACATTCCTAAATCCTAGCTACCGGTGTTAAAAATAAGTGACATACTTTCTTTACCGCCTTATGGCAACCATGATTGTAAGCACATTGGTTGAATACAAATGCTAAAATAGACTTTAATGCATTTTCCGGTCTGAAGACAGCTACACTTTTTCTAAATAGTATTTTTGCGTGAGTAGGGTAAACAATTGGATCAAAATCATTATCATTAAGAAATAAGGCGAAGGAAAAAATGAGGTCTATGCTGGCGGCAACTTATGTAGGGCGAGGGTCCAACACTTCTGTTTGCATTGCTACCTGAAGCGCCAAGTCGCAGACTGATCCCAGTCCCCAGTATTTATATAGTGTATAGATTGTCAGAAGCTTTATCGTGAATATAGATGCATTTAAGGTAAGCAGAGATGATTCTAATCACGTCCCAGAACGATTGAGCCTATGACCTATTTCTGAGAATGTAGACCATCCTCAACAGCCAAAAGGGCAAAAAAATTAATAACGTTTAATATCGTGGTGGCTTTCTTCCCAGGACATAATAAATGCTTTTACGGAAAAACGTTAAGTAACTTTTAGGAAGCACCCAGTAGTCTCTACTGAGATAGAAGAGCGGACGATGAAAACCAGATAAGTTATGTGTTATTAATTTGTCATCTATGCTAGTAACACGTTTTGCAATGATTTAATGTCTTCCCAAAGTTGTTTGCTAGCAGTTGACAAGCTGGACGCCATTTTCACTTTGACATGCCACAAACTACATTACCATCCAAGTTTAAATGACTAAAAGTCTAGATTAAATGGAAGAGTAGGGATGTTTGTCCGTACACAGCTTACTCTCTCAAGTCAAAAGTAGAACCAAGCTCTAACCAGTCAGTTACACAAAAGCATGCAATCGCTCTCTCTCTCTCTCTCTCTCTCTCTCTCTCTCACGTTGTCAAAAGGACATAACGCCGGATCAGCACTTCTCCCATTTGCTGCCCAATCGGGGCTGGATGAATGATGGAAAAGGCAACCGAAAGTGGCGCGTGTTTATTTATCCTAATGAGACTGCAGACACTTTTTGTGTAACCTTTACTGGGACTTACTGATTTCGGTGCACTACTTGTGCTTTTTTTATTCACTTATTTTAGATATGTTGGGTGAATAAATTCGCTTTGCTGGTCTAGCTTTTCACTGAATGGACAAATGTGGAGGAGCGTAATCAAAATCACCTTGTTAATAGTGTTGGTAGAACTCCAAAAGGTTGCGCTCACTTTCTGGAATTATAGTGTATTTGGCAACCACTGGATGAGCACACGGCTGCTGAAGTGATTCCATCCCGGTATGGAGACCCTGTGCGGAGAAAGAAGGGAAGAATAAAGTGGCGATCGTTGTGTAGCAGTTATGAGTTTTGAGCTGTCAATACCACTCCAACCAAGAGTTGGAGATGGAGCTAACGTTCTGTTTCATGGAAGGGCGTAGTGCGTCCACGCCGTTATCTAGACTTAAGTTAAGTGGTTAGGAAGTTTAGAGTTCCCGCAAATTCTTTCGAAGTAATTGAGACTTGAAAAGAAATGCTTGGCCTCGCCTGCTTATGAGATTGGAACCCACTGAGCAGACGGTATTTGAAGATCACTGGAAAAGGTTTCACGCTGGAGTGATGATATCTACGACAAATTGTGCTAGCACCACAAATTCATCTACTCATCGATACAAGCGTAGAAATGAGTGTATGTAAAAGGTCGAAAATGGCAAAACCGATGTGAAGAATGAAACGATGCGACCAGTGCAAAGCGCCTTCCACGTCCAGTCCACGAAGGAGCGCAATCAAGACCACAATGATGGTGATGATGAGTGAAAAGAGAAGAGAAGGCTGAATGTAGAGGGTGGATAGGTAGGCACAGCGACTGCATTCAGCTTGGCATTATCTACCACATGTGGTTGCAGTCCACTTCTAATCAGGTTTGGTAGCATTCACCGCAAAGTCATTTCTCAGATCGCAATGCACAGTGCGAAGTAGAAGACCAAGAACCGAGGTCTCCAATGCACCAATGCCGACTGCATGACGCCTGTCCAAGAGTTCACTCCAACAGACAAGTTGGATTGTGTCTTGGATACGCGAAGTTGGAGGACGAGGTGGATGGTGGGTGCTTTGTGACACCTCGTGTTATGATTCCGCCGCCATGAGTTTACCTCATCATGACCACGCCAACGAATGGTGGAGGAGGGGACCAAAACATTATCCAAACACCGGGTAGCCATTATGAGAAGTGCGAGAGAAGGGGTAGGCGAAGTGGGAGAGAAGGGGTAGGAGGGAGGCAGAGAGGAGACTCCTTAATGGCAAATGCAAATTACCCATCAGTCCTTTGTACTGGCAGTGAGCCAGAGGAGGGTTGACTGCACCTTCCTACACCGACCATTTCTCCACTGGTTTCACCCTTTCGGATGGTGTTGCTACTTCCTTCAATCAACGCTAACACTGGCAATGTCAGGATGAGGAGCTTCCTTCGGTCCCACTTTACTGTCACAACGTGTGTTGCAAACTGCGTGTTTGAGTTTGAAGAGGTGAGGAAGATGGGCACAACAGAACGGCGTGTGGATGCAGGAGTGGGTGAGTGAGTGAGTGGGTGAGTGCGTGGATTCAAGGTGGATGGAGAGGTGTGTTGAAGTGGATGGTTGGGTGGTTGGACGAGTGGATGGAAGCGAGAGTGCGTGGACGGAAGAACTGGTGAAATGAGAGACGAATAGGTAATTTGTAATCGACCATTGGAATTGGGGCGGAATCAAACGTGCTCTTTTCCATCCACACTTGTGAGCGAGTTTGGCGCAAATGACTCCAATTGGAAGGTCTTCTTCCTCTTCCCCTTCCCCTTCCCCTTCTACCTAACCTCTTACCGCCCATCCTTCTTCACACACCTCGTGCAGCTCTGGGAATCTACTTTGAATCTGATTTAATGCTAATGTGGGCCAGCCTCATTGTCGAAGCACCATGACTGGAATGGGGAAATGCTGTGGTGGAAAGGCGCATGTGATTGCTTATTGGAGGTACACAGAGCAAGCTGTGCAATGAGGTGTAATGCAAAGAGGTGAATAGAGATGAGGCACAATAAGCTGCTACCATTTGTGAGACTTCAATCAGATCTCTCCACTTTCCCTTCTCCCTTCCTCCTCCTTTTCTCCCCCCTCCCATTCACATTGTGAGAATGGTGAAGCAATCCACTCCATGTGTGTGTGCTTCCATATGAGACCTGAATGAGGACCCACTCTCTCCATACTCTGCTTTCCAACCCAAACTGGAACGCAAATGGGCCTGAAATGACGACCCACTCACGCACTGGCCCACTTTCTCTCGCGATGATGTGGTCGCTCTTCTCACTTCTCCACAACTTGATGCCACCGCATGGGTGCGCACAACGTCTGCACAAACGTCTTGCCTCCTGTTGGTGCTGCTGGTGCTGTCCCTCCTCCTCATCCCCCTCTCTCCGTTCTCCCTATTCACCAAAGCATATGCAGACTTGAACAATGCGGGATGATGGCAGAGACTTGGACGACGGTGACGGTGGGAGGGGAATGAGGAGGGAGAGGGTGAGGAAGGAGGGAGGGAGGGAGGTTGGGAGGTTGGGAACAAATGCTGCGTGCTCATGAAACATCCTCCTCCAAGTTATGAATGACTAGTTAAAAACACTTCTCGTTGGCTAATTGCCTTCTCGCTAACACCCACAATATGCAATGTGACTTAACTGCCGACTGTTGGTCGCTTCCTACGAGGTGGTTGTAGCCGAGTGGAGTGAGACACACAAGATGAAGTGTAGGAAGTGAGAAGACTAAGTACAGACTGTACGGGGACCAGTGCTGCACGAATGGATTGACTGCACAATGGCTAATTGAAGAGGTTCATGTTCAGGCACCTTAGTCTTCATAAGTCGATGTCTCACAATTGAGGAACGTTGTTAGCCTACATAGTGGAGACATGAGGCGAGCAGTAAGCAGATATAATTAGAATGCTACACTTGGAAGCATAAAATATCTGAGATCAGTCTTCAGCGAAGACCACCACATTTGTATTCACATTTCTATCTTCATCTGTATTCTGTATTGGCTGACATTGAAATCAACTGCGATTGGATAGGAGATAGGCGTCTTTTATTCAGCATTATTTAATGGTAGTACCGCAACTGCGCTAGCCAAAATCTCATGCTTCCTCAGTTTTAGCAAGTTTACAGCAATTTATAGACTTTTTAAGGGGTGGTAATAAATTGATTGTATTTTAGCATATCTGCCCAACATATGACATGATAAGATTAATCTGTTTGGAGGGTTAAAAGTAGATGAATTTTTAGCTCTCTATGTATACTGAATTTCAAATGGATTATTATTGAAAAGAAATCAAACCCGCTCAGTTTTTGCTAATCAATTGATTAGTCGATAATGAAATTTGGGATATAATCGCATCAATTTCCTCACAATCCTTTGTGACTTCTTTTGCATGTAAATTAACCCCAATTTTTTAATTTGAAAATAGAACTCTTGTTACAATTAAAGGGTATGCATTAATAAACAACACAGATGTTAAATTACGAAACTAATCACCACCTTCTGCGTATTAATCAATAAAACCAAACAATTTGTCAAGAATTGGAGAGATTTTTTCCTACTTTTAAAAATCGCGTTCTTACCTATAAATGATAACAAATAATCATGACATAAGCAGTCCATCTTTTGGACGGTTTGCTGATTGGTTATCCTTGAGTGATGATTGCCTGCCGATAATCGATAAATTATCGATCCTAATGGAGGCAAGTTAGCATTCGATCAGCAGCTTAGTAACTAAAATCAACTTACATCTGAAAGGACAAGAAGGATGATTTAATGCTCCAAACCAAAATGAGTTAAAAATTAAAATGTATGTTTTTTTTCTAAGCCCATTGCATTAAAATTGCATACAAGTAATTAATTTATTTCCTTTAAGAGATACTAAATAGATCAATGCTAATGATCACAAAGAGAAGTTAGTCGAACCTTTTGATAACATTTTATAATTAAATTCAATTTGTTGATAACTGAATGCCTACTACCATCTTCCCATTTATGAGTACCTGATGAAAAATTGGTTAAAGAAGTTGGATAGAAAGATAAAATGAAAATTGCAGCACCGAAGACTGCCAGACTGCTGGCATGAGGTGGAAACCGAGCTGTATGGCAAAGCTATGATGATGGAAACTCCAAATGGCCCCTTGATCAAACTCTTTCCTTATTCGAACATCGTCTTCACAGCGTAGTCGGCGCTGTAGGGCTAAAACCCACTAGCCAACCGCTCTTAGCATCCGAATTCCATGTAATTGAAGGAATACTTGATCGCAACGTTGGTGATATTTCTTGGGAATTTTACCAGATCTGGAGTTTTGTTGTGTATGGAACTGTATCGTGGAAAGAGGGAGGGGCGTGCTGGCAATC
Source organism: Taenia multiceps (assembly GCA_001923025.3). Taxonomy (NCBI): domain Eukaryota; kingdom Metazoa; phylum Platyhelminthes; class Cestoda; order Cyclophyllidea; family Taeniidae; genus Taenia; species Taenia multiceps. The sequence continues at coordinate 1,107,699 of CM010311.1, forward strand.
ACGAGTGCCCTTTAGCGCTCCTTAGCCACTTTTAGCTGGGTTCTATCTAGCTGGTCGAGAAGTGGAGGAAGTTGATACCCTTTATACAGAAGCGGTGCACAGGGACGCAACGAAGGTTTTCAGAAGATTTTCGATTAGTGTTGACTTCCTTAAAAATAGCTCTTCTGCAGACTACAGCGTGGGGTATTTGCTAAGGTTAGATGCCACTTTTAGCCCTTCTACTAAAGAGTTGCCATAGATCCCCCCATCCACCGCATATGTGCTAAGGTTTACCATCCAGTAGAAGAATCAGGATAGGTGTCCATAAAGCTCGAGTTGGCTTTTCGCTGCCACCAAGTTAGCACTCCGAGACATTCAGAAGGGATTGGGACTACTGGCATGGGCTGGAGGTTCGGCTACTCGGCAAGGTAAGATGTTGGAAACCCCAAGTTATCCCACTACTAAGCAAGCAGCAAAAGTATTACACAATAACTCTACTTCTACAAGGCAACAACTGATGGCGCCAGTTAGTTCACTGATTTAAAAAAAAAACGAAAAATTGCAATAAATCTAAAAAAATGAATTAGAAGCAAATAAAATTTATATTTATCGAAAAGGAAATCATGATAGACTGTCGTGTTCTGCCTGATCTTTTCTGGATAAAGGTGGCTAAAAAAAGGATCTCAAGCATCCTCCTAGACGATGTGATTTTGCTTGTGTAGTCAACATTCCTGATTAATGATTCAAGCTAGTACAAAGGCGTCTACTTCCTCGCGTTGGAAATTAAAGTGGGCTAGACTTGTGTGTGGGATACTCGAGTTGAACTGGAACGTGGTATTACGTACCACTGATACTTGGAGGCAAAATTTCCTTTGGCCAATCCATTTCAGGCATCCTTAATTGAACTGGAAGGCAGGAAGCTGCATAAATACGCATGGCAGGAGGCTAGAAGACAATTGTGCATCTGTATCTCAGATTAGGTATCTTGTGAAGGAAAGTGTACAGTTTTGCCTCTCAGATATTTACTCGCATCTGTGGAGGGCTGCCACAGTGTGACAGGACGCTTAGCCACAGCCGTTCAACAGTGGACATTCGATTGAATTGTTTGTAGTGGTTCAGTTCCCAATCCAACCCTTCACCGTCCACAACACGCAACACTGTACAAGGCTTGCTTCATCCTCACCTCTTAGGTGATGAAGCCACACGAGGAATGTAAGAATCTCCTCTTAGCAATGACAAAACCAACAGAACACAGAACAACTATCACTCACAATTCAGGATGTTGGGACTGCTGGGTTGTGGACAAATGCAGAATAGAGGATCTGCATACTTCAGTGAGGTGAAAGAGGGTTTTAATATGTAAAAGAAGGATTTCACAGATTGCACTATAGCATATAACAAAGCCTGGATGCATCGTTTCGACTCACAACCCTAAAAGACATCAGGTTCAGGCGAATCTGCAAATTATTTGGCTAAAATGACGCAATTTCGATGGAGCTCTTATAAAAATACGTTTAACTGGGCCTTTAGAAGAAGGTGAGGCAATGCAAAGGGAAAGATGGAAAAGGATATTGCTGTTCTCCATCTTCACTATTGTAACATTTATTAAAAAAAACTTGCCTTTCTAATAAATCCAAACAAAGTAGGTGTCTTAATCCACCACAGACTAATTAGACCCATTTGCTGTTGCGCAAATAAAGTCAAAATATATCCATTTGACCGTGTCTGTTGATGCTCTGTCTGTTTCTGTTGATTACTTATCAATTACAGAGCGCCATCATTTTCAATCTCCCGACGTCCAGACTTGTAGGTGTTAGACACAGAGGTTTGCTACAAGTTCACAATTCCTCGCGTGCATTATTTGCCCAACAACATCAACCATCCCACCTACACAACTAAATCCTTCAAACCTTCAAGCTACTATTCCTCCCAAAGGTCAATGACATGTAAATTGCACTTGTTGTAGAAAAATACTTTCGTATTTAGCACTATCTCAGTCCTACCACCTAAAAGTTGAATGCAGTTTTGTTTTAACTCTGCGATTGTTATGGTATGTTGAGAAAAAAGATTTGAAAAAAAAAATTGGATTAGGTGACAAAATAATATGCATTTTCGAGTCAAGTAATAGTGACATGGTGCTACAAACAACATCTCAATACACACAAAACAAAAGGCGTATAGGTTAAGCTGGAATTACCCGACTAGTTGGATACAACAATAAAACGTTCTCTAGCAGAAAATGCATTAAAAGCATCATCAATACATGAATTTTTGCTAGCATGACTCTACTGTTTTATAATAAATTGATTCAGGCGCAGGAAGTTGACTTAATGGCGGAAGGCTGTCAAAACAGTAAACTGAATCATCACTGCCAAACTTATGACTATCCTTGTTTAAATATTGGTTAAATCCTTTGTCAGTGTACACTGGAAGTCTTATAGCAGTACAGGTATACACGGTTTGTTTTTTGCTTTCGTTGATGGAAATTTCTAGTCCATAACCCAGTCTGTTTCAACGTTGTGTGCACCATCACTGTTGCCAACCGCCTTGACAAATGGTGAGTGGACTGAACTGAACCGCGAGTGTGTACCGGCTAAGAATACCTCAATCGAATGTATTTGGCACTGCCTACTATGCACAGTACCGCCACGGTTAAGTGTTCCCTCCACCCCCCACCCCCACCCCCACCCCCACCCCCTCCAGTATACGTGCGTGTAAAATTAGAATTATGGGTTTAATTTGAACACTCCTTGTAAATCAACTTCCATTTTTCGATTGAATCTGGCATTTTAGAAGAGAATAACACTCCAATCACAGTCTAATATTCCGTTTAAACAGGAATAATAACAGCAACAGTACGCATTACTTATATATATATGTGTAATATACAGAGTTCAATCTATTCATCGCTCTCTAGTTGGCAGCATCAACAGCAGTAGGAGTCTCAAGTAGTATAAACCGGAGAACGGAGCAACTTACAGTTGGAGCAGTACTAAAGGACAAGTGAGGTGAAGGAGGAGAAGGGAGAGGGGATTTTTCCGTCTATTTCTGACTTTTTTTGTTTTCCTCAGGATATCATCCTCACCTTTAAGAGTGACGGGAGTTAGAAAAAGGAAGACTTTAGGCGCGTTCACGTAGGGGAGGAAGGAAGGAAGGAAAAAGAGAGGAGGGTTGGGTTTTGAGACTCTCCAGAAAAGATCCCTTTCTTGCATACAAGTTTCTCAATCACCCACGTCGTTGTCGTCCAAATTATTGACGGCGCGTGGCGTGGGCCGAGGAGGAAGATTGGAGATCACAGCCTCGCCAGCATCCATCTCAACAGGTCCACGCAAATCCAACTTGATCGGCTGTTGCTGTTGCTGCTGCTGTTGTTGTTGAATGCTGGGTGACTGGAAGGTGACGGTGGAACGACTAGGAGCTCTGGAACGGGGCAGGGAACTGATGGACGCCGTGATTGTGGTCTCTCCAGCTCCAGGGGTATAGCGTTGAGGCGCGGGAGAGAGATGAGAAATGCGGTAGCCTACAAGAGGGCTTCGCTGAACTCCAAAGGAGCTTCCAGTGTCCATGTAGTCGCCATAGGCAGTGGATGGAGATTGGAGAGGCTGTTGCTGTTCTTCCACATAGCAAGAGCAGTTGTCACCGTTGTTGTGGGGGTCGTGAATGAAAGCGCGAGAGGAAGCGTTCATCATACCACCCCCACCGATGCAACCATTGGTGGGGACTCCCATGGCACTGGCAGAACGCGGACCATAGCTCATCCGACTGGCAGAACGATAGCCTGCGCAGGTGGCGTACGGGTAGCCAGCATGAGGTGGGAACACTACAAATGAATGAGTTCAAAATTGTCAATTAACACTTTAATCCTCCAGGTTTCTCATGCTTCTGTCATTAAAGTGTTCATGAACTTCTTAAAAATTAAGGTAATTATGCGGAGGTCAAAAACCACTCGCAATGTAAGGCCAAATTTCAATATAACGATTGACTAATTTAACACACAAAGGAACATCTTAATCTCCTTTAATGTTAGGGAACGAAATACGAATGAATTATTGGGTTCAAGGCTTTTGCTCAACAATCTCTTCTGGAGTAACTCAAGTAATAACAGCATAGCAGGCCATGTCTAACAACATTCACCCATCGCAAAGAAAGTGAGAACATTAAAATTTGAAAGAGGAAACCTGTGTCTTCCGATAAAGCTAAGAGTTGAAATCAATGTCAGCCAATACAGAATACAGATGGATAGAAATGCGAATACAAATGTGGTGGTCTTCGCTGAAGACTGATCTCAGATATTTTATGCTTCCAAGTGTAGCATTCTAATTATATCTGCTTACTGCTCGCCTCATGTCTCCACTATGTAGGCTAACAACGTTCCTCAATTGTGAGACATCGACTTATGAAGACTAAGGTGCCTGAACATGAACCTCTTCAATTAGCCATTGTGCAGTCAATCCATTCGTGCAGCACTGGTCCCCGTACAGTCTGTACTTAGTCTTCTCACTTCCTACACTTCATCTTGTGTGTCTCACTCCACTCGGCTACAACCACCTCGTAGGAAGCGACCAACAGTCGGCAGTTAAGTCACATTGCATATTGTGGGTGTTAGCGAGAAGGCAATTAGCCAACGAGAAGTGTTTTTAACTAGTCATTCATAACTTGGAGGAGGATGTTTCATGAGCACGCAGCATTTGTTCCCAACCTCCCAACCTCCCTCCCTCCCTCCTTCCTCACCCTCTCCCTCCTCATTCCCCTCCCACCGTCACCGTCGTCCAAGTCTCTGCCATCATCCCGCATTGTTCAAGTCTGCATATGCTTTGGTGAATAGGGAGAACGGAGAGAGGGGGATGAGGAGGAGGGACAGCACCAGCAGCACCAACAGGAGGCAAGACGTTTGTGCAGACGTTGTGCGCACCCATGCGGTGGCATCAAGTTGTGGAGAAGTGAGAAGAGCGACCACATCATCGCGAGAGAAAGTGGGCCAGTGCGTGAGTGGGTCGTCATTTCAGGCCCATTTGCGTTCCAGTTTGGGTTGGAAAGCAGAGTATGGAGAGAGTGGGTCCTCATTCAGGTCTCATATGGAAGCACACACACATGGAGTGGATTGCTTCACCATTCTCACAATGTGAATGGGAGGGGGGAGAAAAGGAGGAGGAAGGGAGAAGGGAAAGTGGAGAGATCTGATTGAAGTCTCACAAATGGTAGCAGCTTATTGTGCCTCATCTCTATTCACCTCTTTGCATTACACCTCATTGCACAGCTTGCTCTGTGTACCTCCAATAAGCAATCACATGCACCTTTCCACCACAGCATTTCCCCATTCCAGTCATGGTGCCTCGACAATGAGGCTGGCCTACATTAGCATTAAATCAGATTCAAAGTAGATTCCCAGAGCTGCACGAGGTGTGTAAAGAAGGATGGGTAGTAAGACGCCAGGTAGAAGAGGAAGAGGAAGAGGAAGACCTTCCAATTGGAGTCATTTGCGCCAAACTCGCTCACAAGTGTGGATGGAAAAGAGCACGTTTGATTTCGCTTCAATTTCAATGGTCGATTACAAATTACCTATTCGTCTCTCATTTCACCAGTTCTTCCGTCCACGCACTCTCGCTTCCATCCACTCGTCCAACCACCCAACCATCCACTTCAACACACCTCTCCATCCACCTTGAATCCACGCACTCACCCACTCACTCACTCACTCACTCCTGCATCCACACGCCGTTCTGTTGTGCCCATCTTCCTCACCTCTTCAAACTCAAACACGCAGTTTGCAACACACGTTGTGACAGTAAAGTGGGACCGAAGGAAGCTCCTCATCCTGACATTGCCAGTGTTAGCGTTGATTGAAGGAAGTAGCAACACCATCCGAAAGGGTGAAACCAGTGGAGAAATGGTCGGTGTAGGAAGGTGCAGTCAACCCTCCTCTGGCTCACTGCCAGTACAAAGGACTGATGGGTAATTTGCATTTGCCATTAAGGAGTCTCCTCTCTGCCTCCCTCCTACCCCTTCTCTCCCACTTCGCCTACCCCTTCTCTCGCACTTCTCATAATGGCTACCCGGTGTTTGGATAATGTTTTGGTCCCCTCCTCAACCGTTCGTTGGCGTGGTCATGATGAGGTAAACTCATGGCGGCGGAATCATAACACGAGGTGTCACAAAGCACCCACCATCCACCTCGTCCTCCAACTTCGCGTATCCAAGACACAATCCAACTTGTCTGTTGGAGTGAACTCTTGGACAGGCGTCATGCAGTCGGCGTTGGTACATTGGAGGTCTCGGTTCATGGTCTTCTACTTCGCACTGTGCATTGCGATCTGAGGAATGACTTTGTGGTTAATGCTCCCAAACCTGATTAGAAGTGGACTGCAACCACACGTGGTAGATAATGCCAAGCTGAATGCAGTCACTGTGCCTACCTATCCACCCTCTACATTCAGCCTTCTCTTCTCTTTTCACTCATCATCACCATCATTGTGGTCTTGATTGCGCTCCTTCGTGGACTGGACGTGGAAGGCGCTTTGCACTGGTCGCATCGTTTCATTCTTCACATCGGTTTTGCCATTTTCGACCTTTTACATACACTCATCTCTACGTTTGTATCGATGAGTAGATGAATTGGTGGTGCTAGCAGAAGTCTTCTGTTTACAGCTGATGGAAGAGCATTGTTGTCATTATAGCGTAAACCTCGTAGATGCTTTCATTCCAGCGTAAAAGCTCCTCAACTAATCTACAAAGGTCGCCGGCTCAATGGATCCTAATCACATGAGCAAACAAGGCAAAGCGCTACTACTCATGCCCTAGCTATTTTCAAAGCAAACACAGGAATTTTGGACGGCGAATGAACTCCATTAGCACAGCCTAACCATTTGGAACAATTTAAGCTAAAAATTTGGACGCATTTCGCTTTTGCACAAAATTTAATGGGCGAATAAGCGATCAACAGAAAAGAAGTCTTTCATCTAAAAGCTTTGCTTACCTTTCCCAATATGTTGCTTTTTGTGTACGGTCAGATTTCTTTGAAACGCTCAAGACAGTCTTTACCGGAAATACAGGGTCAACCAACCTGTTGGGTGTACATCAGAGAAAATGTGGTATTTTCGTACAAACTTTAAGTAGATCGCTTAAGGAAGGTGTTATTCTATTAAACTGCTATTTTAAAGTACCACGTGTGTACACAATCTTGGATGTGTGAGTAGGAAGGAGATGGCTTTATTTAGTCAAATTTTATCCTATTCCACGAATTAAGAACTCGGGGAGTCAATGAAAACATCCAAGCTGTTACCTTAAAAACGGGAGAGACAAGAAAATAAGGATATTTCATTGTGATACATTTGATTATCATGCGAGTTGCACCACCACTGGAATGTATGCCTAAGATGAACGAATAAGTTCATAAATGGTGCCTCAAGCAAGCTCCTGAGGTCAAGCCAATCACAGACACGATTGGAAGAACAGAAGGGGATGCCAGCAAGATAAACGCGTGTAGAAATTTCCACGCCCTAATCCGTAACAACCTAAAGAGCTGAGAGTTTGCACGTCCGTTCATCATTACTTGTAATAGAGGCAAGGCAAGAAATTGCAAATGCTACATTACAAACAACTGTACTCGACTTGTGAGTTCAAAGGGAGAGAGGGTAATAACTCGCGAGGCAGTCTCTAATTAACACTGGGTTAATGCAGTGAGAAAAATCACACCAAAATGATGCTAATACTTGGACATTTTGCTTATTGGAAAAGCAGAACCGTAGGCAGTTCTCGGTTCTGTTGAAAACAGTTTAACGGGTAGCATATGCAAATTCAAGTTGAGACCTTTTAATTCCAATACCTACAAGTTCAGAGTGACTATTGGAATGACGCAGTTGGCGAAATCGGCCCCTTCACTCTTCCACCCTGGTGGATCGACCTTTATGAGGGTAGCATAGAGCTGTGTTGCATGCCAACCTCATCACAGCGGCTCTATTGTATGGATACTGCACACGACAGTAATGGCCAAGTTTACCCCATTGCTACTTACTGCTACACAGTGCTTCAATCAGCCCAGTCCAGACACCATTTATATCAAGATAGTAAGAAGGCGACAGCCGTATAGTGGGTGCATGCCTACAAAAGGGTGCAGCCACCAGGTACCTTGTAAAGGAAAGTGTACAACTTCGTCTCCCAGGTATTTACTCGCACCCGTGAATGACTTCTACAGCGTGACAAGACTATTGACCACAGCCACTCAACGGTAGACATTCAATTGAATAGTTTGCATTCGAGTGACTCAAAGATTCCCCTACGTCTGTCTGCTTGGCTGTCCATCTGGCAGTGACAATATTTGCGGTTGTTCAGTTCCCAGCCCAACCCTCCACAGTCCACAACACGCCACACTGTACAACGTTTGCTTCAACCTCAATGCCCGTTCAGCCCATCACCTCTCGGGTGGAGGACCTGGATACTCCGGTGAGGTGAAGGAGGGGTCTGACATGGAAAAGCAGGATTTCGTAGATTTCACTGTTACACATGACGAAGCCTGGATGCATCGCTTTGACTCACAACCATAAAGGGCACTAAACCCGTGTATGCAGGCGGATGCACCACCGATGACGAAGTTAAGCAGTTCTGCCTCAGATGATTCAGCCTTACTGTAAAAGACAGCCATAGGGACAAGCTGAAGCAGTTGCAATACCTTGAAATTTCTCCCTTCCTCATCTTTTAATGGAACCAGAAAAGCTCCATAGTGATGCGAATAGTCCTTATAAAAATGAGCCTGACCACGCCTTCAGGAGAAATTGAGGCACTACATTAACGACAGAATGGTGGGGAATGCTACTTTTTTTCTTGAGAAGAAGAATGTATCTTTTGCTAATGCGTCTTACGCTAAAATGCTCAATTTTGCAAAAATCCACAACAAAAAGGCTATTAAGGCCGCATAAATTACCCAAGTTCTATTTCGCATCTAATAATGGGGCGAGGCCAGTAATGAACGGGAAGAATGGATGACATCAGACCAAAGACCCGAGAATCGACTAAACACGAATCATTTGATCAAACAAATTTTGCCCTTGGACAGGTATATCGGCGATAGATCATTAAATTTACTTTTCTAATAAATGGTACCAACAGAGGACGCAGCAACCGAACCCTGTCGACACTTCTGAGGCGCATCGCTGGAGTAGAATTTAGAATGTTTGTTGTTGTGTCAAAAAAAACCACCACTCGATCTTCGTTCTCATCTCATGGCTGGCTTTAAACAACCCAAACACCGTTGTGGCGATTGGCACACAGAAGTTTTCGTGGAAAGTGCATCCTCGCAAATTAGGATCCAAGTTAGTGACATGAAGCTCTGCTCTAATCACGATAAGACCACTTCCCGAGTCGTTCATCTTATAATATTTATTAGGTTGATCGTGCTGCATCTTGTTAATTCTAATGATCCATCATCCACTTTAATGTCATATTCAATGGACATAATTAGCATAGGCACATGAGAAAAAAAACGTAGGACTAAGTAGTGACAATTTAGCACAGCGTGATGTGCAAAAAAAAATAATCACCATTCATGAAGCAAGCAAGCTTGTAACAAATTAGTGACCTATTAGTTCATAACTCACCTCGCTGGTTTTCCAACATCATCAGCTGGTTGCCGTCTTCGGAGGGACCTCGACCCGAATCTCCGCTGTCTGCGTCGTATTGAAGACTACCGGCCATTCGAATACCCGTGGTTGAACCGTGAATACTTCCTAGGACACCGACCTGCCTAGGATTTCGGGACATTGTCTAGGGAAGCAGGAAGTGTCTGACAGATTCGCAAAATGACTGAGAGTACTCCAATTCAAATGTAGATGCTTAGAACTCTAGCAGTGAGGCGGTCGAACGCCAATCAGAGCCCATCTACGCCGTTCTCAGCCGACAACTTCCAACACACCGATTATAGATAACATAGTTTCAGCCCTCAAAACGGTTTCCAAGATCCCTATAAATTTCGAGTTAATGCTGTACCAAGAAGTAACAAAAAACACCTGGTGGAGGTTAAATTTTCGCTCTTACCATGACCCAACGAACTGTGCGTTGCCACCCCCTCCAGACCACTAACAAAAGGGACACACAATGGAGAAAGGCTGGAGGCAGTACAAAGAGATACCCAGATTTGGACGCTTTGTAAAGTAATGCCATCTCAATCCCCTTTCATGCATCCTTCTATACGTATGCGTGCGTGTTTAGATTTAACAGATCTCTATCTTATTGTAATCGAGTCGCATTGGTAGTTTTTGTTTCACATGGGCCTTTACAAAAAAGAGACACAACCATGGTAACCTTCATACGAGTTACTGTTATCGCTTTTCTCTGGATGGGTACATAAAAGTAGAAACTGCACTTTGGAGATGCACACGCATATCTCCTCTCTGTGATGCTTTCACGGGCGTTGTTGTTTGGAAATGACAAAACCGACGCTAACGGTAAAAAATGGAACGAATGCAAAACGCTTTGGACATCCAGTCGATAAGGATCGCAAAAGCAACTATGAAGGATGAAAAGAACCCGGGAAAACGGCATATGGAAGTTAGATAGGTCTGTCTGCTATGTTCTATTTTAACTGCATCTGGCATAGCGTTGCCCACCATTGTGGTTCCAGGTTAGACCTGAGATTTAGTCTTTCAAGGGACCAATTTCTGTAGCTTTAATGCACGTGGGTCTCATTACCTAACGTCAGGGATGAAATCCTATTTAAGGCACTATCTTTGAGTATACGGTAATACTGCAGAATAACAGGCACCATTTGCATAGGAAACCGTTATTGAGTGGCAATTTAGTGCATTTTTCAACGAAATCGACAACCGTATTTAGAGCAATCTAGACGATTTATCGGAATGTGAAATCTCATAAAAACCAGCTTGCTAAAATTAAAATGAGGCGTACATTTTCCTTCCGCAAAGTCGTATGTGTGCAGCCGGGAGGGATAAGAATAGTGATGCATGCCCAAGGGCTCAGGAATGAGGCGTAAAACAAGCAGCAGAGGTGGAGACGGAAAGGAAGAGGCACCCACTACATCCTTCCTGTTCCTTGTTGCTAGGGCACCTGTTGCTAGGTCGGTGCGTGAGGGTATGACTAACACTGCGCCCCCACTCCCCCCTCCCAGCGCTAATTACAGCAATGTACTTCGTTCCTTACCTGGAACTTGGCTAGGCATGTGTTTTGCTTTAGATTTTCATTGTTAAACGGCATCTTTGCCTTATTTAGGAATTTAAAGCTAAAGCCTCATGACTTTAACTAAGAATAAATCCTGAAATCCATCAAGTAGCGACAATTTCCCCTGCGCTAAAGCCAGAAATAGGTTATTAACACCTAGCTATCTATGATGGTCAAGAGTCGGCTTGTGGCATAAAAATGGAGGCTCTGGTGCAGATCCTCACAAAATGGAAGCCAGTCCTTTCGTGATTAACCTCTATAAAGCTTGCGACCGGTCAAAGTGGGATAAAAATGACCCCAAATGAGGGCTAAAATTACTCAGGGTCGAAACACACCTAGATGACGATCAAACTGGAACTGGTAAAAGATCTAGCTTATGAGAGAGGGAGGTTTTAGGACAAGCCAAGGCTTTTTATTTTAAAGTTACCAAAGTATGTAACGACATAAAATGATAGTCGACGCATGTACTGCGTAGACCAGTTCAGACACCATTAATCAAGATAGCAGGTAGATGCGAGCATAAAAAGCGCATGGTGGAGAAGCGATTCCTCTGCCAACGTGGGCGCACAACCTAAACACGTGGATACCTACTTGTACTGAAGACTTAGGGCAGGTCAAGTACGGTAATAGGGTGCAAAGTCTCAGTAAAACATGTGAATAATGCAAGAGCTACGGAACCCGCAACTCCAGCGGCCATTTCTGCCGGCACAAACCCAGAGAATGGAGTGCCTGACGCTTTCAACGCAATTATTCTAGAAACAGATAAATTTCCTTGTGACAACGCCGAAAACAACGCAACCATTCACGAATATGAACGCCTACAAATCAGGGAAGTCAGTGCACGATATTCTGGGATGGCACAGCCGACTGACAAGTACATCCATAGCCAAGTTTTCCCAACTCTCGGCTAAAATTTGGTTTCAGATACTTTTGATAAACTGAGCACACCTACATCTAATCAAAAGAGGCGAACACTCGGGTAATGTAACCGATGTTGAGATCAACGAGACACCACTCAATGAGACTGTTTGGGAGACCAATTCCACAGGACGAAAAATTTTCTATTTCACTTACCCCAAAAGTATGCATGGGGAGAGTGCCACTGATGATATCTCCATTAGGTTCCAAGGGTGTATATATCGAGCCCTGTGGTGGAACACCGCAGAAGACGCTGGTTTTATCCGACCCAAGAAGTGGAGATCCATAAGAAATACCGCCAGTAGACCGTCCGTTTTCATCGACAGGTAGACCTCCAGAGAGAGGAGGGTAGAAGTCTTTAGAGGATCCAGTCCAGGTATTTGTTGTCAGAGCCTCCTTACTTGGATCAGTGATGAGGAAAGGGCTTCCAGGAGAGTAAGTGACAACTCGACCCTCTGGTTCTACCACTGTTCCATTGCTAACCACCGTCCGAGCTGGCTTGCGTCGAACGCAAACGATAGCGATGATAAGGAGGAGAGAGATGATAGCTGTGACAGCGATCATGACAAGAATGATGGTCACATTGAGAGCTCCAGCCCGACCACCACCCAAAAAGCCGCCAAACTCATTGGGGTCCATTTTTACATTGATAGCCATCCAGGTGTCTGTAAAGAGGCGTTGAGCGTGACCGCAATCTATGGCACGAAGACGAATCTTGAGGTTCAGAGGGACAAGACGGTCGGCAACGAGAATTTCGCCGGTGGAACCGTTTAAGTAGAAAGGTCCAGTTCGATAACCCATCAATTCCTCTTGAACAGTTGCAGAAGTCGGCTGGGATGGTTGAGCAGGGGCATTGTAAAGACCACGGGAAATGGAAACTGGAGGCATTGGTTGGCCATTCAGATCCAGCACTTGAAATTCAACCTTCCCTGCATCGTCTGCGTCCACATCAAAGGCCTGTGAGGGTGAAAAATGAGGCACATAAAACTCCGCTGTGTAATTTCGGCGTCAAAGGTCAGAAAGTATCAAGAATCTTCCATTTAACTAAGAGGTTTACGACTGAATGCAAGCTGACATTTGCCCTAGCCATGATTGCATCAAGCCTTATTTCCAGCGGATTGAGTGAGTTGAAACCAATAAAGTGAACGTTAAATATTACTGGTCTGAGGGTGATTACTTTCTTTATAGTTTTTGAACACCAGTTTAATGGGTTGAAAATTAATGACATTTGGTGTCATTACAGAATAGTAAAATATATGAACTGCGGCGGTCACTTTCGCGCCGTGACTCTGGTAGTGCGTGTCTTAATCCCACCACTCATTCCAATCTGCTCTATAAAATGCACATCCTGATACATTTACGCCTTTTCAAGCAAGAAGAGTTGGGAGGTACTAATTTCTCAATAACCTAAGCGCAATGAAATGCTTCAGTTTACTTCACTTTAACTGTTCAACTTTTAGCACTGTACACACCCATTACCACCGCTTCTTCGACTAGTAGTTGTTTAGAAAGATAATCTCTTTGCAGCGCTGTTAATTACCCAATGGTCGGTATGGATTTTGGAAGGCTTCACTAAATCTGTTTTACGTCCCTGACGTAGTGACAGTGTGCATCATGCGCCAGATTTTATCTCCTTAGTTATCAACTTTTGAAACCAATAAAGAAGCTGTTACGTTTCGTGATTATGGTCAAACCACTGTTAAATGCTAAACGAAAGAATGCTAGATGAGCAAATGAATGGATATGGGAAAGGTTGAAGAAAGTGGATGAAGGACGAAATAATGAATCCATAATGGATGGACCCGGAATGAGTATACTGAATTACTCAAAACCAGTGGGTCCAGGACAAATAGATGGATCAGAATGCAGCAGGAACACCTCATTAAGTGTTTTTGTTTAGAAGGATCACCTGCCCTAGGAATAGCTAGAGGTCACAAAAAGTTTGCTTATAATCATGATGAATGTCATTATTCGAAACCTCTTTTGCACAGATAAGATAGGAAAACACTGATGACAAACCTGAAGCCTAGCAACCAGTGAACCAGGCGGATTCGCAGTGGTGATATTTATTTGGCGTGCGGACTCAGTAGGAAACGTCCACTCTGGCGCATTGTCATTTTCATCCAGAATGCGGACCAGGAGGGATGTCGACGTGGCCAATGGTTGACTTCCATTGTCCCGCACGGCTACATTCAACAGATACATGGCCACGAGCTCTCTGTCGAATTCGACCAGCGTTTCGATACTACCATCGGAAGTGATTTGGAAGATGCGTTGTTCCACCAACTGACGACCTGGGGAAGTACCTCCGAGATCATCAAAAATGCTTCCACTGGTGCCTCCACTGCGATGACCAACGCTACCACTGAGACTTTTCAAAGCCCATACGGAGCGAAGAGAAAACTGTAACTGGCCATTCTGACCCTGAAACCAAGATAGTTTTAGCATGTAGATGCATTCAAGTCAAAGCGGAACTTTACATCTCGTAACTACAAATGCATAAAAATTATGCTGCTGTGATAAGGAACGCACGCAGCAGTAGTTAAATGGTCCTGCTTGCACAATTGACGTAGACCGATACAACCTGCACACTGTTAAGCTAGATGCCAGACACTGCGGTGATAAGATTGTTGTCTTGGAACATCTACTCATATAGAAAAATAGGCGTGCTAACTGTCTGCCAGCGAGGATCCGACCGCCCACAGTAGAGGCTGTGAACATGAGGCCAGTGAGTGGGGCGCCTGACCCTGCATGATTGACAACACATGACCTGTTGTACAAGGGATGGACAGACCCTCCTGTGGTAAATTTAAGTAAGACGATTATTCACGTTCTGAGATTAATGAGCCTTACGAGGGAGCCCATGCATTGCTGTAGTGAGTGAATGATAAGTGCGGTATGCACTTCTTGAAATTGGTCTATTTCTTTAATAAACTTGACAGTCCCGGTTCTAAATTTTCCTCGTAAATGGAACTAGTGAGGAAGCAAAATACGACCCTAATATGTAAATCGGATCGGATTTTGGATACCAAGTGACAGGGTGAAAAGTGGTAGAAAATCTACTGTTTATACAGCGACAATAAACGCGAAACAAAAGCAGTACACGATGTGTTTTTTGGACGGCTGTCCGTGTGGTGGACCTCTGAACATACAGACAGAGGGAGGGTGAAAGGTGGACGTGTGTGTGTGTTCCAACTTTCGTTCACAATATGCACCAAGCAGCACAGATTAGCGTGTGTCCAAAATCTGGCAGTCTTAGGCGAACCCTTTCCTCCACAACAACCTTACAAACACCACCACCTCAACAAACAGTTTTGGAACACTGTGATCAAAATTTCTCTGAGGTGAAGCACGAAACTTTATTTCCTTATACCTACTGGCGTCGTACCAATCAATTTCGCTGCAATCAAAAGGCACCTATGCATTTGTTGACGATCTTAACACTAATTCTACAACGCTCTCGGCCAAAAGTACCAGAAATTCGGTAGGAAATAATCAGAGATTAAATGGTAAATATGGTCCAAATTCGCCACCCATTG
This sequence comes from Taenia multiceps, assembly GCA_001923025.3. Classification (NCBI taxonomy): domain Eukaryota; kingdom Metazoa; phylum Platyhelminthes; class Cestoda; order Cyclophyllidea; family Taeniidae; genus Taenia; species Taenia multiceps. Next base: position 1,123,301 of record CM010311.1, read on the forward strand.
TTATTAGCATACTTCAACTGACTAGTCCTGTGAGTCGAACTGATTTCATGAAGGAGTAAGTGTGGATGACATTCTCACAGATCCATTTTATGGATTGGGTAGTGCGTAGGGGAATGGACGTTTGACGTCTGCAGGCATCGAAATGGCCATCGAGATCAAAAGGTACCATAAGTCCATTACTAGTAAGCGGGAATTGCATGCTTTTATGAAAGATATCACAACTATATGACGTCTACGCATATGAGACATATTTGGTCAGAGTATTAACTAAACTGAGCGGGGAAATTGGGCCAAAAACAATTAATGCCATACTAGAGGCCAATAAAACGTCTGAGTTGTGACGGTCCATTTTCCTCCGATGTCCTGGTAGTAAACACGTTAACTGACTAGTTTGTCAACTTTCTCGTAATCAAAGGTTTCGCAAATCACTCAACAAAGAGTGCAATCTAGACGCTACCTTTTCAGCATGGTTTCATAAAACCAGGACCGGTGGTGCCTTTTCATTGACAGGATCAAAAACTGACCGCTCTTGGCAGGTGAAGTAAATCCTTGCTCGTAGCTATCTGTCCTGTCCGGATTTAAACATCTCAAGGATGTTGGAGTGCTATTTGGACCTCATCAGCTACTTTTCCGCCAGCAGATTAAAGCGATCAGGGCAATAATTTTCAACCAGAAATTGTTTCATCTCACAAGATTGCTAGAACAGGAAAGGCTCAGTGGTCAAGTGTCAAACTCAGACACTACGACTGGAGAACAGCCCATTCTCGTTAGTTTTTGATCAAGAAGGGAAGGAGAGAGAGGACGAAAAGCTGTCAAAACTGTTCCCTTATAGACCACTTAGAAAGGTCGATTTGATGAGAACTGGAGTCACAATAGGACGTGCGTGAATGTGGTGCGTGGGTGACTGTGAGTTGGACACAAATGAAACGGAAAACAAAATTATTTCCCTCGCTTATTCACTTTCCTGATCGAAATAAACAAAAGCTTCCGTTTACTCTTATCGGTGAGGCAAGTGTAGTTTATGCAATCATTAAGTGACATTGATTGACGTCAATGAACCAAGAGTGAACCTTTGGCAAAGTCCTCGGGAGCAACCCGAACACTTCATTATTGGCAGCGCTTATCCATCGTGCATGCTTTAAGGGAAACTCCTACCTAAACAGGCTAATTGGCTAAGGTATAAGAAAGGCAACTAGTGGGGATAGCTGAAATCGTGGAACCTAAAGACGCGTCACGTGAACAGTGCGAGACAAGAATCGGACAAGCTTTAATCGGTTCAAAAATGTTCTTGAACTTTCGCTCCACCTCCCAGCAATGGGTCAGTTTCACTTTTGGAGGCTTGTAGTTTATGGAATTGTTTGAATGCATCTACTAAAGAGCTGTCAACTATTATTCGTGTCGAGAGAACCAACTTGAACGATGTGATTCGAGCTGTTTTGCCTTTACACGATAACTTTGACATGGCATGGCATTTGGAGAACAAGGCCACCGTCCAGAAATGGTTTAAATAAAAAATGCGCTTCTAGTGATGAATCACTCAACAGTAGAAGTCGCATCTTCTGAAGGAGGAAATGCTCTCCCATTACTCATAGCGAGAGAGAATAGAAAATTGCAAACTCGGAATAAATCGCTAGTGACGCATCAAAAACCAACACAGAGTAACGCTTAAGCTGGATGAAAAGGTAGCAATGAGTTTGCACCAGCATCAACTGGAAAGGCCAAGTGCATTGGCAACAAATGTCAGCAAGCTTCAAAGACTATAATCTCGTAGATTTAGATTTCCAACCGGTTGATTTGCGACAATGAATGTTCGTTAGGTGGAGAAACGAACTACTGCTTACTCCACACTTCTAGGACACGCACTGCACTCCGAGGAGACTGTTTTGTGGGTTTTTTATGCGTTCGTGTGGTGGGCCGGTCTCTTGCTGAAGGCCGAATAATTACCACCGAGACCTACTAGATGCACAACACCTCAAAGGCGAGCAAGACTCTTTTAAGAACCGGGGTACAAAGAGGGCCGGATAAGGTGTTCTTGGCTTTAGAGACGATACACATAAAATTCACACCCGATTGGAAAAGATTGGAATTACTACTTCCAAGAAATGTGTATTCTCAGGGGCTCTCTGCAATTATTTGTTTTTGTTTTTTGTTTACCATACAATAGGCAGAATTAGGGCACATGAAACCTCCTCATGGTGTTTAGAAACACTAAAAACAAGTCAGGTAAACGTCACATTGGAGCCGAAAACTGAGTTAAAGTGCAGAATTTGAGCTGAAACCAAATCCATTCCCCCTGTAGGCCAGCATCCCTACAAAAAGTGATCAACATTACCAACATTTCGCATGACAGTCTTTGCCCAGCCCTAGGTAATACACTCCAGACAAACACTTTCCACACAGTTTAACGAAGGAGATGCCATCTTGCATGGTCTTCAGTCATACACAGAGGCTTATTTATTTAGGATGGTCACCAACTTTTTGGAGTAAGTCGGCAGCAAAGTTGGCAGAGATCGAGAAACTAGTTCGAGTTCGATAGATCGGTTCTGACACATTAATTAAACAAGGTATCACAAGACAGATATCGAATTTAAATATGAAAAGGAGATACATATAGAAGAAATGACTTACAGCATCAGGATCACGAGCTTCAAGACGTCCACTGAGACGTGTATAGCGTGGTGCATTTTCTCTCACTGTGAAGGCGTGAGACTGGAAGTCATTCTGGTGAAATGGAAAGCCTATATTTGCCGGCGGATTCACAAACACTGGACTATTGTCGTTCTCGTCCAGAACTTCAATGGAGACGGTCGTGGTGGCTGTGAAGATAGGTTTTGTGAGTGCGTCAGTCACTGTCACAACCAGCGTGACCCTCTCGAGCACCTCCCGATCCAGTTGCACCTGCGTAAGGAAAAACACAAATGTAAAAAGCTCATAATAAATGGGAAGTATGAGGTTACGAAAGAAGGGTTGTTTTCAAGAGGTAGAAAATGGACTTAGTTTTTTTAGACATTTCTCCCCTTCCTCATCTATGTTCTTTTTCAAGACTAACCGCCACAGTGAAACCTTCGTCGATGGAGAAATCTGAGAATTTGATGAAAATTACGTAACCATAATCGTTACCTAACAAAATTGCTGCAGCATCCGTGAGTGGTTGTGTTCACTGTTCCAATGAAATGTATCCATTCAAGCAATTTAATGACGAAAGATTGTGGGTTCTTCAAGTGCTCTACATGCTAGCCGACTGCTCACACCAATAACTGCTGTGGAGTCGAGTGGAAGCGTTACTGATGCACAGATGTACGATGTTCTTTGAATTGTCTAATGGTCAGCGTGCTTCCATACATGTTCAAGTTTTATGGCCTCCGTCCATCGCCACACGCCGTTACAAGCACGGTCTACCACTGTTGCCTGCTTGCCATCTTGCCTAACGGTGTGCCAACTGCTAGTGCTTCCGCCTTACTACTATGTGCGGTACCGCCATAGCAACAGTGAAAATTAAAGCCCTCGTTCGCCTCGGATAGCCCTCCCATACACGAAGATATGCAAACAAAACCCCGAGTTTTTCACCTTAACCCAAATGGTGGTTTTGGCATCTCCACCATCTCCCTATTAATAAAAGTTTTACTGTGTTTCCCTCTCCTCCCTACACATTCCCTCATTTGTCCTAATTTAAAGGTGGGAGAAATTGCGTCCTTTCTGGTAGCAGAGGGAGGAGGAAATATTTAATCATCCAAAAGCCAACAACAGTCTCGAGGATCGCTTTCGGTTTGGCGCGGGTACTTTAATGAAACCACACCAATCCTTCAGGCTGAGGATTGATGTGTAAATATTTTGACACCATGTAGAGTAAAAAATTGGCAAGAAAAAAGGGAGTAATGCGTGTCTTCACCCCCAAGACATGTAATTGTTTACGTCCGACAAATGACAGGCGCGTGTAGCAGCATTTGGTTGAAGGCGGTCTGGAAGAAACCCCAGCCTATTGAGTGGTCTACTTCTGTGTTCAAGAGGTGTCGGAAATATGTCGATTCCATTGACTGCGCCTTTCAGCTAACGATCTGAAACTGAATGTGATGTGGTTTGGCTCAGCAGCCTAGTCAAAAGTGTTTCCTGAATTGTTTGCAAGTCACCAAAAGTTACGAATCTTACTGAGGAATTGTTCTTAAATTGGCAGAGGTCAGACTTGAAAGTTTTATTCATGCTTACTTTCGTCAATAAGTGAGTGTATTCCCATTCAATCAACATTTGACAACTATCATTAGAATGATCAAGAATGGAGTTCTAAGATCACGGATTTAACTTCGTCTGCTGGAATTCCTGGAACTCCAAAAAACTTCCGAGTTCAATTTTCCAGAACTTCTCATTCTTCTAGATCATTCCCAAACATTCGGTAACCTTGTACTTAAAGTTTCCTTATAATAGCTGGTAAACAAGTTTTAAAAGTGGATCAAGAGAAGATTGAATCGCTTCTCGAGCAGCAACTGAAGCTAACACTTTTTACTCTACCCGTCTAGTCTCCCACTAAGGCCATACCAACAACACACGGCATTCCAAATGCCATAGTGGAGTTCCACTATGACCCGGAAGACAGTGCAACGTTACGAGGACCTGTTTAACGCCATGGAAGGTTCACCATCAACTTCGTGAACTGAGTTCAGTAAAATTTAGTCTCCACCACAATTTGACATTTCTGGGAATTCCACGAGCCGTAATCTTAACGAGACGGTGAAATCATTGTAAGACCACTTCAGTGAGCTATCGTTACTATTCATATGCTTGAATTTGTTTATCTATGCGGCTGATGGTTTCCTAACGTATTATTCATTTTGAAGTCCTTAACCGATTACGAGTTCAAATCGTTCACCATCGACTGGTACGGGACCTATCCATTACGCTCGAGACAGTCGCTAAAGAATGTCAACTTCTCACCAATCTGCGGTATGACAGCACTTGGGCTGTCTGGGGGCAAAGACAATTCCGAAGTTCTTGTTACTCGTCAATCCAGCCAGCTCACTCCACACAGACCTCAATTTTTCGACACCCATCCAGTCTCAACGACCAATGCCAAGAATAAAAGATCGCCTCCACCCTCCTAAAACATACGAAGCCCTGCACTTTGTCAAGCATGATTCCACAGACATCGAAGGTATCGTCAGTACAACGCTGTTAATCGATGGGTATTGTCGATCTCACCCATCCAGCTCCAACAAACACAGGGGATGTGACCCAAACAAGCCCAACAAAGCCCGTAAACCGCCCATTGCGATGAATATCTTTTAGGTGAACGCATTACACCATCGAAGTTTCATCACCTTCCTGCTCAACAATGGCCCTAGACAACGTTGCCGCAGATGGATATCGGCTCTGATATCACTATCAAATCCATGAAACTCTGGTGTCGTCCTGGAAAAATACCAGACCAACAGACAATTCAAACCACCATTTGTGCAGATCGTGAACAACTGAAGCTCTTACATTAACTTCAGTGCTCAGCACCCTTTCCATAACCAGGCCTCATAACAAGAAGGCCAATCTCAGCCCACTTGATCTGGATTGATTCGGCAAACCGGGTCTTGAGAAACTATCAGTCAAAAACATCCAAATGAGATACATTCTACCACTCCATATCCAAAGCAGTAGGAGGCGGCCGTTTGAAAGGTTCTCTCAGTCTCCCACTTCATCCAGGCTGATAAGATCCACCTGAGGGTCATTATTAAAGTTTAGCAAAAGGCAACGAATCTTCCAAAAAAATCCACTAGTAACTTGGCTCCAGCCAGAGACCCTGTTTACTACTCCACTGCGACTTCGTCAGCCCAATCAGTGGCGTTTCATACCTCGTCCTGATAGATGCTTATTTAAAACGGCTAGAGATCGCACCTGTGGTCCCTTCCGCGGCTACCAAGTACTGCCTCACATCTCCAGCTTGCATGAGCTCTTAGAAACGTTGGTCACGACAACGGAATGAGGTTTACTTTGCTAAGGTCCCATGAATTTTACCACCACTGTGTCATTGGGAGTATGTGCTCTGCGCTTTCATCCTCAATTCAACGGGCAAATGGAGGGATTCGTTGATCCATATGAACTAGCTCTACCGGAGCCATGCGAAAAGGGACGATTGCTGATAGCATACAAAGGTTCCTATTGGCGTCTCAGATAACGCAAACTTACTTTTCACAGAATCTCCAATTACCAATCTAAACGCCATTGGAAAGAAAGTTTTCCTCTGTTAAACCGCCGCGGCTCCAAGACAGTGTGACGGTTTTAAAAGACGGAGCCATATTTGACACCGAGGGACTGATGACTCGACACGCGTGTTTCTCATCATCTTTGGCATAAATTCCATGAATACTACCGGGTTGTCAAACATACCAAACCCCAACAAGTTATTTTAAACAATTTATTTAAACTCAGCACCAAAAACACAACTTTTCATTAGAAAGCGAAACCTCAACCACTATTTAGAAGCCCTGATATTGTTGGAAGGAAATTGGAAGTTTGTGATCACCTAGAGCATGTATCCTGACAAGTCAATGAAATAGCAATGAAAAGAACGTTTAAGCGGTGAATGTCAAGCTCGTAACAGGGAAGTTTTGCCCAGAAAGGTGATATCAATAGAGGTGATGCAAGCACTATCCCAAAGGCTTGATGATAAGTTGGCTAGGTGAGTTGCACGGCTATTAGTAAACTGGTAGTTGATACTTGCTTCGCCGCGTTAGCCCTTTTAGCTTCTCTTGAATAGGCTCAGCAACGGCAGTATGGAGCTATGTCATAGCTAGACTTTCAGTTCCCTCGAACGTTAATAATAAGGCCACTTTCAGACGTGTGTATGTGCTTTTTAATATCTTTGGAAGGTAAGAGAAATGTGCTGCCGACCAAACCAGTGGCTGCAACACCTCATCCATTTAAATCCGTGCCCTTTGATTCGAAGAAGAGTGGGTAAAAACATCTACAAATTCAGAATACTGAGGCCAAGCAGTGATAAATAGCCGGCTGCACAGAAACTGTAGGAGATAATGAAAGGAGGAGAAAGCTCCCACCACTGATGCACCAAATACATGCACATGACGCAAGACATTTTGCCAGGTATTTGCAGACCCCAAGAGGGAAAACTGCCCCATGAATCACACGTGGGCATCACCAAGTGAGAGAAATGGTTAGGAGTGGAAGCAGTTGTTTGCACCCCACTTAGCGCAAAAGCAAACACCAGTGGTTATGCTCCTATCTTTTCCTCCTCCTCTTCTTTCTTCTTCCTTTTCTTCTGAATACATTCTGCCTTGCACAAGACGGAGAAAAAGGAGGAAAGAAAGGCGAAAATCTCTAACTATTCTTCTCTGTGACTGCGAGTGAATTTGTGCAAAAAGGCAAAGTTGGTTGCGGAAAATCCCATCCCACACCATGCTCTGCCAATGCCTTTTGTGGATTTCAATTGAAGCAAGACCCGCTTAATCGTACCTTCTGCTCAAATGGATCACTTAGAGCGAAACTTGATTGATTCAAACAAGCAAAAAGTGCAATAATAAGCACCTCAAGAATTGAAACTCTTGACCACTTCCGCGGTTCGTGGATGCAAAATACCTTCTCTGTGTGATTAATTTTGCCACTTTTCTGAAACATTTGTTCTAACGCTACGCTAATGACCAAAGTACAGCCATTTAATGAACACAGAAGAATAACTTTCTTGCGCAAATTTCACGCGATTTTAGAATAAACTTTTCATGGAGAACACTAGCGCACTATTTGAAAATGAGCGAGGAATCGAAAAATGAGACCTGCGCAGCTTTGAGTGATTTTGTTTCTTTGCTAGCGCTTCACACTTTTCTTGCATCCAATATCCCGAACTTCCAGTTTCTGAAGACAATCCCTTGCTGTAAGATCGAAATTCCAAATCACTGAAACGACATGTCAAAAGTAACGCTGTTGTCACAGTGTTGCCTCCCTCAAACAAAAAATGTTTTAGTCCAGGGGCTACCATGTGTTGGGATCGGGAGAACCTTAGCGTACAAATGTCGTAAACGCTGATTAGAGAGTGGCTGGGGAGAAATCCACTACTGGAAGTCCAGGTGAGCAAATCGCCTAGTCTACCCCAGGAAATGATCAAAATCAAACAAGAGGATTACTTTGAACAAGTAGGTCTGGACTGATAACGAAGTGATCAGACGAATGAAAAATCGACGAAACTGGATTCATTTCGGCGGGCTGATCCCGCCACTTTTTGATCACGTGGTTTTGTGAGGTGAAAGTGTGTGAGGGAGAGGGAGAGAGCTTATCACGATAGTTGTGGCTTTAGCTCCTCATTTAATGACTGCGTACACACAAACGAGTTTGCCAACTTTACGACCGGTCGGATGATAAGGCAAACCCAATGGCGGGAGAGGGGGAAAACTGATTAATAAATTCACCCTGCCCCACCACATCAAGTCTACTTTTAGTCAGTTCTCAACCCCAAAAAGTTCACATTGAATTCCCAAAAATCTTGAGATCATGAGCTGCCTCCCAAAAATGCCCATGGATTGACCTTTTGAATAAATAACACGCAAAGTACCCGCGTCATACAGTTTATGCACTAAGTGGTGTTTACAACTGGGTCGGTTAAGCTCACAACAGCATAGTTGATGTAGAATGCTCTCGATTAGAGGATGATCATAATCTTTGTTGTTTTGGGAGCTGCATACCTCCGAGTGGTACAAACATCTGAGATACGGTAGGCGGTTTCCCTATGAGACCGCAGATGCGAACTATTTTGGTATCATGACCGCTAAATGATGATAGGTGGCCGCATTTGCGAATACCTAAGAACTACGAAGTAGTGATCTTCTACTGCACAGCTAAAAATAGGGGGCAGCATCACAAAAAAAACCAAAAAAGTGGAAAGAAAGCAAATGCTTCGAGATTTTTGCCATGAAGCACACGGAAAAACAGTTTTGGTTATTCACAGGTGAAAACGATCAAAGGGACTAGGCAAGATTGTAACCGTTTGAACAGAAAAACGTCTTAACTCCCTTTGGGAAACTTCATTTATGATGGACAGCAATAGCTGAAGTCGTTACAGCTCTCCATTGAGTTGATTCAAGAAGACGGGGACTTGTGTTCGCTGATTTGGATCTAACTTCCTCGAATTTACACAGAGGACAGCAGGTAGTAGCTATTTTTGAATTATATTTGCGAGAATAAGTGGAGGAGCCAGGATCTAATATTTTGCACAAAAATAAATTACAAGTATCAGGTTACCAAAGATGATGGTGTGGTTTTTTGAAACTTATGCGATTTTTACATGCATGGTGTACACTACAAATCTGTCACTTGGCTCCTTCCTAGCGTAGTGTCAATCGAACGAACCTGGTGGAGGTAATTCGAGCCTGTCTATCATATAAGCTCAGTTTAAGTCAATTCCAGAGGTTGGGGAACTAGTCCCTCGCCAAAACCGCTGCATGGCATTTGGAGAAGGCGTAGCGTGCAGTGGGAGAACGACGCCACCGTCCAGAAATGGTTTAAATAAAAAATGCGCTTCTGGTGGTGAATCACTCAACGATAGAAGCCGCATCTCCTGGGGGTTGGAACTCCCTCCATTACTCATAGCAAGGAGAAATGGAAAATCGGACATTGTTATTGACGCCTTGAATAAATAGAGAGTGACGCGACAAAAACGAAAAGTAGCGTTTAGCGTGAGTGACAGGGCACCAATGCATTCACACCTGTATCAACTGGAAAGGCCAAGTGCTGGTACCAACGACTGTCATTAGGCTTTTGTGACTGTTGTTTAGTAGATTTAGACCTTCGCTTCCCTCACATATGCTATGAGAATACGCCGCCTTCGGATTGCTGACTGACCAACAGACCGACTTTGCAATGAAGAATGGCTTTTGTATTTCAACCTTCGTTAAGCAGCTATTTTCAAACGATCTACTACTTACCCTGGACGCTTAGAGCACACACTGCTAAACGCCCGGAAGACTACTGATTGGTGAGTTGGTTTGCTTCCTTGATTGCAAGCATATTTGCTCACTAGGACGCATTCGCTTCCTGAAGGCCTACGTACTCACACTGATGTGTACTAGATGAAGAATAACTCAAAGGTGGGAAGTGAAAATTGTTTAAAGCAGTAAAGACTAGTCGCTGAGTCAAAATAATGGCACTTTGCAAGGCATTGAGGGATTCCTTGCACGCTTCCGGTTTGAAGGGTGGATGGAGATAGTGCCTCATCTTCGTCTGAATTATCCTTCTGCTATTCTTCTAAGGCCTAAGCGACGACTACTGCCTCAGCAATGGATAACCGCACAACCACATTCGAAATAGAGTAGACAATTAGGGGAGTTGAAATAGATGTGGCGGGGGCTCAAGGCTTTTGATTATGGAGGAAAAACCTTCGCAAAAGATGGGACTTGAGTGCATGCATCGCCTAGGTATGGGATTGTGATGGTGATTGCTTTAAAGAACGAAATCTTTCTAGAAGTTTTCTGCCTCGTGTGTATCTAGCATAAACGTGACCTCTTAAACTGAAGGGTAGCTGTTGACGTTTGCAATTGCTTCGCGAAGAAGGTGAAAAAGTGGCCAACTTGAATTTGATTCTGGGCGAACCCCAGTCGTTAGAATCTCATGGACTTCATTCCTGATTAACAGACTAAATTAACTTGTATCGTTTGTTGGGAGGGGAAAGTGGATTTGGGTTTTTTGTCTCAATTTTGATCGCGAGCAAATACGACGAAAGTGATGGCAACATATGTTTAAATTTTCATGGTAAGCGGTAAATAAAACGAGCATCATGCGGGAACCAAGCGCCTCTTCTCAAAAACTGGAGACTTTACTTGTTGGTTCGAAGGTGGGTGTGGGGATGAGGTGGCTAAGATATGATTTTGTGACAAAAAACCATTCGAATCCACAGGTACGGTAAAAGAACTGGAGAATGGAATTGCCCACGTGACATCAGTTGCTGGCACAAAACACCTAACCTGACCGTGCAGTTGCCAGCACTCAAAAAGTGACTAGGGTCCAGAACTAAAACACCTCTCCCCTCTCATACTAAGTTAAAATAAAGTAACTTAGTTCGCATGGAAATTTCCTAATCAGGTTTGAAAAGTGCGAAAGGTTCAAAGATCATGACACCCGAAAGGAGAAATCGGAATCGAATGACCACCTTCTGCGACAGTGGACATCTACCGCAATTACCAGGAGGAACTAGAACCCAATGAAATTAAATTCCTCGCAACAAATCAGCATAAGCATCATCATGTTTGAAGTAAATGAATGCCAAAGCAGTCGCATGCTTCTAACACTATTTAAAACAGGTTCATTTTGGGTCTTCTACGCCGAAGGGGTCGAGAAAAGGCGAAAATCACTTTACCCACACTTTTCAATAAAACAGGTAAGGGAAAGGGTGGCGGAGGTGGAGAGAGATACTGGAGCAGTGGGTGAATCTCCAGTTTTTTTTTACCGGAAACAGTTGCTCTGACTGTGGCATTGGTACGGCCTCAGATGGAGCATAAACCTTATCTACCAATCAAAAGTTCGAGTCTCGAAGAGATAAGAGTTATTTTCATAACCTGGATTTCTAGAGTGAAGCCCTAGTTACAAAAGTGAATTTGACCTTAAGGAACTTAGCCACTGCTGAGGCCATGACGCCCACCTAACTAGCCTGGCAAGGGCAACAACTATTACAAGAATGGAGGAGCGACGAGCGGCTGAACTGGTCTTTCAGGGAATAGATCCCACCGAGAACAAGAGGGCGGAGAATGTGGAGGCGGTTATTGTTTGCAAACCCTAATAACACGCTTACTACGAGGATCCCATAGGGTGTCGACCACTAGAAACTATTCGTTTCTTTGAAGTGCCACCAAAAAGGTCGACGAAAACAGAGTTCTCACTTGACCTATCTTGTTTTAAATCCACCCAGTCCGCTTTCAATGCGGTACGACGTAAGCAACCACCATAAACTAATAAGGAACAGATATCACATACTCGTGAAATCCGACTCCGACGTGGACATCAATTCCATCTCGAAGTACTAGACAAACTAAGTCTCTTGAAAATGGGGAAAAACCACTTAATGGCTGTCAGTTTTGACCATCCCTGACCTTTCTAGTGGATGAAGAAATGTGAAAGAGACTCATACATAGACGCACCCTACTGGTTCGTAGAACTCCGGTTTTCGGGTCCAAATCGAAGTGAGCATTGACACCAAGAGTCTCGAAGGAGTTGGACAAACTTTCCACAGCGTAGAGGTCCTCACCTGTGCCCTGCTGAAGTGGAGGGGGGGCCAAACTGTAACGAAGTTCAGATTGACCATCCCTGTCTACTGCATTAAGGCTGACGACCTCTATCCCGGGTGGAGAATTCTCGGAGACACTGGCCTTGAACACTCGCATCTGAAACTCCGGTGGGTATTCGTTCACATCGAGAATACGAAGAGTTAAAGTTCGTGTGGAGCTGAGCGACGGGGAGCCGAAATCTCGACAACGGATGATCGTGGTGAGGACGGACTCCTGTTCAAAATCAAAAGATCGAAGGGTTCGAAGAGAGTAGAGATCTGGAGCACTGTGGGACAGCTCAAATGTACCATGGCTGTCCAATTCACAGGTGGTTCGTGAGTTATCTCCAATATCGGCGTCTTTGACCCTAACCACTGCGATTTGACCGGGCGGATGGTTTTCTGGAACAACCAGATCGTCTGAAGAAGAGACCGATTCGCCGGCGGGAACAATTTCAATTATGGGTCGATTGTCATTGACATCCTTGACAAGCACTTCAACGTCTGCATTTGAAGCTGGGTTGCTAGCACATTCACTGGCAACAGTATCACATGCAACGACTTTGAAACGGTAGGAGCTGCGAATTCTAGCATCCAACGGCCTCCGTAATCGAATTTCTCCAGTGTTCGCAATAATTTCAAATGTGTCCACTAGATCCGGATCGACCGGCTCACGGAATGAGTAGGATATTCTCGCGTTCTCGGCTGAATCCGCATCAGTAGCATTCAAATGCAGAACGTTAGACCCAACTGTAAGAGATTCTGAGATTTCAAGACGATATTGACGTTCATAGAACTGAGGCAAGTTATCATTTACGTCCTTAATCTCAATCAAAACGTCTGTCGAGGTGCAGGAGTGAATGTCGCAAGCCGACAAGACACCAGAGTAATTTGACCGAACTTCACGATCCACAGGAGAATTGAGGCGTAATCGAATGGCAGGGAGGTTGGCCTGATCCAGAATAAAAGTCTCTGTTGCTTCAGACCACTGATACCGCGTAACCTTGTTTCGTGGATCCACATCGGCATCAGTAGCCGGTCGAAGACCGATTGATTTTCCAACTTCCGAGTTTTCTGGGATGCTCACCCGCTGGATAGTGCTTGCGAAGACTGGCTTGTTGTCGTTGATGTCATTCACTTTGACTCTCAGCTGCACCGTTGTCATGGTACCTCCCCTCTGTCCATTAGTCACCCAGACAGTTTCAGTGAGAGTACAATTTACAGTACCACAGCATTGTTTGTGCTTCTGACAGAGGCTTTCACGATCAAGCACAGTTTTGACCTTGACCTCTCCTGATTGGCTGTCCACGTTGAAGAAATCGCTGGTGCACATGAAGACCGTTTTTGTGCCCGAATAAGTGGCCACGGCATCTCGCAGTGAACCAATGGTAGAGTTCACTTCGGTCTCTTCATGAATCTCGAAAATCGGACTGTTTTGACTGCTTGCATGTAGTGCAGTTAGGAGGAGTAGGACAGCAAGATTTTTCAACATTTTGATACATATGGAAGGCGGAGACCAGAGGTGAAAGTAGAGAGATGGGCGTCTAGGAGAGACAGAACATCGGTGGGACACGAAAAGGCACACATGCACACGCACACACACAGAATCGGCGCGGTAGGAATTGTGCTGGCCAAGTGGCTAGGTTAGCTTGTTCTGGGAAAAAGTGTATGTGTGCGTGCGTGCATGCGTGCATGTGAACGCATCCGTGCGCGCTTCACGCATCCACGCACATTGCACACACACGCACATCCACAGACTTACGAACTAACGAACGAACTGCAGCCTTCGTGGGACGGACAGGCATGCACGCCCGTCTAGCCATTCATATGCACACAAACACACGTGCGCAGAATACACCATCTGGCGCGGAAGGCGTTGTAAGTGGCTGATGCAGCCACTCATTGGCTTATACACACACACACACACTCGGGGCACACACATGGACCAGGCGGGGCACCATTGGCTAGCTAGTAGGCTGACACAGGCACAAATGCAGTTGACCACGTGTTTCACGACCGTCGTGCTGTGTATGGTCTGGCGTGTTTTTGTGTTGGTTGCTGTGACTACTGCCGTTGTGTTCTAGGGGGTCCTCTGTGTACGCGTGCATGCGTGCGTGCGTGTGTATATACATGTCTGCTTCAGATATACACCGAGATGCTTATTCGACGTGATGAGACTATTTAAACAGAGGATTGCAATGAGGTGAATGGTGGTGGCTCTCCTTTGTCACACCGCTTGTTTTTTACCAAAGTGTGTCCCCCCAAACACTTTCACTACCAGCGTCACAGATAGGTGCCAACTAATCGCTCCGGGTAGCATCATAAGGCTGAGTTTAAAACGCAGCAGGCTGTGCGTGGGAAGTTACTGGTCTGTGAATACTAAACCGTCTTTTTTTGTTGTCGAAAGGCTCAACTCTAAGTATGGCACAGCTTTTTGTCAACAATCCTGCTCCCTTGTTCCTTAAGTCCTGCAAAGTTTGATATCTCCGACTGTAGCCTTTCAGTTTCCCTCTTAGAATCAAATGGCAAGCCTCTAATTAACTGTTGTTGTTTGCATGAAGCGCACGAATTACTCCCAAAGGACCACACCACCGGCGTGGAGGCTGAATCACGAGGAGCTGAAAGTGCCCCCTAAATGCCAATGGAATCACACCTGAATTCAAGGATAGATTTTGTCTCACATTCCAGCTGGTGGTAAATTTCTTCAAGGAGTTATTTTATAGGCATTACTTGGGTCAGGTGGTGATGATATTCGACATTTTAGGCCGGTTCGGAAATGCTCCTTAGCTTAATACTCTCCAGCCACCTCCTATTTCCATGGGATGTTTAAATCACCTTATCAGCTCACAACTCCTAAATCTAACAATGTTTCTTACCAAAAAACAAAGGCCTGTAATTTGATTCGAAACCAGAAGTTTTTTTTCAGTTACCTTTTGCTGATGTCTTGCTAAGCCGATCCCCCTAGGCGCAGCTCCTGTTCGAGGTACCACCAAGAATCGTCACGTTCTTCTCAAGGTGCAAGCGATGTCAGAAAGAATCTCTCCTCCTAAATCAACCACTTAATGGTAGAAGGGGTTGAGAAAATATTGGTTTAGCCCTTTAAAGTGGAGTCTTTGTGCATGATAGAACCCCAGTAAGATTGATAGAGCAGTCTGTTGAAATGCATTACTCTATGCCGATGGCATCAGTAGGTAAGTGAATTGTAAGCAAAAGGTCATTCCCATACATTTGTACGTCATCCATGGAGAGGGTTGATTTCACTTGACACAATCGATGAGGCAATTTAAAATGGCCACTCGAGGTCTTTTGATCCACCTCAAAGCTGGTAATAGCTGTCGCTACATCAGTCCAACAGAAAAAGCCTCATGTCCCTCCCCCCACACCTCTCCCTTGCCCTCCCTACCCCCTCTCGCCCCCCCTCTCTCCACTCCACTGAAACTTAGAGGTGACGAAATGCATTCGTTTTGCGTCTAATTAAAAGCACTGCAAAGCGAGGGGTGAAACGCTACTACTACTGCTCCTACCACTACTTCGGCATTGCAATGCAGTCTTCTCACTTCTCATCTCCTGTATGTCAATTTTAGAGGGTGATGATGATCACTCTCCCTCTCTCTCTCTCTCTCTCTCTCTCTCTCAGTCTCTCTCTCTCCACAAAGGTGCATTAATTTTTATGATTTCACACTCATTTTACTAGGCCAAACTAACTTCCCTTTCCTCCTATTTCCCTAGTAGTAGATAAAATACTCCTTTTAGAATAGGAAAGTGTATTATACCAAACTGGACTTTGAAGTTACAATGGGATTGGGTGGAATGGTGACAGTGAAACACAGCTATTAGTTATTTATTGTGAGCATAGGAATTTTATACCTCTTGTAGTAGTAAAGTCATATTCATACCTATCCTCTACCTTCTTTGAAGTAGCCTCGCGATGCAATGTGGTTCATTCACAATTAGGCTTTTCAAGTATGACGGAAGCCATCCAACAACTTCCACATCGGTGACCACGCATAGCGTGCGTCTTCTAGTCTCTTCACTATATCTGTGAGGAAGCTTGCATTCTTCATTGTTAATTTTTTAATAAATATTTGGCCAAGATATTATAGCACCAACAATGTGCCTGGGAATGTGGCATTTCTGTGGGCCTCGGGTCTGACGCCTTCTAAATGGAAGAGGAAAAAAGACTCTCTCTTTCCATGTTCTTCTTTTTACACTCACACATAGCACCGGAAACTGCAGTTGTCACGGTTTGCCTTACCAGCTCTAAAAGAATCGCACTTTCTTTGATTAATTGGCTACCTTATTCCTTTCCTCTAAGGCGGCCTACACGAAAATTTCATTCCTTGGAAGGTATCAATTGGAAGGAAACTTTCAGAAGCTAGGCAACTCAAGGTCAAGGCGTAGGCAATCAGAATGAAGGTTCTGTAAAAATGTATCCATCTTTGGCACATTTGACATTTGCCATGCAACCAAATGTACCTTAATCAGAAATATTAAAAATCGGAATGAATGAAAGTGAAGACTACATTAAGAAAATATTTGAAGGTCTTTAATAAAGAGAAAAGTAAGGTCCGTCTTTTGCTAGAGCCTGGAAAATTAAGGCAGGAAATTACTGAAGTATAACACTCCCCCCCCCCCCATTTCCCTCATTCCCCACCCCCCACTTCCCTCACTTCTCCCTTCCCCTATAGCTTACCGATTGAGGGAGAGCGACTTGAGACCACATTCTCGGAGAGCAGAGAGAATATTCAATGTCGACCGGCATTATTCACTTCCTTCTGCATTTTAGAGGTGATGATTCACGCAGCCTGTAAAAAATGTGACTCCAATTAATGCAATCTTATTTCTTCGGTAGTTGAGTCACTGCCCCCTTTTTGCTACCTGTAATAGAATAATAGTGCACCCTATTTGAGCGCTGTTGGTGAGAAGAACCGTCGACTTCTATTAACTTGACTACCTATCGACGAGCTCCAGCATCTATGGCAAAGTTGAGGCAAAAGAAATCACTTGTCTTTGGAGGTCTAAAGCTACCAGTGGTTATTCCTCCGAGTGGATTTCCTCCAGCCTTATTATGTGAGGCAAGACCTCAAAATCATGAAAATATGTTTTTGATAAATTCTAATGTAGAATCTGAGTAAAGTCTCGAGGTTTTTATCTAGATCTGCTGTCACATATATGTGACATGTGAACCTTATCCGATTCTACTAGCTGTGATCAGAATATCTGTGGCGGAAAGATAGACGGAAGCGTCATAATAGGACCATAAGACTTTTGTGGACATGGTAGTCAAAATTTTCCCAAGACTTCAGCAACGAACGTTTTGACAATGAAGTGTAGAAGTTGATGCATACTTAATTTTCATTGTTCAGCTTTTTAAAGCTCTTCGCTAGCTATCTACAGGAGAGGAAATCTTTCTTTAAAAATACTGATCAAAGGAGATCATGAAGGGAGGAATAGGATGGTTGGATGTATTTTTCTTTTAGCTCAAGAATTTTAACAAAACACCTACAGTCTGTGTCTATGGCACTATCAATTAATCACTCCAAGTCGTGTCTGTGGCTAGAGAGGTAGCAAAAGGAGGTGGGTCTGATTCAAACCACTTGGAGAGACATTCCAACCCGAGTGCTTCAAGCAACTACAACCATCCCATCCTGCTAAAAGTAGACCTAATAACCGTTTTTTAATCTTAAGTCACAAAAATGAACAATGAAGTCACTCTTTTTGATTTATAAGATATTTCACAGAAAAATGTAACAATAGAGGGAGTGTTAAACAAAGGCCTTGTTTTTCATCGGAACAGTTAAAACCCCACTATTCCTCCCAGTATTCCCACTTGAAATGCATTACAAAAAAAGGTAAAAGTGAAAACCACCTATCGTAGTATTTTAAGCTCTCACATTTGCCCACGTGGGCGTTTTTCGTCTTGGCGGGTTTCCGTCGCCACTAGCCCATCTTGACAGTCTCATTTAGTTGCCTACCAGGCCATTCACAGAGCGATGTACAGACTTCAGGGGAACTCGAAGGCTCTCGATTGAATGGCCTAGAGACGGAAAGATTATCAATGACAAGTCCGTTTTTGGCAGTCCCTGCATTCTTGTGTTTAGTGGGTGAACTACTAAAATTTGGAACAACTCTAGGCATGAATTATTGAGAATGTCCATTACGGATCTGTCTACGATATGTACGTGAATCTGTGTGAATTATGTCAAGACATCCTACCTACGACAGTAGTGAAGTAGGACTGATCGGTATTGAACAGTACTGAGCTTAGTAATACCTGCTGAATTTATGCATTCTGCTCTAGTATTATGGTTTCTTTTGCCTTCAAGGAAGTCTCGAGACGGTATATTGGTGGCGGTAGAAAGAGGACCTGACTTTAATGGATTTCTATCCCGATCTGTACCACCTGCCTGCGCAAGAAGTGGAGAAAGCTCCCCGTGGCAATGCCTTACAGAATACAACAAAATCATTTGTCCGAGTGACAGGGCTTAACTAAAAATCCTTTCTACACAAAAATAAAGGGTTATGTGCAAAAGCGAATCCGATTTCCCCTTCTTAGAATTCATTCTTTTTCTCTATAAATAGCCTTAGTTTGACTTGGATGCACCTACACTTCCGGATTCAAAAGCGTGACAACATTGATAGTATGCTACATTGATGGTAACCTTAGCTGAACGAATACTGTACTATTTTGTTTGTTCCAGCTTTGGTTTCGGTTTCGGTCGCTTAGGTGGCCATATACCCTATCCAGGTTGGCTAACCTCCAGGCCATGTCCATAGCCCATTCCCTCTGTTTGCTGAATACATACATTCTGCCTTAGTGTTACGCCTTCTTTTGCCTTCAAAGAAGTCTCAGGAAAGCGGACCCCACTTTAATGTATTTCTGTCCCTATCTATGCCGCTTGTGACAATCTGTAGCGATGTGAAAGAAGTTCATGTGCTACAGATGGGAGAGTCTCTGACATCCCATAACAGAAAGGCTGACAACGACGTTCGCCTTTGGCATCTATCCATCTCCGTGGACTGCAAGAGAGCCATTAACAGCTGAAGCAACACTAGCCGTGATTTATCTAAAAAAGTTTTGCCACGGAGACTTCCCTAACATACCTGCGCAAGGAGATCGGTGTTAGAACGTCTCTCTACAGACAAGCTGATGCTAGATAGAACCTCTTACTCTGAATCTAGATTTCAAACTGGACAAAACTCCGAGACCAGTCAAACTGCCAAAATCAATTAGTGATGTGGTGGTCAAGCATCTCCCCAGTTGTGCTCGAATTTCGATGACTGGCATGGTTAGCTCGTGAGTGTTTGTTGCAGCACTGATTACGTTGTGGTAGGTGACGCGGAAGGTTTATCACCAAGGAGAGCGTCGGAGACAACGCTGGAAAAAAGAGAGAGGCTATGTACTCCTTTGTTTGTTCAGACTTTTGGTTTCGGTTACAGAGGTGGCCTCCAGGCCATGCCAAACGCTCCAATTCCTCTGCTTGCTGAATACATGGATTCCGCCCTAGTGTTATGCCTGCTTTCGCCTTCAAGGAAGTCTCGGGATGCTAGAATTGCTTTCTAAGTAAAAAACCAATGCATTTTGTTACCAGTAACGAGACATTGAGACAGAGACTAAATTTGTTAAAACCTTCTAAAACACAACACCATTTTACTCCAACTGAAAGAAAAAAAATTCTGAGCTTTGGGTTAACTTTATGAACCAAGCGGTCGAAGTTAACTGCTTAAACACCTTGACGACGGCTCTTACAAAAAGACGCGGTAAAAAACCCTCCTTACCTGAGAATTACAAACTAGGCTTACAATGGGTGTAAAATTTGTTTGGACTGTTTTTATAGCGTTTTTTTAAAGTCTAGGATAAAACGGCGGTATAAAAGCTAGTGAGGTTGAAAATTCCTTTTGTTTGTTTCGTGGACAAGTAACTTGTAAATGGCAGTTTGAACGCCACATAATTATTACGGTTAAGTAACCATAGAAATCCTTTCAAAGAAAACTTTATCCACTAAAATAATAATATACAGTCCCTTCTTACAGAGCTACAATCTATCTAAATTCTTTTGTCTAGAAGTAAAGTCACCTCCACTCCACTTCTAGGCCTGCTATGCACGATTTGCAATTGATCCCGGAATTGTTGAATGCCAAGAAATAATGCGTGGCTTTGAGTGATTCATCAGGTTGTACAATCTCCAGATTACATGTTGTCCTGCCATGGCACATAGCCTCTTCTCCATAAGCTATGTAACAAATTTGGCAAGGATTTGTCTTCAGCTGCTGTGAAACCAAATCGAGGGCGGCTATGAAGGCGCCAGTACCAAATTCACTCCATTGACCTTTCGATGGTGAAGGGAAATGCTGGAGAGGACGCTAGTGAGTGCCGTGCCTACTGGCCGACGTGCATCCATGCAGCATTCTACCGACTCCTACAAGCTGGAACAGGTTGTGGCTGGAAGCCACTCCGAGAACACGGGAATTCAATATTCGAATTGGCTGACGATTTCAGGGCACCAGACTTCAGTAGGCAGTTTACAGAGTGTCGGGGACAGGAATGAATTTGGTTGAGTTCAAATACGCCGCCGCCTATGGAAGCAACTCCAACTTTTTTTGGCCCAAGAGACGCCTAGCCCAAAGAAAAGAACAGTAAAAGGTGTTTATTTCGAGGATCAGTTAAACTAGTGCGTGATGGATGATAATGTTAACTTTAACCTTCTTAAGTCTCGAATTTGTCATGAAGACAAATCCTCCATTCAGCCATTTATTTACTTAGACAAAATGCCATTTGTCTCGATTAAGCGGATTTTCCAGTCTGCCATGATTTAGTCGCTGCGTCTTTGGGGCTTTCCTGGCTACTGCATTACATAACCTAATCTACTCTTATTTAGACTGCCATGCAGACAAAGGCTTTTTATAGACACCTTAAATTAGTAAAAAAGGAACTTTAGGAATGCAAAAACTCTTTTACAACTATCTCACTCTATGAATTTCTTTGTATCATAACCTGTACTTGTGAGGGACCTCTAGTCAAATACTTCATCGGGGGATCAGCTAAACGGAAAGCGTTGAATGGAAGAATCAGGTCACTACTTAAAAGGGTAATGAGATATTAAACTTTATTAATTTGGGAGGACAGAATGGCATAGAGAGGAAACTCCAAAAAAATCACACTTCGCGAAGTGCAGATCATTCCCCAGTCTCAATATTAGGGGATTTTTCTTTTTAAAAAGTCCTTTGTAGGTAGGATAAGTCATTTGGACAGAGAAGAACCCCTGGGCGAGTCAAGAACGAAATAGTCAAGAGTTGTCCAGTCTCTACAAACCCGAGCATCTCCTTTCTAGCCCTTCTGTGCTCTCACTGTAAGGCCACTGCCAAAATTCTGTGGTCTATGCGGTCTCCGGGATTAACTTTGATGTACATGTTTACTTCAAACGTTGGACATTTCATGGTCACCTGTCCAATTTTACCCGTTCGAAATGCTACAAGTAGAGAGAAATATACTGCAAGGGATAGTCCTTAGCTAAAATGCCATTAGTGGCAACAAATCACGGAAGATCAACACAGAGGAATAGAAATTGGCACGATCTGCATTGCCAAAGGTGTATGTGTGTGTGTGTGTGTGTGTGTGCGAGGATCGAAAACCACTCTTATAGTCAAATCCCTACGCTGATGCGATAAAAACTTGGAAAATTATAGCGAGAGTATCATGAACACCTCTGCACAAAAAATTATTCACCTTCTTTTAATCAGCTGGACACTGAACAGGCATATACTTACTCACAAAATGTTTTATTTGCACTTTTGCCAGATTAATTCATGAAAATATTGATTCACACTTTTCTAAGTGGTGATTGGTTAAGCTTAGTTGCCAACCAAGGTCAATATTTGCAATGAGCATCGGGCACTAAGTAAGTTTCAAAGTTAAAGAAACAACCCACAAATGGTCAAAAGTTGGGTAAACATTTTTACCGCTACCTAAAGTTACTATGCGTAGATTTTCTTGTTCTTAAAATGATAAAATTAAGTAGCACTATTAATTTGAATAGGAAAGGCAAATTATGCAGGAGCATTCAGCCACGGGGGGGGTCAGTTTTTCCGAAGAAGTCCACAGAAAAGGAAAACAAATTGCTGTGTGATATCTTACTTACAAAATGTTCTATTTGCGATTTTGGCAGAGTAATGAAGCAAAATATTGATTTGCGCCTTCCTAAGTGGTGATTGGTCACCTTTAGGTGTCAATCAAGGTCAATGTTTCATTGATGAGCATTGTACGACAAACAATTTTCACAAATGAAATAATAACCCACAAATGGTCAAAATTTTGGCAAACATATATTGTTGCCGTAAAATGACTTTGCTATGGGGAGATTTTCTTGTTCGAAATGGTAAAATGAAGTGGCATTATTAATTTGGAAGGGAAAGGCAAATTATACAGGGCCATTCAGCCAGTGGGAGGTCAGTTTTTCCGAAGAATTCTACAGAAAAGGAAAATGAATTGCTGTGATTAAAAACTGTATCAATTTGTGTGAGCGTAAAGAAGTGCTTCTTTCCAGCTAGAGACGAAATTCTCGATGGCATTTATTACATTAATAGGATGAAATGAGACCACAAAATATTTGCTGTCAAAAGAAAATTCAATTTTGTCACAATGTTGATATTTAGCGCCTGGTGTGCCTCTGGAGACTTTGTAAAGTACAAAAGTCTGAAGGGCTACCGGATTATCATTAAGGTTACAAATGATTCTTTAGAGACAGAAAGGTCTGGAAAAGGGCACGAAATGTGACAATCTTTTGTGGCACCTCTGATCACTGATAATCTGTGATCGACTGCCAGGTGAAAAGAGGAGACAGATCTTCTTCAAGTCATGAAGAAAATTATGAAAGGTGTTAGGCGAATCTCATTTTACTTTCAAATATCCCTCTACAATTTCTTCCTTCGGTCGCTTCCTGGCAATGGATAAGCTGGGTTACCATGTCACCAGACGCAAACCTTCTGTGAAGTATCGGTGAAGGCAACAATTCTTTTACAAGAATTCGAGTGCTCCTCCGAGACATGGTGCAAGAGGCAGCACGCTACAGACACAACGACCAGTGATTAACTATGTTTGTCCGTGGCGCATCCCTGTTCATTTGGCCGTAAAAGCGGAACACGCCTAGTGGTAGTAACGCCATCGGTCATGAGGTTGAGGTCACACGGTAAAACGCCCTCATGACCGAAAAACTTTCCCCAATGCACTTCCCCAGTTCATCTTTCACTGTCAGCCAGTAGCCTCAGGCCACTGTGACCTTTATTTTTTAAAACATCCAACATTATCAAGGAATCCACCGGATAACAGTGGATTCTAACCGAAGGTTTCGTCTTTCCTTATAGACGTAAAGATGGGCAATTTTTCTGGTCCCTCATCAAATTGATGAGAGGTGTCAATTTGCATATCAACTATCTGTGATTAGGTCAAATGATTGTGCTTTGATTAAGAATTATTTACTTTATTCAAATTCCACATTTTTAAATTCAAGTGAATACTTTTTTTATTATAAATGAAATCACTTTTATTTAGTATTAAATTCCAAACTCCTCAGCTTTGGTTCCGTCCATTGGTTTATGTGTTTCCACCTTAGAAAAGTAGTTTTACGACGAGAGCAGAGACATCAGGATTGAATAAAAACAAAATTTGACAAGCAAACCAATTAATCTAAAGTTCAAACATCGGAACTTGTGTATCTATTTATTTTTGGAAATCTCCTTCCCCAAACAACCGGCAAGTACATTCAAGAAGGCGATTTGGAGTAGAAAATTAAAGAAAAAGAGGTTGACCGGCATACTTGGTGAAAGCAAACACATAAAGCGGCAGAATTTTTAAATTTTATGCAATACTCTCAATCAGTTTTGAAAATACATCAACTCGAGAGCAGTCGATGAAAGCACTTAAGCACTCGTAGTTAATGCTGCACGATTTTTTCCAGCACGGTTAGTTATTTTGTCTGACAATGGAAAAAAATAAAGTTCTAGCTCTAGTGGGCTTGTATGCATTTTCAATAAAGTATAAGACCTTTTCTTAAACAATAAAATCTATAATACTGATTGAATTTAAGATAAATAATGCGTAGGTTAAACCGAAAACAACATAAACGCATTTGGAATTGAAAGACACACATAAACGGTAAGGGTTTGGGCATTCACAAGTGCTTTAAGTTACAAAGAGTATAAAATTTTATGTTGTTCATGATCAAAGATGCTAAAATAGGGAGAATTTTAAGCCACCTAACAAGCAGTTGATCTGAATGTTTCATTTGAAATCCTAGGTAAGAATTTTTTTATTGATCCAGAAAACTTTTGCTTTTTTTGCTCAGAATTGGGAAATTCTTTGGAGAATTGAGCATCACAATTTTGTGCCATGCACACAAAAAATCGTTTGCTGCAGAATGGGTGACAATGATAAATAACTCGGTTTGGGAGTCGGAAATACCCAGAACCGAAGAGGATGCAGACAACTTCCCAACCACCAATTGTTTTGAAATTACAAGGAAAATTTCGAAATTGCCAAACTACAGTTATGTTGCCACTTTTAGGCCTAAAGTGGTTCCCGCCTAGTGAAAAAATTAATGGAGCCAATATTTTGTGCTTTGGTCCAATCACCGAATTTTCTTTTTCGAAATATGCAGAGTGTTAATCAAATTTAGATCAATGGTATTTTGTGGGAACTAAAGTAACAAAGCCATGTTCAAGGCTAAAACATGCGCTTATTTATTGTGGTCTTTAAATTTTACAGATTTTATGGAAAGAGCATCAGAAGGGAATTTCACAAGTCTCTAATCAGTCAAAGTAACAGATTGCAAAATTGGCCATGTGCTTCCAAGTCCGAATGGGGACTTAAAATTTAGTTATATTTGTCTCAAGGTGCTTTCTCATTCTCCACATAACAAATGGGATGGTGCATTTTAGCGCTTGTGATAAAGCCATCTTAACTCACGGAAACGTTTTCACAAAATATGCCATTGTTATAAGAGACAGGTATGATAACTTACGAAACGATTGAAATCGCAAGCTTTTTGTAATTTCAAGCACGTTGAAATGATTGTTTTCGAGACCTTTTTAATTGCCGGAAAATAACAGCGTTTTCATTGGTCGCGCACTCAAAAAATCGATATTTGTTGCAACTTGATTGGCTGATAGGAATTTTGGCAACTATCTTTTTAATTTTATCACAAAAGTGTCTTTTGCTTTCTTTGATTGCAGCAATTTTTGCCAATCATCCAGTCTTTAAATTATGCAGATCCTATGGGAAAACATCAAAAGGAAATTTTACAAATCTCTAATCAGTCGAAGTAACAGATCACAAAGATGGTTATGTGCTTTCAAGCCCGAAGAGAGATTTAAAATTTAGTTAAATTTGTCCTAAGGCCCTTTTCTATTCCCCACAAAATAAATGGGGTTGTGCATTCAACGTTTGTGGTAATGCTTTTCTCTTAGTAGTCTAACGAAAACAGTATTTTTCCTATGTTAACTTGTGGAGCTTTTTTTTCAAAAAAAATAAACCATTGTTATAAAAGACAGGTGTGATAACTTACAAAATGACTGAAATTGCAGGCTTTTGTAATTTTAAGTGCTTTGAAATGGTTGTTTTCGAGTCTTTTTTTATTGGTTGGGGACTCAAAAAGTCGATATTTGTTGCATTATGATTGGTTGACAGGAATTTTGACAGCTACTTTTTTTAACTTTCATTACAAACTTGTCTTCCGCTTTTCTTAACTATAACACTTTTCACCAATTATCCAGTCTGCTTGAAAGATTAATGGGTTGCAGTAGTAGACACATTTGAAGTCGAAAGCAGCACAATTTTGCATGCAACGGTTACACCCATAGGTGAGTGTATCATTCGTAATTAAGATAGGCATAGAGTAAAGAGTTATAAGCGTGCGGGTGGGTTTAAAATTTTACTGTGTGAAGTGCTGTGCAGTTCCTCTCTGTATAACTACACTGGAGACATCAATGAGGCGTGCAATGAATAGTTGCTACTTCAGAAATTAGAAGCCAACGTGGAGTTACACCTGTTTACGTGATCGTTCGAGCATGCAATAGGTTGGCTAATTCCTTTTTTACTCCCTGCAATCTTCTCTATGCTAAATAACCCACACTTAGAGGACAAATTTCACTTTCCTCCGCTCGCTAGGTACTCTTTACTATCAAGTTACAGTGCGTTCATAATCACCGATGATTGCCTCCTATTTGCCATGCATGACAAATAAGGAAACCTACACATCTAAAATCGTTGAGCTAAAGCTAATTAGGCCAACATTTATGAATAAATGGAGTTGCATAGCACTGATGAACGAGGGAGACTTAGAAAGGCCAATTCTTTAACCATGACCATCTCTTTAATCCCTCCAAGAAACCACTCGACCCATGCTTGGAGTGACCTTAGTACTTGCGTAGCAGTCATTTCCACCTCCTAGAAGAATACGGGATCGTAATCTCGTTGCAAAAGTAAGCAGTCAGGTGAACACATAAATACTTATTTGGTAAATCACTTACGCCTCTCAGAGTTTGAGCTTTTAACGCTGCTGGTCCAGTGGACTGGTAAGGAAAGCACCTATTTTAGTTGGTGGCTAGATAGGACCTTATTGACCCATGTCCAGTGGTGTATAATCGGTAGCGAAAGAGATAAAAATATCAAACAACAATTATCGAAACCTGGAATTTTTTAAATATCAGATTCACTCCAACTGACCAATAGCGCGAAAACCAGCGTTTTAAACACAAAAACCGATAATTCTCGTTGACCCTGAGTGCTCTCTCACTAATTTTGAATGCGTTTTAGTTAGAAAAAAAAACTTCATTTTAATAGTTCATGCAGTATTTGTAATAAATTTCACTTTAGCGTGAACTGTAAAGTGAAAAAAAACGGAATCGTGACAAGTAATAAGTAGAAAAAAGACAAATTTCCTGTTTTTATTCTCCAAAAGAAAATGTCTGGAAGTCGATGCTCGGAATTAAATTTTTTTTTGTCGACCACTCTGATTGAAAGGGTAGGCAGAGACCATTGCTGTTTCCTTCATTGCATTGGTCACACATTGGGGCCTTTTTCCTAACTGTAAAATTGAATGTGTTCACAGGAGGTGCTCCTACGAAGCTGCAAAATGATTTATGGTCAGTGTTGCGCATGTTGGTCAGTAATTTGATCCGCGTGGGTTATATGTTCTTGGAAAGCTTCAATTTCAAAAGTTATGTAGTTGGGTAATGCATAGGGTTAAGGCGCGAAGAATGGGAGGGTGGTGGGGCAGTGGAGGCGAGGCACGATTAGTAAATCAAGAGAACGCAATTTTTGGATCGTCGCATTCTCCCACAATTTACAAATAGGCAATCTTCGTTTCTGTTGTGGTGGAAGGTTGTAAAGTCAATTTTCGCCAGGTTATAAACATTGAAAAGGTGTAAGCTAATTAAACGCAAAATACCCGACTTAATTCATTTGTAAGCTCGAAAATCCATAGCATGCAATTTTTAAAGGCTTTATAATTATGACTACAGTCATAAAGATGAATCAAATTATTTTCAGTTCGGCGAGCCCCACAGCCTTCTTTAAGGGGAACTCAGGTGGTGCATTGGTGACATTGCAAAGGGGTATACCTAGACGTCTTGCAAGCCTTACGAAGGTTACAACCGCTTTCACAGGTGCTCCCATCCAACTGGACTGTGGATGGCCGAATTCATAAGTACCTCTCACTGTATTAAGACACTAAGACATTTAGTGGACAACCTCAAAACATCATGCAAGGAGCTCAACAGTAGAATGGGAGGATCTGGCACCTCTGAGAATGTGACAAACTAATGACTGGGTGGCGTAACAATAGCTTAGAATTGAAAAAAGGTTGGACAAAGCTTCGAGGACTTAAAGCACAGCCCAGCTTATGCAATTTTCGCTTTCAAGTAAATATTTTCATGGAAATGTATGCTTTTGGTACAGAGAATCACTCAGCTTTGGGCTACATAGCATTGATGAGCTGATTCTACAAAGATCACTTCACTTAGTACGAAGCAACTAGATGATGTTGATAAATTAAATCCTAATCCACTTACGCATCCGAGAGCCCTTGGGAGTGACTTGGCCACCAGTTTTTATTGATTAAGCTGGTCCAGATATTGGACATTAGGAGGGGAAAATCGATCCGCATATGTGCACTCAAGTGTATTCAGACTCGGGGACAATTGATTTCCTATTTGCGTACACAGAGTGCAGATCAGAGGCTCGTCTCCTCCCCCCCCCCCCCACCTCCCCTCCTCCCCACATCCTCTGGCAGCCAGCATAAGGGATTAATGCGCAAACCTCTCATTGCATTTATTGGTTGTAATAATTTGTTTGTTCTGACTGCCGGCTTCGGTTTCGGACACTTTGGTAGCCATATTGCCCTATTCAATTGGGCCGGTCTCTGGACTATGCCAGCAGATCCAGTTCCTCTGTTTGCCGAATATGTGCATTCTGCCTTAGTGTTACACCTTCATTTGCCTTTAAGCAAGTCACGGGACGCCACATCGATGACAGTGGAAAGCGGACCCCACTTTAATGCATTTCTATCCCAACCTATACCACTCGTGACAAAATGTAGTGGTGCGAAAGAAGTGCATGTACTACGGATGGGAGAATCTCAGACATCCTACAACAGAAGAGTTGACATCGACGTCAAACCTTCAGTATCTCCCCCATCCCCATGTTCTGCAAGGAAGTTACTAACAACTGAGGCAACACTGGTCGTGAACCACCTGGAAATGTTTCATTGTGGGGATTTTCCTAACATGCCTGCTTAAGGAGACCGTTGTACGAACATCGCCCTACAGACAAGCTGATGTTAGGTAGAACCTCTCCCTCTGAACCTGGTTTCTAAACTGGACAGAACTCCAAGTTGAATCGAACTGCCAAGAGGGATCGGTGGCGTGGTGGTCAAGCATCTTCTCAGTTGGACTCGAATTTCGACGACTGGCACGGTCAGCTTGTGAGTGTTTGTTGCAGCACTGATTACGTTGTGATAGCTGACGCTGGAGGTTCACCACGAAGGGGAGCGTGAGGATTGACGCTGAATAGAAGAGAGAGAGGCTGTGTAGTACTTTGTATCTTCGGAATGTCGGTTTCGGTTTCGGTCATTAGTGTGGCCACATTGCCCTAGCCGAGTTGGCTGGCCTTCGGGCCATGCCAGAAACCCCATTCCCACTGTTTGTTAAATATGCACATATTGCCCCAGTAGTATGCCTTCTTTTGTCTTCAGAGAAGTCTCGGTGACAAATTTAATTTACCTACACCTTATGATATTTTGAATGGACTAATGAACTTGACACTAAAGGCAAAAAGAGGGAAGACCGATTGTCTAGTTGTTGTTACATCGAACTGACAGTGCTTACAGGGGTAAAATTAGGAGACTTGGTATAATTTCTCACTAGAAGGCTATAAAATTGCACTGAGTATGGTATTCATTCCTCCGAATTAGACAACCACATCAACTACTGGAGTTAAAAAAAATTCACACGCTAGAAACCCTTTAAATTTTATGTTCCGAAAACCGACAATTTGATTGCATTATAAATTAATTCAGTGTTTCAATTAACCACAGCAATTTACAAAGCGATTCCGCTTTTATAAAAAAAGTGAAGTTGTTTCCATAAGTTTACTACAAAAATAAATCAAGGGAATGACATTTACCTCACTCACTCAGCAACCCACACACACACACACGAGGATGAGTTGAAGCACCAGAAAAATCAGTTTTGCTATTTCAAACAAATCTAAGCAAAAAATCAACAAAAAGCTGGCTTTTGGTTTAACTCTCGACTTTGGTAAGGAAGTCATTTAAGTATCCCGTCATTTTACCTTTGCGGGGTGAGCTGGTATCCGGGTCGTGTCAGAAGCCTCGCAGTGCCCCATTGGTGATAGTGGAAAGCGAGCCCATCCATCCTGATTTCTACTGCTGGAATAGGGCGAAAAATTGGCAGCTAGCTTCGGTACTTACCTGGTTCTGCGGTCTGCAGGAAAGCTACTAACATTTGAAGCGAAACTACCTGTGAAACTACCTCTTCCACTGCTTCACAAAGTGGGTAGAACTCAGAAAAAGTGTAAAGAAAAATAGAGATAAAACTCTATCTCTACGGAACAATTTTAAACCTCATCCTCTGTTTTTCGACATGCGTGATGGCCGACACATCTCCTCTTCTTCCTCCCACAGGGATACCATGCTGACCAAAACTCCAGATCCAGTAGAATTGTTAAGGTGTATCAATGACGTTCCAGTCAAGCATTGCCACATTTGCATGGAACTTGGATAACTGGCATGTTTCTTTGCAGCGCCGGTTACATTGTGACAGTTGATACAGAAGACGCTCTAAGAGGAGAGGAGCAGTGAGATGCCTTTGCTGTTAGCCCTCGGTTTTGTGATGGGTGACTTAGGGGCTCCACCATCGCCCCTTTGTGGGACAGACTGGCTTCCAGCCACGCCAGTAGTCCAAAGCCCTATCCCATGTCGAAACAATTCATTCTGCTTGAGAATTATATGTCCATTGGTCTTTAGAGAAGGCCCAGGACGATGAATTCTAAAGCCCATCAAAGTCTCACAAACAAACTGACTCACAGCTGCGATCGATAATATCGATTTTTGTGTACCGAAGTAGGCGGTTAAGGCTGCATTGACCTGCCAAGTGGGCCACGTGGTTCCTTTATTGCAGTTTTACCTTTATGGCAGTGCGTATATTTCTAAGCGTGTTTGAATAAATATAAAAATTTTGTGACCCCACGGGGTAACTGGTTTTGCAGGCAAAAAATATTTACCCTTGGGGGAGGGAGAGAGGAAGTAGGAGGGGAGGAGTTGGAATGGTGCCCTTTCGTGGAAATCCTGTGCTTTCCGTTTTTTTTTATATGCTTTTCAATAAAAATTGCAAATGAGTTAAAGTGGCAAAGTTAAAGTACTTCTATCTATTAATGGCGAGACGTAGCACAGTATTTAATACAGCACAATCGTGTTAAATCGACCGATTTTTGGCCCTTTAACTAGAGAAACAAAATTATACATTAATAAGAATCTTACACTTTTCTGAAGACTGAAGAAGACATAATACTAGAGCAGAATATGTGTTGAGAACACTGCCATGTCTCGAAGGCCAGGCCGCCGTACAATGGCAGAGCCTCTTAGAGGGTCATCACCGAAACCGAGAGCTAAACGAACGATTAACAAATAACAATTTAAGGACGTAATTGCTATCTATTTTTGCAGCGCATATTTGTTTGAATGTGCCTGTTAGGTAAGAAGCAGCCAGTAAATACGAATGCCGTGACTAAGCGGACTCTGGGGTGTAAGAGGACTCCGAAATCATGCGATCTCGATCTCCTTTGCCTCCAAGCGTGTAAAAACAGAGGTAAGAGAGCAATTTTAATGGCCTAAAACACTACTTAGGTACTGTGGCACTTCCAACCCTAACTAGAAGGTTTAATCAACTGCAAAAGTTACTAACTGCTCTCTCAAAAAAGTTTTGTAAAGAATCTGGTAAAAATTTAATTTCCGACTTATTTTCTTTCAACAACAGGAAGGGGACTCGTTTTGCTCTACTTCTTCCTTTTCCTCAATATTTCATCAACTCCCAAAATTCCATTATCGCTTGATAGCACTTGAGAATCATCTCTTGAACAGAACTGGAGTAATTGAATAAAGAAGATGTTGGAAAGCAAAGACTAGTTTAAATCGTCAGCTAATTCACTCTGAATCATTCACTGTTAGTGCATTATCGTGTGATGTGGGTCAGTGGACATAAAATCTGCTCTTCCTAAGTCAATTCAACTTTAAATATGGCTGACAAATCGTTCTACCTGCTTCTGTATACAGTTAAAGTACAAACTCATTGCCTTGACTGTCACGCAACCGATAGGAGAAAATCGACCTGATGACTCATTTGCGAGGGAACGTTGAGGCGATTCAAGGTCATAGGTGAGCCAATCAGAAAGGCCTCAACTGGGGCAGACTAATGAAAAGAGAGAAAAATGCAAGAGAGTGATGCAAGGAACTTCTAAAGGTTATTTTAAAAATCAATGCCCGACGAAACATGTATAGGGTCAGAATCACTACGTGATGTGGGTCTGTGGACATAAAATCTACTCTTTTTAAGTCAGCTTACCTTCAAATCTAACTAGCGAATCAATGCTAATGTTTGAACATATCGTTGTATCTACTTCTGTTTACGGCTAAATTGTAAGCTCATCGCCTCAACTGTTGCTCAAGAGGTAGGGAAAATCGATCTGGTGACTCATTTGCATGGGGGCGTTAAGGCGACTCAAGGTCATCGGTGGACCAATCAGAAAGGCCTCAAATAAGGCAGACTAATGAAAAGGGAGAAAAGTGTGAGCATTAGCCATATTACTCAGTACGCTGTACCAACTCTTATAAGAACTGCAAAGTGTAATACTTGTGCTGTTTAGGAATGACCTTGTGGGTAAGAGGCGAGAGGGTAATTTTTGAAACGAGGTCTTGGTCGCTCTCCTAAGTCTGAAGCTCCCTCGTCCATCCTGCACTAGTGGTAAAGATGTCTAGGAACATCTAATCCTCGCATAGCAAGGATTTTAGAAAGGAAAAGGAGAAAAGGGAAGAATCACCTACACAAAGAACTTATAAGGGTATTTTAAAAATCGATGCCAGACGGAGCGCGCATAGGGCCAGAGATCAGGAGGTTTTTTTTTATTATTAGCTATATTGAAAATACAGATTTTTTACTGCCTCACTGAGTGCTAAGGCCTCTAACCGCCTTGTTCTAGCCGGTAGTAAATTCATGAGCATCGCGTGATCCGGTCTTCTTAATCATTAATGATTGGGAATTCTCTCCGTGTGGGTGAGCGTAAACAATTACGAGAGTAATAAAATGGAACATTTTCCTTTAGTTTTACCATTAATAAACGCGAGAAATTAAGTGCAGAAAGTTTTTTTGGGGGTATAGATGAGCTGGGACCAATTGTGAAAAGGGAGTTAGAGTCCTCCTTATTAGACAAAGTTTATGCAGTTCAAAGACTTAAGCACTTTCATCAAGAATTTGGATTGTTCTAATTCTAATAACTCTCGTCATATTCCGCTACAGATCTGTTCTGATGCCAACATTTGTCACAACTAAGTGACCTTTGAATTGAGGTAGAACTCTGCCACTTGCGTATCGAAGATTTGGAAGGATATCAACATGGGAATTGCAGCTAGATCCTTTGCTGACTAGATTCTTCTACCTCAAGTATACTATTTGGCTGGTATTTTGAGCAGTTCTAATGGCAAGGCTTGTAATACCTTGTTTTGACTGTCGGTTTCGGTTTGGATCACTTAAACAACCATATTTTTTTAGCCGAGTTGACTGGCCTGCGGGCCATGCCAACATCCCTATTCTCATTTTTTATTGAATGCATGCATTCTACCTTAGTATTGTGCCTTCAGTTGCCTTCAAGGAAGTCTCGGCACGCTACATTGGCGCCAACGGAAAGTGAGCCCGGCTACATAGGATTGCAAACTGTAGTAGTGCGAAGGAAGTGCATGTGATACGGATGGGAGAATCTCTGACATCCCACAACAGAAGGGCCGAAATCGACATCTGCCCTCACCATCTACCTAAACTTCGTGTTCTGCAAGAAAGGCATTAGCAGCAGAAGCGACATTAGCCTTGAACCACCTGGAAAAGTTTCGTTGCGGAGATTTCCCTTGCATACCTGCTCATGGACACTTGTGTCCTAACGTCCCCTTATGGGTAAGCCGATGCTCGGCAGGACCTCTTATTTCTGAATTTGGTTTCTAAACGGGACAACTCTCTAGGATCAGTGATTTGGTGGCCAATTTCTATGGCTGGCACGGTTGACTGGTGGGTGCATATTCCAGCACTGATTACATTGTAATAGCTGACGCTGGAAGGTCACCACTAAGGGGAGCGTGGGGGACGACACTAAAAAAAGAGAGGGGCTATGTAATGCTCTGTTAGTTCTGACTGCCGGTTTCAGTTTCGTTGACTTAGGTGGCGAATTTGGTCTAGCCAGGTTGGCTGGCCTCTGGACCATGCCAGCAGTTCCCTTTCCTCTGTTTGCCGAATATATACACATAATCTGCCCCAGTATTATGCCATCTTTGCCTTCAAGGAAGTCCTGGTACGCTACAAGGTTAATACCCGAAGTGTCTAGACAGAATTCCTGCCGAAAAAATTTGCCACACTCGGTTAACAAATGTCTGAAACAATTCCTGACACACTAAAGAGAGTGTAAGGCGTTTCTAATCTGAGGAGAAGTCAAAATTTTGTACTTTTTAAGTAGTTGACCTCGTCAGAAAAAATGAATACCAATGGGCTGCATAACAGAATAATAAAACATCTAGGCTACTGTGGTTGATTTGCCTCAGTGATCTTAGTAGCAAGGGTCTAATGGAACCCCTCCAAATAGACAAAAAGCTATTTGACTTTAATTCCTATCGCCTGGGAATATCTCTACTCCAGCCAAAGGGATAGGTAATGGTAGCCCAGTCTACTTGAAAAATTACTGCGGAATCCCAAAAATGGCTCCATTCTGGGGATAATTTTGCACAGTCGCAGCATTAGAAATACCACTTATCACTGAAGTGGGAGAAAGTAAACAGGCGAAGGGAGTAAGGCGGCCAGAAAGATATGAAGGCTGAACAGGCGTCAGGGTACGTCTTTTTTAGTCCCAATAAATAACCGGTGAACGGCTGCCCGCCTCTCGGCAATCAGACATAGGTTGTGGGGGGGGGGAAAGGGGGGGGGATAGGGGGCAGTGGTAGCAGTAAGTATTGGGAGCTATGCTAGCAACTGTTGTTTCTATTTCAGCTTCGACCCTCCCTGTTGCATTTTAGCGACAAACATGCAAACGCATGCATACACACACACATCGTTGCATTTACCTCTGTGATGATTCACTCCTATCTTCCTTCTCGCCTTCCCTGTCTTTCTCCACACCTCTGTCCACCTCCACAACGTCTCATAGTCCAATCTTCCTATGTACATGGACGTATTTGTGGGCTAAAAAAAGTAGATCAATCATCAGTGGAGAAAGGTGGTGGGGTAAGAGGGTCAGCAGTTTAATTGCTGAGTGACACTCCGGGTTGTTTGTTGCAGTGGTTGTCAATTTAATGCGTCATGCATCGGGGGTTGTTGATCTTGCCAGGGTTCCACTAGAGAGAGAGAGAGAGAGAGAGAGTAAGCAAAACATCTGACAACTTGAGGGCGTACAAAAAGCGTTAAAGACAAACCAGGAAACATATCACAACAAGTAGTGGTATGTCTCGAGTCTCTTCACCACACAGCTGGTGCTTGGGTCAGCCTAGTCCACAAATCCTTAATCAAGATAGCAGACATAATATTCGAATCGGAGGGAAGTTACTCAGGTCAATAGAAGACTTTAAGGATAGCATTGAACGCTTAGTCACTCAGCGGAGCTTCATGACCGTTGAGCCAACGTGTGGAGGGTCCCCGATATCTGCGAAATCATCTTGCTGTAGGATGCTTAAATACAAGCTTTCACAAGAGCGAATATTTGCCTTTTTGAAATGTCAATGCAGCCTAAACATCACGACAGCCTGACTGCTTTGAATTGTTCAACTGTACACAAGTTGGACCCTGCCTCCTAACCTCATTAGACAGCATTTTTTTTTAATTAACAAACCCTACAGAGCCTGCAAAGACATTTCCTCGAGGTCTCCGAAGTGGGTCTACATGCAGTAGCATGACAAAATTCGTGGAGGAATTACTTTTGATGTGGATAGGAGACTTGTATCAACTCACACCAGAAGATCTACTCAAACATGGCGATCCTAAAAGAGTGCTGTACTTCAATGGAGGATTGAAGCCACTGCGAAGGTCTGAACAGCTACTTCGTATTAAGGTGGATTTTTTAATGGCAAAACTGAAAGTCTCTAAGCATATTTAATTCGTTGAAGCCCTTAGTGCAATGTATTATCTTGTTCAGAGGGACATCGTTTCTGAAAACAAACGGGTCGGTCTCAGCCACTTCCTCACCCCAACTTGGTTCTTAACTACCCATTTTCCATGTGTTCATGTGAATGTCTAACGTCAGGAAATGGTGATGGTTACCACCTGGCAAAATATCATCAAAAACCCCAAAAAAAGTGAGGGAGAGAGGATAGGCAACATCTGTCTGCCTGCTTCCAATCCAAAAATAGGATATCTCGACACAGTCATTTTAGAGGGAAGGAGGTACGAGGTCTTCCCTTGTCTTATATCGAGTAGACGGAGCTCAGATATAGTTATTGTTTGGCCCTCATCGAGTGAATACTTCTGACCTAGCCATTTAAAGTTCGAAGATGTGGAAAGAGAGTAGTCGATGAAATCCATCTCTGGTTTCACGAAAGTTGGAATGCTGTAGTTGTAGTAATGCTTTGCTGGTTTCGGTTGCGGTCACTTAGGTGGTCATTATTGTCCTAGTCGGGTGGGCTGGCCTCTGAGCCATGGCAACAGATCCAATCCCCCTGTATGATAATTATATACATTCTGCCTTAGTATTTTGCAGTCTTTTATCTTCAAGGAAGTCTTAGGACGCTACATCGATGACAGTGGAAAGCGGACCCCACTTTAATGCATTTCTATCCCAACCTATACCACTCGTGACAAAATGTAATGGTGCGAATGAAGTGCATGTACTACGGATGGGAGAATCTCAGACATCCTACAACAGAAGAGTTGACATCGACGTCAAACCTTCAGTATCTCCCCCATCCCCATGTTCTGCAAGGAAGCTACCAACAACTGAGGCGACACTGGTCGTGAACCACCTGAAATGTTTCATTGTGGGGATTTTCCTAACATGCCTGCTTAAGGAGACCGTTGTACGAACATCGCCCTACAGACAAGCTGATGTTAGGTAGAACCTCTCCCTCTGAACCTGGTTTCTAAACTGGACAGAACTCCAAGTTGAATCGAACTGCCAAGAGGGATCGGTGGCGTGGTGGTCAAGCATCTTCTTAGTTGGGCTCGAATTTCGACGACTGGCACGGTCAGCTCGTGAGTGTTTGTTACAACACTGATTACGTTGTGATAGCTGACGCTGGAGGTTCACCACTAATGGAATCGTGGGGGTTGACGCTAGAAAGGAGAGAGAGGCTGTGTAGTACTTTGTATCTTCGGAATGTCGGTTTCGGTTTCGGTCATTAGTGTGGCCACATTGCCCTAGCCGAGTCGGCTTGCCTTTGGGCCATGTCAGCAGCCCCAATTCCTCTGCTTTCTAAAAATGTGTATTCTGCCCCAGTAATATGCCTTTGTTTGCCTTCAAGGAAGTCTCGGGACGCTACAGTCATTTCTTAGGATAAACCAGTCAGATGATCAGAAGCCATACAGTCCTCACAACACGCACAAAAAGTGTGAATAATCACGCAACGCTACTCTTGGAAGGTTATTACTCACTATTAAAAAATGGAGGGTCTCAACACGGACAGTCGTCTACCCTTCAGTGATCATTACTGACTACATTGCTAGGGCCATGTCTGCTCCCACCACAACGCTACATAGCTTCTCTCAAAAGCCATTTAACAAATTTGATTGAAACAAAACTAGAATCTGTATATTTGAAACCAAGTCTGACTTGAGGAATGCCTCAATGCCAATCCACTAGGCTATTTCAACCGAAATTATGTAACATGAGAGTTTGAAGTATCGGAGAGCGCAATAAAGAGCAGCTGATCCAAACTCTTGTTCTCTCCACTTTCATTCAATTTTTTTCCTATTCTATCACCAGTCGTGGCACGAATGCATAGGGCTAGTTACCCAGTAAGGTTTGCATCAGTCTTGATAACCTTTCGGTTGCTGACCTCCACATCTTCCGTTTTCCACCGTGGTAGGCCTGCTTTTTATAACAATAGACTGATTCAAAGGCTTGAAGAGGTAAGCAGGGTTTTCATTGGTGTCATGAGTCGAGTGCCATGGCAACTACAGAGTCCTCCTTTCTTTGGCGTGTTATCCATATCGACGTATCACCAAGTCGTTGGTCGTTCATCACCATTGACCCTTGACCCAGTCAAACTATGGGTCAACCATTGTGATCGCATGGTGGAGATAGACAAACTCAACTGTTAGCTTCTCTTTTGACAGAAAAACAACCTCTTAGAGGACTAGTTTTGTAAAATGCTGTGAGTCACAACAGCGAAATAAGGTAAAGTCACCAAACTATTAGCTTGGAACAACACTTTTCAAACGGCAGAAATTCTATTATTCGCGATAAAAACCGAGTTGGAAAGTGATAAAAAGTTAGCAGATCGGTACTTTTGGAAGTTCTTCCCGGGTAATATTTACATCTGGATACGACGAATGAATGTAGGTGTCTTTTAGGAAATACGCAAAGCCGTTCATGACATGTTTCCTTTCATTTCATTCCCAAAATCGGACGCGGAACTCTTAGGTGAGGTATTTACAAACCAGTTCATGTAGTTTTCGTAATCCTCCTGTTCCTATCTACTATTAATTTAGCTATCCACAACAGGCACCTTTCTTCTGTGGTAACCTGTCAAACCACTGAAATGAGAGCCTATCAAGTGCTACCACTGATTGATCATTAATGTCACCAACATTGTGGAGACTTTCAAAGCCCCTCTGGTTCTGCATATAATAAATATGAGCTCATTTTATCACGATGAATTGTAGTAAATTACACTTTTAGTTTACACCTTGACAGTTGTAAGTGATAGTACGAACATAGTGGATAGATAAATAGCACAACTAATTTGATGAGACAAGGATTGAACTAAGTAGTGCATTTCCCATGTGAGCGCATTGCATTTCCCAATTTGGCTTCTTACTTGATAATTTTTGACAAACTAATTTCTAATTGGACCGACAAAGTAACCCGCAGCGTTTTCCCTCAAGGTCAACTCGAGGTCCACGATCGATAAGCACGTTGGTGGGATTGTCAAGCATGGAGGCGAGGTGTCGTGAATTAAGAGAACCTAGCTTCAAAACTCACACTGTCACCACCACTAACACAAAATCAACAAGGCCATGTAGGACTCCGACCGACCTCACAAAGACGCCCTCCAGACGCGGTAGTTTGAGTATCATTCAGCCAAAAGTTTGTCTTAATGAGATGCTGGTAATGGCACGAAAGATTTGGTTGAGCAATGGATCCAATGCAGCTGACATTCCCCTTCCTACAATAGCCATGAAATTTAAAGTGTTGCCAGCATCGGGACTTTCGGTAAGATGACCTAACTATGTGATGAATAAATCCACACTCCGACATTCTAATTTGATTAAAACTGAGCGCTTTATCACATCTCCAACCCATTTAGGAGGGAGCGCCCCAAGGGTCGGGAAATAAAGGGGAGTGTGAATCACGGACTGCTTCAGACTTCATTGAGGTGGATACAGAAAAATGTAGGGAGCCAGTAGAATCTGTAGACGTCCAAGCTGAATTGGATCTTGGCGTCTTACTTCAGCGATGGTTGGCTAAACTAACGGATGTTGAAGCCTCTGAAAATTCTGCCAATAGACGGTCTTCAAAGCAGCGGCAGAGTGGAAGTGTCACCAAGAAGAAAGGGGAATCGAGTGAGTAAATCGAAATCCTACTTCGGTTTGCTCATGGAAGTCCTGGTAATTGACAATGGTCTATTTATTGTTTAGCCAAAAGTGGAGGTAAAATGTCACCAGAACAGGCATCAGCCGAGTCAATGTTTAATTTTTGTCGCGATAGAGCCAACTCTGAACTTCGGCGCCCTTGGGCGGCCTCCCTGACGTCTGACGTCCCATCAGTCGACTGGTCTCTGGGTCAGAGCTCAGGAGGAACAATATCTAATTTAGTTCGACAAACCAGCAACGGAACAATTGATCTTTGTCTTCAAAGCGTGGATCTTCTATCGTCCAGTTCAACTGCTTCCGAGCCCCTAAGTGACAAAGGAAGCCAGCCTGAAAATTAGTTGCCAATTTTGCTTTGGATAAATATTTAAATCTGTTTCGTCATTGCTATTAGCTCGCACACTACTTTGTCTCAAATGATTTATCGCCGTAAATAAATTCTAAACTTCAAAGTATGTCTTCAGCACGTATGAGTTGAACCGACGCCTTGGTTACTGACCCATTATAGTTCTACAATAATGTCTCTGAGAACGCGCCTGATGCCCAAATCTTAAATGAAGCCGAAAACTCAAAATTTGTTACGGGTAAAAGCAGGGGAAAGAAACTAATTCAAATGGCTATGCGATTAAATAGCACAACATTCAAATGATGTAAGAAGTTGAAAGGATGTAAGGAGGGTCTATAAACAAAAATTAACTGTGCAATAAATAATATGCTTGCATTTTGATAATTCGAACGTAATATACTGGCAATTGCCAGCTTATTAAGATTGTAAAAGAAAGAATTTGCATGAAAATATAGCACACATAAATTGCACGCAAAATCACTATGCGAGATCCTGATTACTATGATTTTTAAAAATTTTAAAAAGCCCTGCAAGGAAGCTATTGAACTCGAAAAAATAAGCGCAGCTAACATCCCATGTTTAAATAAGTTGAGGCGATTTTTGTAGTGGGGCCGCTTAAAACGGCAGCGTCATCTTGAAATGGTGGGGGTGGGTGATGCCTACGAGTACGTTGGTATTTATTTCACAAA
This sequence comes from Taenia multiceps, assembly GCA_001923025.3. Taxonomy (NCBI): domain Eukaryota; kingdom Metazoa; phylum Platyhelminthes; class Cestoda; order Cyclophyllidea; family Taeniidae; genus Taenia; species Taenia multiceps. The sequence continues at coordinate 1,164,135 of CM010311.1, forward strand.
TAACTTTCGCAGGAGTCCCCTTAATGCTCGCTATGCAAGCCAAGAGATGCAGTATAATTTCAGTCCCAAGAGGAAGGTGATATTGTGGCGACAACTATGGCTGTGGCTTGCGGAATCGCAACAGAAATTGGGCCTAAAAATAACCGGTGCATTTTAGATTTTGTTCTCTTTACTCCAAAGTAATAATCTAACACTTTAATGACTTATCCTAGGGGGTAGGGGCCAGGTACTAGTTCGTGAAAGTTTGCCCCAAATAGAGTTGCGTTCATTTAAGTGCAAATCTCTATTTTGCTATTCCTACGGCTGTGTTTTCAAGGAAATTAGCAAATTCTAGTGCTTTCGTCAGATGAATACTGTTCTAATCGATAGTTTTCTTAGACGAACAACTGGAGGAAATGCGTCACAATCTGGATCAAGTTGATTTCGAACAGGCAGCCGAAGAAGAGGCTCTGAGGCGCCATGATGTAATGGCGCATGTTCATGTTTTCGCCACGGCCTGTCCTAAGGCCTCTCCCATAATCCACCTTGGTAAGTCCTTTCATGGTATTTTCATGCATTTACCTACAATTAGTTTATCCTTAGTACGCATTCGTTACTTTCGGATGTCTTTCTAAATCCTATTTGACTAAGCTAAGTGTTGAACAGCTCTGCGTGTGTTGCCAAGGTTGGGTTATGTGATTCAGTACCCTCGACTGCATTGACTATTGCGGTGAGTATTCATGTCACTGACACATTGGGCTGGTTGAAATTTCACCATCTCCACAGAAATCGTGCGCGAGCCTGGTTCATGACCCCTTGTAGCTCCACAGTAGTAATCAACAATTTGTACCAGACTTGATCGGTTGTGGTGCCGTATTTCGCCCTGGGAAGGGGTTTTGATTTTATTAAAGCCATGTCATTCGCCACAAGTATTCCATTTTTGTACTGTTAAGGCTACCTTTTTTGCTGCTCCTTGATAGATCGAGCTTTTGTTTCACAACTGAAATCCGTTGCACTATCACATTACTGGGCACGCTGTTGAACTGACCTTATTTATTGGGAAGTGGCCTCATATATTCCATTCTGATCTGAAGATTTGGTTACCAAAATTCGAGCCTGCAGGAGGCTTTGGTAACCAGTAGGTTTGGAGTGCACGTCAAAATATAAAAGATGCATTATTGATTCACAGCGAGGAGACACTTTGTGTTTACTAGTGTGCTTGTCCATGTAACCTCAGAATTACCACTCGCCCCGAGTATGTGCCTAGACATTGGATTCATTTTATTAACCGTGGAGGATACCTTCTATAACATTCCACCAGGGTGCCGACTTCATCGTTGCTGCTCACTCTGTTTGTTCTGGTTTCGTGAAGGAGCCTTGAAGTGTCAGAAATTTATGCTGGAGGGTTTAGATATAGGGGCATTTCGGTCAACTCAAGACTTGTTAATAGAAGAAATACTGGCTTTAAGGGGAGAAACCTGTGGCTATTTCTCTTTCTACTCCCTTTTTGCATTCTTACATCAATGCCTGAGAAACTTGGGTGTGCGAACATTAATATGACTGAACCGAATTAGCACAGGGTACCTTATCCCCTCATCGAAATCAAGTGGCATTTTTCTACTGCTTTGTTTCCAAAGTGAAGTGGCATGCTGAGGCTTCATAAAATTATGTAACTTAAAACCCCTAAGCTTCTTCTTCAAGTTGGCAGTTGTTGGTACTTGTTGCCTGTTGCAAAAGCGTGGTATATGTCGCTCATTTGCCCAACTTCCACTACGTTCCTCTCTCAGTTGATGCATATGCAAACAATTAGTTCATTTACCCAAATTAAAGGCTACTACAAGGTGTTCTTGACACCGGTGAAACTCCAAGCGATAAATGCAGGTGGAAGCTAAACTGAAATTCAAGTCAAAGCGATGTTTTTAGGAGGACAAAAGCAAATGCCTAGTTCCAAGAAACATACCATAGTTTCCTCCAACATCTACGCACTCAGCCGACCGTTTAACCAGTACCCAGAATGTTCATCCAACGTATTGTAGCATTCATCTTTCCTGTGCCGGTTAAAAGCGAAAGGGTCGTATCGGTCCACACTTGGAGTGCGCTCGCCGTTGCTACGATAAGATTAATCTCTTGTGCAATTTTGTGACAGGTTTATCATGTGTCGATCAGGCATCTGGGTTGATGCGGGGTTCCACGCTCTGGCTGAATGTTCGTTCGCGGGAGTAGCTGTTATGCTGTGAGCCGGGAACCACCTCGGTCGGTATCGTCACTGACAGACAGCCAAACGTACGGACGCTGTTGAGACGTTTACATTTAAATAATTCACACCTTAATGCTGAGTGTCCCAGCCCCGCACTGTACTGTCTGCGAATGCGAATTCAGATTGCGCCCCTGCCCCCATTTGACTCAAATGTTCCCCGTAAAGCAATAATGAGATTTTACTCTGCATTGATAAAAGGACTTTTTAGTAATGAAACCTTCACTGATCTGAAGGCAACGCGTATGCAATCAAAATTCCCGTTTTCACTCGAGCATCTCGCGTGTTAGCACTATTTGCTTAGCTTCTATCCCCGTTGGGTACCTCTGATGTCATGCACCCTTGTCACCTCCTACCACTTCTACCCAATGGTTAAGTAAAGGAAAAAAAATGAATTAATACGTTTTTCTGTTTTCCTCTACCTCAAGGTGCGACTTCTTGCTACGTAGCTGACAATGCTGACCTAATAATCCTACGTCACGCCTTCACTCTCCTGGCTACCCGAGTTGCCCGCTGCATTGCACGATTGGCTGAGCGGGCACGTCGATATCGCGACGTAGTCTGCCTCGGTCGTACCCACCTACAGCCTGCCCAACCCACCACCGTCGGCCGGCGCATGTGCATGTGGATACAGGATTTACTTCTCGACCTGGAGAACATTGAACGCGCTAGAGATAATCTCATTCGCTTTCGGGGTACCAAGGGTGCTATTGGGACGCAGGCTTCATTTCTGGACCTCTTTGAAGGGGATGATGCCAAGGTTGGTTTCTTTTTTGTTTTGGCTAATGTCTCTTAACATATCCGCTACTGCCGTCATGTATGCGTCGTCCCGCTCGAAGCGTGTTTCATGTAGATTGATTGAGCTTAAACTAAGTCATTTATGTCCCTTTATAAAGTCGCTTATTTCATTATTAATGAATTTTGCAAAAATTAATGACGGCTGGTGGCATATTAAAATGCGAAACACCTAGGTAGTGGTGGTTACTTTATCCTTTAGTTCTGTTGACAAGCACTTGGGTGTGTTGAGCCTGGAGAAAAACCCACTTTTGTATTTCTGGGGCACATTCAGGACTGGTGACTCAATGAGAAGGCTGCTGTTCGTACACGCAGGACCTCATAACTTACACCTCAAAACTTGCTCATTGACAGAATTCGAGTTTTAAGCGATTCTCTAACTAATGGTCAGGAAATTTTCTGATTGCACGAAAAATTGCTTGGACTGTGGGAAGGAATAGGAGTCGGCAGGGACCAGGTTGCTTGTCTTCTGGGGCCGTCTTACACAAGTGGACATTGCAGCCAGCTTGTGCTTCAGTTTTGGTTGAAACATTGCTTCTGCCTGTCTCCTTTGATACAACTTGACGCGTTTACTTTTGATTTACATTTGCTTTAAAACAGTTAAATCCTGTCAATAATCCATCTCATTCCTTATTTGTGAATTCTCGCTGTGTCATAAGGCACATAATTAAATAAGAAACTTATCTGATGATCAAACTACTTCAAAGAGACTATTCTCGTATAAATCTCCCGAATTCACTTCTGCGTCCACTTTCAGAATTACATTATTTCTAACCGGCTAATTTGAGTGTCAGGATGTAGTACCAAACGACCTGTCGTTATTATTTTTAAATATCTGTTTTCTTACCTTGTTTATTAGTAAGAATCGATGTAACTGCACCTCTTGTCCTGAAGCCTCCATAGTTAATGACTCGAAATCGCTGTAGAACTAGAATTGGTTGAACGGCGTCAAATAATTCCCGTAGTCCTCCCATCATCCACTCATGTACGTGCTTTCATTCTCTTTGATTTCTTTGGCCCATTGAGCGACCGGCAACCATCTGGTGCATTCAAGGCTACGATGTCTCTTACGTGTTGACAAGAAAGGTTCCAGAATAGTATGCCAAATGTGATCCGTTTATTTGGACAATTTTAACTCCGGTCCCTTCATTGCGAGTTCATTAAGTCACCTCTCGACTCATAGAGCTGACGTCCATGTCGTTATTTATCCATCCATTCGATGCAAGATGTACAGTAAAGAGATTGAAGGTACTTTGCGATAATTTAAACAGAAATCAGGTTTAAATTGCCCCAGTATTGGAGACCAATCGAAGGGGTCGGGTTTGCAGACATCATGAGGGACGAGAGGTCAGGCGGACGCAAACCAATTAGCTTGCCAGGTCTCCTTTCGGTCACCATGCGCACGGAATCGCCACTTAAATTTACAACCTTACATCATTCGTCGATACGAAAATCGCGCTATTTGCGTCTAATTTAAAGTGAATAAATTTAATTTCATTTGCGAACATACAGAAGCACTGGGAAACTGCTGGTGTGCTGGTAACAATCGGTACTTTCCATGAATTATTTGATCTTGTTTATTGTAGAGTTCACTTTTTTACTGACCATAACGCAGAAATTTGGATCCGGATAGCTCCTCACAAATGCAGTTTTTTCGTGGCTTTGGAGGGCAATCTACCATAACAGCCGTTACTTAATTATTTTATTGGGCGATAATTGGCAAGTCTTTTTGACCCATTCAACTATTAGTCAAAAGCTATGCAATCCCTTTACGCCTCCAAACTGCGATCATCCTGGATCTACTTTTGTTTTGAACTCAACGATCATCTTTGCACATGAACTTGTGCTGCCCCAGCTATCATTGGGTCGTTACATTTGTGTGACGTGGGTGTCGGGTGTTTTTTTAAAGTATCCCGGTCTGCAGGTCGTTTTCACCATAAGCGTACTCAGAAGGACTCTAAGTGTGGTGGTGTAGGCGTTGCTTAGACCATACATAATCGAATCAGAACGAAATAAGAACCCACTGATTAATCATTTGTTGTTCTCGCAGGTTGTGCAATTGGATGAATTGGTGGCGAAGAGGGCGGGTTTTTCGCGCCTTTGGTCGGTCACGGGGCAAACGTATCCGCGCAAGTTGGACGTCGATTTGGTGAATATCCTTTCCAGCCTTGGTGCCACTGTACACAAAATCTGCACGGACTTTCGTCTACTGGCTAGCTTCAAGGAGGTTGAGGAGCCTTTTGAGTCCAGTCAGGTGTGTGTGTGTGTGTGTGCGTGTGTCCTCTCACAAATGCTTTCGTTTTGAGCTTTGGAATGCCTGCCTATCATTCTTTGGGTGTCAGAAACCACCTCTTTAGTGCCTCGAATCCCTTACGCTTCATCATTTGATGCTTGATTCCTCACCAGGCAATGTTTTAGCTTTGCTTAAACATTAATTGGGGCTTGGGCAGATTCAACATACTGTTTTTCCAGTATCATCTCAACCGGTGTTCCCTTCCTTTATAAAATTAGTTTGATGGTTCTTTCTTCATTCCCAATGGTCGTGATTGTTGCAGACTGGGCATCCAAAGGAATTTGCATTCATCACCCATAAAGGTCTCCACAAGAGGCGATGGGATGTGCTCCCGGAACACAAACTACCTAAAATCGTCAACGTCTAGAATAACGCTGTGTCTTCCTCTCTAGTACTGTTTGGAGGTTCCCAAGTTTTTAACTTGCTCTGGGCGAACCAATGATAAAAGCTGAAATTCATCCACCCAATGCTGTTTGACATGGCCCAAAGATCTAAAATAGTACAACCTCCCTTCGATAGACATAAGGAACTAATGAATAAACATAATGGTGCAAGGTTGCCGCACAAATCTATCCGTGTGAAGATTCGCGCTAGGACAGCAGGAGGGAGCTACTGCCTCATCCTACCTTCCCCTCCCCCCCTCTCCAATTTTCTTATTCTCGGCATTAGGCAATTGGGTGATCACAGGCAAAGTGAAGTGAGGTGGAAAGAAGGTTGGCTTGTGGCTCGTTGAGAGGGGACCATGCACTGTACAAGTGATTATTTCAAAGAACGAAGCACTTTGAGAAGTCTTCCATCTGCCTTTAGCTGTCGTAACAAAAATCTGCGCAAGCTTATTTGATTGCTTTGTGTTAATAGGGTAAATAAAAACATGGGAGATTGATAAACACCTTGGATATTTGTCCAAATACTATGCATGATGTGACAAATGTTTGCACTAAGCTCCGTTGATGCATTTGATTAATAACAATAAATTTTGGGCGCTAGTTACATCACTGGCGCTAAATTGTCTCTCCCGTTTTCTAATGCAAATCTGGCCGCCTATTCCTCGTCTTATTTACGTGGCTCTGGGTGAATTATGGTATGAATTGATATTCATTCATGAGAGAAGTACTGCGTTTTCGAATCTTGGAGGTTTACATTGAAGATCCACAGGAGGATCTGTAGAAAAGGGGGCACCTTCAGTCGTGTAGAATGCGCTTTTGTCACATAATCTATTCCCCCAATTGTACATTGAGGCTGTTTCAGCTTTGGACACCCTGCTTCACTTTCCCATCGACGCTGAAATTGCGACATTCGGGGTGTCCACGTGCGTAGACATCCCGAAATCTCAGATGTTGGAGAATGATTGTGCTAAAAAAGCCTTGTTTCTTGTGTAACTTCGCGGTAGGTTATGCCTTACCCTGACCAGGCATCCTACCACGGCATTGTGACTGAAATCTGTAAATATGAGTGGCTCTTTGCGAGTTCGGATTGTATTGTTTTCGTTCTGTGGAGCTTTGTTTCATCACCGCATACTGTCGAATGCATTTATTTACAACACCGCAGACGCTTACCCGCCATTTTGGTGAACAGTTGGTATACTACCTCGGGCACGACACTTGGACTGGTCATTAAAGGTGGTAAAAGAACATGTATGGGATTTACCATTGGGTGTGGTGCCGTCACGGAAGCTTGCCCTTATGCTCATTCGGTCATGGCTTTACTTGAGTTATTCCGTTTTTGGTAAGAACGTCTGACGATTGAATGAGTTGACGGAAAGCACAGGCGGGAAATTCAACAAAAGCTGTTCTCTTATGCAGGGTTTGAGTCTTATTCCCTTCCTCTCTTAGATTGGTTCGTCGGCGATGCCGTACAAGCGCAACCCTATTCGCTGCGAGCGGGCGTGCGCCCTGGCGCGGTTGTTAATGTCACACAGTACGGCGGTGTTGGGGATGGCGGGGGTTCAGTGGCTCGAGCGCTCTCTTGATGATTCAGCATTGCGACGTGTCCTCCTCCCCGAGGCTTGTCTGGCCGCGGATGCATGTCTCATCATTCTCCAGAATGTCTTAGAAGGCCTGGTTGTCTATCCCAAGGTGTGCGCCTTCGCTTCATCTGCTACCTGTCCAACCACGAATGACTCGTTTGAATAGCTAGTCGGTCAACTACTCTATTTTGAAACCATCCATGCAGGTGATCGAGCGCAACCTGATGGCGGAGCTGCCTTTCCTGGCAACTGAACGCATTCTCATGTGGATGGTGACGCATGCTGGGGCAGACCGACAGGACTGCCATGAGCGCATCCGTGCCCACAGTCAGGCCGCAGGCGATATGGTGAAGTTAGAGGGCCGCTGCAATGACCTGGTCGAGCGTCTTAGTGGCGATGCCTACTTCGCGCCCATTGCTGGCAATCTGGACAAACTCCTCGACCCTCGTGCTTTCATTGGACGTGCTCCCAGTCAGGTTAGGCCCTTCACCTCCTGACCCCTCTCTTGAATTTCACACCGGAAAAGGCGTCTAGTTAATTCAATATTCAATTTAAGTTTATCCTCCTGTTTGTCTGTCTCCCAACCTGTATGTTTGAGGTGTGTCTCCGTCTCAGTGGGTTTTATTTGACTTCCAGGTTGATGACTTCCTTGCTAACGAGGTCGCTCCTGTATTGGAACGTTACTCCGGAGAGTTGGGAGGTGTTTCTACTCTGTTAGTATAGTTGCACTTGGTTTACTCACAATGCTAATTTCAGTAGCGAGAGCTCTGACAATTTATCCACCGTTTCTCTTCTCTACTTCAGTGCCTTTTTGAAGAAAAATAAAATTTTCCCTTCTGGATTTGTTGTCATCAATTTTTTTAGCGTTTGCGGGTAGCACTTCAACTTATCACCCTTGTTGACGTTTGAGCTGACTATTTGAAATTTTCAATATAGGTTTGGGGGATCACGAAATTTTGGCTAAACGATGTTATAAGTGCAGTGTTTGGGTACTTTAATTTTGAATTTAATCGCGTAAGCTCTTCAGTCTTCTGGTCCTTCCGTGCGTCAGTGCACATTCCTCCGTGCTGCTTTGGCGGCGTCAGATAGGCTTTGGGAGCGCTGCGTCGGTAGCAGCGACAAGTGGTCCCCACCCCGAGGGGCAGTTGTTCTGATTGATTACCAACTCTACATATTATAGAAGGTTGGGGTCTCCTGAGGTTGACTGAATTTTGGCGAACTCAACGGAAGGGTCAAAGTGGGGCCTAACCTTGACGGTGCAATTACGTACTCGACAGGAATGCGATTGGCGACTGAGGCAGGGTGTGACATTTGTGGCGGTGTCTGTAATACTTTGTTTGTTCGAACTACCGGTTTAGGTCACTTTGGTGGCCATATTGTACTGAGCCAATTGGTCGGCCTCCGGGCCGTGCCAACAGCCCCTAAGCCCTCTGTTCCCGGAATATATATATTCTGCCCTAGTACTGCGCCTTCTTTTACCTTAAGGGGAGCCTCGGGACGCTACAGTGTCATTAAGTGAACAAATAGTATTGCAGAAAGTTTGGTGTTCACCTCCTTGACCGTCAATCCCTGTGGTTGAACAAATTGACTAGGCAAGGATACTTTTATTGGCATTATCTAGAGCAGGGAGGGGGGGGGGTTCGGAGGTCAGGGCTACGCATCTTGTGAGCTGTTCTGCCTTAGGAATTTCTAATGAACCGCCGTTAAGAGGATCGCACTTACCGAACGCCTTCCACTCAAGAGGTGCATTCAAGCAAGCATGGACTATATTCCCTCCACCACCATGGAACTAAAATCGATGGTTGAGATGAGCTGAAATGAGAGTTTTTCACATTACTTTGTCTTATTACGCCTTCAGGGAGGGACGGGGGCACCCCAAAAAGTGAGACAAACAGATACAATGGTAAAAACCTCTACAAGGTGGAGGTGGCATATCAATGGGATATAAAGTGCTGTGTCGCCTTAAAGATACGATTGCTCTTACACCTCGCCTTTAAAATCACAATTCGCGAACCGTGATTGAAGGTTGATGAAGGCTACTAGATGGAAGCTAAGGGCCTGACAAGTTGTTAAGCCTAAATTATACATAATTATGGATTAGCTAATGTGTGATACGATGTGATGTGATGCACAGTTGGAGGCGATATTACGTCTTGATTTCGATAAATATTGCTTAAACTAAGTCATTAATTTCATTACCATCTCGGACCTATAAAGACCAAGTTTTTAAAGTTTAACATCAATTTTGCAATTAAATTACCCTAGCATCCAAAATGACACAAAGATATTTTTTAGTTCCAAAGGAATCAAAGCCGTGCCTTGTCGTCACAGACGTTGCAAAATTAGTTTCAATTTGAACGCTTTTCTAGGACTTTTAAATCCTTCAACAATACGCATTTGAGTCCAAATAAATACTCATAGAAAGCGTTACCAGCCCATTTTTAAAACTACTTTCGTTTGTAATTGTGGAACATGATTTGAATGCTTGTTTTTCTGAGCTACCTCATTCAACCTATTGAAGTTATAACCAATTGATTTCTGGCTTGTATTTTTCGACCTAGTTTAGCACATTATGGTTTTGAGGGTCGGTGCTCAGGTCTCAACCCTGTTTTTGGGTTGTTTGTTTATTGCTTCTGGTTCCGTAAAAACCATAAAATTCAACTCGTTGCTGCATCGTGAATTGGTATCCCGATTATACTTATTGATCCCTTTAAGCTAAAGGCGTTCAAAAATTTCTCAGATGTGTCCCCTATACGTTTATTTGGCTTGAAAACAAGTCCACAAATTTATATGCAAACATCTGGTGTACTGGAACTCATCTGCGGAACTGCGCTTGCGACTGGGACTTTACGTTCACAAAATGTTGCGTGTATTGGATTGATGTGCATGATGTTCCTCACATCTTACTGCCACCTGGTTCTTGGCGACATTAGCAGTGTAAGTTCTTACTTTGTTGTTTATTACTACCACTAAAGGCCGCTGTACCTATAGGGTATTTGGTTCTTATCTACTGGCTGCGGACGTCGATAAAAAGTGCTCAAAATGATGTATATACGTCCTGATCCCGCGTTTCACCCCCTCTATTCTAACTTATCTTATTATTTTCTTGGAATGGACTTATTTAACTTACCTTTTTGCCTGAAATATTTGTTTCCCCAGCTAGCCAATCATGTACATTCAATGTTAAATTACTCAAATGTGACGGCTTATATGCTTGTTCGTTCTTTTTTTGGAAACCGCGGACTTGGATAGTTTCATTGTCTGTGAGTTTGGCTAGTACTTGGCGCAACATTTGTCTATTTATTGGCGCTGTTTGTTTTTTACGAGTACTCAGTTAAATCTGCTATTGTTCTGGTTATGTGGACACAATTTTGAGGATTAATAAGCATTCACAAGCTATTTAATCTCCAAATAATTGAAATGAAATACCCGTGCCCTACGTGCCCCAACCTGTGTTGGGCTTTTTTTTACTCTTGTGTTCACTAATTTTGGGTTTACGAAAACCGCTTCCATCTTTATGTTGTTCTCCAGTATTTGATTTTTACTCTTAGCTGTGTCAGATTCGGATGTTTGAAATATGAGAATGACGGATGAATGTTCTACACCCACCTTGTCATCAAATAATCACCCCTTTTTTGCATTTGGGACTCCTTTATGCTATCACCTACTTTTCGAAAATGATGACGCTGTCTAACTGACTCAGAAGCTGCATGTGGGATCACGTCTAGTGCAGGAAGTGGAAACATGACCCATGTAATTGGTCTTATTGACCTCGTGTGCTCTGCTAGCAGAGCCAGCCTCGTAATTGGAGCTTTGATAGGGCGATCAGGGAGAAGTTTGGGGTCCGAGTGATGGCAACACACTTGAAAGTAGCATACGCATTCCATTAAGCAACTGGGAAAGTTAATGTTGTCTTCGGCATAGCCTGCTGCAGTGAATTGTTTTAACTTGTATGGGTCCGCAAAGTTCCATTCCTTGTGTATGTAATGAGGCATAGATGCGTGCCAGTCCTTTTTTGTGCTTCTTGGTGTTTTGATGCAATTTAGCTCATCACTGAATGCCATTCGAGCTCAATGAATTTAAGCCCGATTCCAAACATGCAGAAGGCGGGCCGGCTGCATTTAAAATGGGGACCGCGTATGAATTGGGAATTAAGTCCTTACCCATTTTGTCTGAATGATTTTTACGCTTTGACGACTGCTCTTTCGAATTCGCCATATCCACCTGCCAACAGGAGACCTGACAGGTGGATCTGTCCGAAATCTGCGGGATGCAGCGATGTCGTTGAACAATATTGCTACTGGCTATAAATGAGTAGGCTATAAGTATGCATTACTCGTACGGCGGTTACCATCCAGGTGTCACGACTGGTTTTGTAAAATAATCGATTTCCATAGGAATTATATAGAGATCAAATTGCATTTCTGTGTTTCGAAGGACTCATTAGCAAGACCTTGTTACGATTCGCTTTTTCAATCGTGCAAACAAATTATGGGAAAACGGTTCCAAGTCCTGCTTCCAAGGTAAAATAAGAGTGTCAAGGAGATGCTGAATTTCCTTATCAATAGGCTCCCACAGAATCTTAGCCAAGTCGTGAATGCTGTAGTTGCGTCAAGCTTCAAACTCTTGCTCCTGGACATTACAAGCGGTCACCATGACGACGCTGCTTTTGCGGCTGCAGAAGCAGCCGTGCAGGCGGAGCCTCATGACGCGTCACTTAGTCACATATATACACACACACACACACACACACACGCATATAAGGGGTGACTGTGCCCTGACGTTATGTGTGCGTGCGTGCGTGCGTGGGTGTAGGCATGGTGAAACCACCAGACAGCCAATAACAGTCACCCTAGTTGCACGCACCAATCGGTACTCGCCTTACGTGCGTATGCGATGGCAGTGGACGCACATTCGCACACACGCACGAGCCACCAGCCCTTATTTTCGCAGTCGCTTAGCTGCGAGCCGGTCTGGCGTGGTTGTGAGGGTTTTGCTCGTGCATTTCGTGTTGCTGTGATCGCCTTTTGCTTGAGTGTGTGTTGATTCACACCACCGGATTTTCAGGTTCTGCAAGGATTGGTGATGACTAATTTTGTGACTCGCTACCCTTCTCAAGATCAATCACCCTATGAGGGTCTTAGTGCTGTGAATGGCCTTGTCGTCGACGGTGCTTATCTGGACGGTTCTTGGGAATTATGCGTCCATGTGGAAGACATAAACGACATCGTTTGCGTCCGAGTTCGAGGAGACACCAGTGTCGGAGGCTTAATGCATCAGATCGTCGAAGCGGTGAACGTTAAGCAGTCTTGGTCAGATCATGCTATCTGGTGGCCGCAGCGAAATGTGTGGTTACTCCATACTCGCACCTCTTTGGACCAATACGGTGTTCAATCTGATGCTCAACTAGTTTTCCGTCACACGCACGGTAGTCTCCAGGTCGTTCTACCCTCTCTAGCGACTCTTACGTTGCGTGTCAACTTCGCTAGTCGTGTTTTTTCGGTCGTCGAAGGAATTTGCAAGGAGCTCTGCATTCGCCACCCTGAAGAACTCTCATTGATGTTCCCTGTAACCCGAGACAGTATTAAGTACAATCAACCCCTCCCTGTTATCCGGCATGGTGTTAAAAGAACCGGACCGCTGAATTCCATCGGTGCATCTAGGTCAGAAATGCCTGCAGCTGCTACCAATGGTGTAAACAAGGCGGTCTCTCTGAACCCCTTGAACGACTCAAATCCCTACCCTACACTGCCTTACGGCTCGGCCACATTGGTGCGCGGTCAATCCGACAATTCTCTGGACGAGGAACGCATCGACATCAGCAAATTCCTAGACTGTAGTCAGCGGAAGAGTGCAAAGGTCGCTTTCGGTGAGGAGTGGTTACTCAAACCCAAAAATGTCCAACAGAAAGCTCGGATGGATGGGGGATGGTTGGATTCATCGCGATCTCTGATGGAGCACGGTATTGAACCTCCTGCCGTTCCTCTAGGTGATTATTCCATGTCCCAGTCCAAACCACCCACTCTCTATCTTCGTTTCAAGTTCTACAACTTTTATGACATCAACACAACCTACGACGCGGTTCGTATTCATCAGATCTATGAGCAAGCACGGTGGTCACTGTTATCAGGGAATCTGGAGTGTACTGAGGATGAGATGATTGTTTTTGCGGCTTACCAGCTCCAAGCAGAATTACAAAACGAATCTGCTTTGCGGGTGAATGCAGCCTTATACTCCGGTGGTGGGACACTAGCTAGGTACAACACCTTGGGAGGCTATAATACCCTTGCTTCACCAATTGACCCAAGCCTCCGTCCAATGAGCCCAGACTTCTCAACACCGCGTTCTTTTGGGGGATCCCTTTTACGTATGCCAAGTCTTGGAACTGTTGCCCCACCGTCGGGACGTTCGCTGAGTCCATTCGTTGGATCAAACAGTCATTTGGCGCTCAACAATGACGCGTTGAACGAGATAGATGAGATTGACATCATGTTGACAGAGTTGGAACAATCCTGCAACGTCTCTCATCAACCACGGAAGTCTAGCACGACCTGTCCTGATGCTGTGGACTCGGGGACTGCTCCGATCCTCCAGGATTCGATAAAGGTTTTTCGTGATAAGGGTCTTCTTCTTCGTCGATACAAGGAGATGTGGGGCGTTGTAAAGGGCGTCAGTCTGGTGCTTTATCGCGATCCACATAACATCGATTCTCCTTCTGCCTCGTACACTCTTCGTGACTGTCTCATAACCCCCGATCTTAGTCCTGAAAATTCCCGTTTCGCCGTTAAACTATCTCTCGTCGTCACTCCTCCTTCCTCCTCCGCCTCCACACCAATCAGTGGACGTCGTAGTCGTACTCGCGAAGAGGTCTGGTTGCGTTTTAATTCCATGGAACAGTATGCTAAGTGGGTTGCTGCTTTTCGACTAGCTGGGCGTGGAAAGAGCCTCGAAAGTCGAGCCGCGTTGGATAATGAGTTTCGATTGGTTCGTGAGACGCTAGAAAAGCAATCCGTCTCCCACGCTACCCCTGTTCTCTCTCCTGAGGAACTAAATAATCATCTTGGGGATTTGACTGACTTCTGTACTGAGAGAATAATCAAAAAAGCTCGCAGCAGAGAGGCTTTGCGGCAGAGGATCAGCGAAACCCACGCAGGATTCCGGGACCTCTCGTTGCAGGACGCCAAATTGCGTTACATTGAAGAATGGCAACGTCTGAATCACTTTGGTCGCTCATACTTTATTGTGCAATTCGATAGGGGTAATCCTTTTGGTCTGGGTAGCCCTAGCAGCGGAATATTCTCTAGCCCAGGTCCACAAGAAGACGTGATAGCTATCCGGCAGTTTCGGATCGAGGTAGTTTCTCCCTCCACTGAGGAGACTCAACTGGCATGGAATTTCGCCGATCTACGCAGTTGGAATGTAAACTGGGATAATGGTCGAGTGATTCTCGAATTCCGCAATGGCAAAGTCTCATTCAAGCCTCTGTCAGCTAACTGCAAGAATGTGGTGGAATTTATTGGAGGCTATGTTTTCTTGAGTCAACGCAATCCCGAGAAGAACCAAAAACTCGATGAGAGACTGTTTCATAAACTCACAGGAGCAAGTGATTGATGTGACTTTGACTTTCTGATTGCTTTTGGCGCCATTGTCTCCAATTTTGTACAAATTCAAACATCCTTTTACTCATTTACTCAGCTTCAGTCGCGAGAAATCTATTTTTCCTAAGGTCATGCTACCCTGTAATTACCTAATCCACACATATGAGTGCCTTTTGAACATCTCTTTCACTCTCTAGTCTATCTTTTTTCCTCTCCCTCTTATGTTTGACATTTCTCTCCCATATTGACTCATGTAGGGAATAAAGTCAAGGATCTCGGATTTGGAGGCAGTTGCCTTTGGTTTGAACGTTATCCTTAAATAGGGATGCTTCAAGATTGGTTCAGACGCCGTTACTTTAACAAGTAGGCAGTAGCCGCGTTGGGCGCGTGTATGAAGGCGGGTTCCGAACCCTCTAATGGATGTCTGCGGGACACTCAATTGTTGCAAGCATTCTGACGGTGACGATCTAGGGTGTGATGGTGCTCGACTCATTGTTGAAGTCATTTCTATGAGTCTGGTCGACAAATGGCTTGCCATCGTGCAATCGAACAAGGGAGACGTCCTCATGCGCATCGCTCATGGGCCGAGTTCCAGGAGAGGTGAGCTGCGGTTTGTCCTCTTTGGAGTAAGTGCTTTTAGTCCCTCTCCTAGATTTCACAGTCCCACCTGCTTCCTTCCTTGACTTTTCAAATAGGGCTTGGGCGAATGTCTACATCATAACTTAAGGGAGGGATGGAAGAAAAGGCCCATCGGAAATCCGGAGGATGCCCAGCGTCGACTCATTCGCGCCAAGGCATGCGATATAGAAGGCCTCGTATGCATCAGCATAAATCTTGATGATTTTTTTCTCTTTCCAATGGAGTCATGCAAAGTGGAAATCTCAAAGTCACTCTTGTCCAGTCTGTTACCACGGTAGTATTGTGAATTGCCATGCCAACAAAGTAACCAGGCAACATGAAATGCTGATCAATCTGGCGCATTCTAATGACATCACATGACAAGTGAAGCTTAAAATAGCTTATTTGTTAACATCGCTATGCTATATCTTTCCGTTCTTTATCTCTCCCTCTGCATCGTTACTTCCGGTTATAATTTTTCCAACAGGACTAATTAAAGTCAGTCAGCCCTATCGCAGCATACTACTCTTAGTAGAAATTGACAAAAAAAACTTTTTCATCCGGTTTTCCCTTTGTCCTTGAATGCTACTTTCGCTTTTCTCAGTCATCTATCGCTTGTGGCTTGAGGCCTTCAAGACCCCAACACAGACCACGATTCTCCCCCGACGCCGTAATGAGGTGTACTGGTGTGGGAGACAAGTTTCGTTCATCGTAGACAGTCTGCCTGCCCAACCTTCCCCTTCGAGGCAGCTTTGTCTTGTTTAAAGCAGACCTGAACATTGTACCATTGTCGTGGCGGCCTAGTCACTTGAAATTGTGATTGACTGTCCAATGACGCACACACGCAAGAAAAGAAAACGCCTTTGTTATTGCTTGTTCGTGCCTGTGTAGCTTTGAAGTAACCACGCAACGTGATTTACTGGAAGGACTTGAGAGGTCCTCGATCAGTCATCTGATCTGCTGTTCATGCTATACCGTCAATTTAAACAAGGAGCAACTATTAGTCAGGCAGTTTTCTTGTAGTTTGCATTGTCATTTGTCATTGATGCATTTGCTCTGGCGAGCTTCCTCTCCCAGCTCCTCTTCCATTCCACTTTGTGTAAATGCAAATGGATCGCTTTCTATTCAATTACATTCAAGTGCTGCTCACAACATTCCAGTCTCCAACTTCTGGAGTGGAAAACGTGAAATAATAAGGTTTGCTGGAAGCATTTCTCGCGGAGTGATAGGTTCTGCAACCAGTAACTTGGTGGAGACGCTCCAGTGACTCCAAAAACCACACCAACCTGAGTTTAAAGAGAGCTAGTCAGCTTGAACCACATCCATAAGAGTACAATAAAAGGCGCTGAGATATTGCTACAGTTTATTAGTGATTTATGACGGATACACATAAACAACAGTATATTTTAAGTCATTTTAAATTTACACCAGGTCATTACGGCTAGCTACATCGAGAATCCCACGAACATATTTAATCTCTGAATCCTAGGCCTAGTTACTGCCTAGATGATTCTATTGCATTCAGTGTGGAATAAATAGATATGCTTGCTGCAGAATATGATCCATCCTTTAGCAATTGAATCCCTCCCATGTGTTTTGTAATTAAATGAGTTTATAGACACAATTTATGGGGATTCACAGGACCGCACTAGTTTTTATGGCTTCGATCTCAGTGTTGCCCTGAATCGGTTGTTACAAATAACATTCACTTTAGTGTTTCGAGTATTTACCTTTCTGACTGGAATGCCAATTCACCAATCTTTTGATGGCTTCTAATTACCGCCCTAATTTGAATAAAAAGATTTTTATAACCCCTTCCATGAGTGTCGTAAAGTTATTGGAGGAAACTTTAGCCAATGAAAATCGGCTTAGTGGGAGGAGCCAATAGCAAAAGAGGAGTTGCTAATGTTCTCAAAAGAAGGCAAGGTGAGTTTTGAGACGAAAAAAAGACTCAACTTCACGGTCAAGAAAAATTTTAGCTTTTATGACCTTAGGTGACCCAGCTGTCTTGAAAAGGTTGCACGTCTGGAAATCATAAAAGTTGAGTGAATAAGACACTCTTGAAAGCTGTATGTCCAAGTCCGTTTAAAAGGTCAGTTTAGTGATGCGGAACGATTGAAATTAGTAAATGCCTTGTTTTGGCCGGTGGTAAGTTCTCAAGGTTTTACTCTCATTTAGGTAAAACCAACTAGGTGAGGTAGATTAAACAATAATAGTGCAAACAACTTCTACTTTGAAATAATTCTTCAAATCTAAAACAGATATTGGTGACTTTAAAATTATGTGTCCTTCATTTGTACGTTGAAAGAAGGAAGCTACTGTGTTGTTTACCCAGATTACACGTGCTAATGACGAGGATCTGCTGTGCAGCCTCTCAATCCAGACACCGGTAATCAAACCAGCAGGCACGATACATGATGTGTGCGTACATAGAAGGCGTAAAATTCAAACCTGCGGATTATTTTATGTCTAGGGCACACTTTATTACGTTATAACGCACTTAGCGTCTCGGCAAGACGGCATTTTAATAGTGCTCACTTTTCAAAGGCGCTTCGGTGATAAGCATGACCTTGATAAGTCATTGCCTATGTCACAACCAGCACGTGGAAACGTTGAAATGGATACCACGGTGACTAGTAGAGAATTAATGCAGCTTGCCATGGGATAGATCGTGCCAAAACTACTTTTCGGATAAATGTGTAAACGAAGCTGTGATAGGACTTGATTAAGGCTTATGGAATTTGACCTTCTGAAATGTGAACATGTACTGATACACTGGTTTTATTTAGTTATTGGGAGCCTTGGTTGTAGCACCATGGATGCATGCCAGACCACCATGGAAACACCACTTCCAATGGGGAGGGTAAAAATGCCACAGTTCATGCACTGCATAATTGGCAACTGCATGCCTTGTATTTCTGTAAACCGCTGCAAAAACCACTTGGAAGTTAATCTCTGGGGAATTATTACCCCATTCAATCTAGTACTGGAGGTACCATTTGTTTGTGGTCAGTAGTTATGCACCCAAAAGTTAACGACTTTTCTTCAAACCGTATAGGCTGAGGAATGCAGATGAAGCTGTAGTGTGCCAGTAGGCACTAATGGCAGAAAAATTTTAAGAAAAGGTTAAAAGCAAAAAAGGACGATAAAAATGAAATTCAATGAAATAAAATTGACCGGTGTTCATAGAATATTCAAGAGAAAAATGACATTAGATACAAGAATGAAAAACATCACGCAACACAGTCCACAACGCTGGAATGAAATGTGAAAGTAAATTTCTAAATCAGCTTTAGTTTGATAGTGAGGCAGTTTTATGTAAAAGATTTTGCGTTGATCAAAAATGGTGAGAGAATTGGGAACATTTCAAAGGCCTTGAATAAGGCGGTGGATACTGAATAGCATTGGCAAAAGGGGCATTCTAAAATAGAGAGCCACCTCCTGTATTTCAAGCTAAGGTTCGCCTAATATAGCTAAGACCCATGAATCTAAACGTTCCAGAAATAGCTAAACAAAAGGTCATTGTGTGAAGAACGTCAACCAAGGAAGGCACTGCGGATTAGAGATCAGTTGTTAAGCCTAACTATAAAGATAAAGCAGATCAAAGCCAAGGAATCGAAAGAAAAAAGACTCCAAATTATATCAGCAGCAATTCCATTTGGCACATTGTGCGCCAAACTGATCAGCCAATGACAAACAGCACACTTCTGAGCCAATCGCTCATCACTCTGATGTTCATCTCAAGACAATATCACCAGTGCAATACCCCGTCCCCACACAGTAAAGAAGATCATTGCACTCAAGCACATGCAGCAAGTCCTTCTTTCTCCCAGCTACACCACAATGCTCCCATCGCTAACGCTTGATCCCGCTCCAGTACCAGCCACCGTCAACAAACCCAAGTGAGGCACTCCTCCTCTCTATGCTCCCCTCCACCTCATCTTCTCCCATCAGTCTCCACACATTCCACCATCGCTGCCTCGTGTCTCCCTCCTCCACATCTCCCATCCCTTCACCTTCCACTTCTAAAAGCTTTGCTGTCCACTCCAATCAGACTAGATTGCCAATACCAATGACACCGCACTCCGTGCGTAGCTTCCTTCATCCACGCTGTCTCCGATCTCTCACACACAATGCACTTTCCTCTCTGTGACAAACGACGCCGCCACCACCTGCGTCACTGCTCCGCAAACGCAGCTACTGAAGCATGTATAAACCATGAAAAGTAGTCCTCACTCCAGTTGACAAGCGGTGAAGGTGATCAACGTCCAGGCACTACTGACTCCCCTCCCCTTTCTCCCATACATTCATATACATACACATACATGCATTCATACACACTGATCCAATGTCTAGAACGGCGATTGGATAGAAGTGAACCACGTCAATGCTAATGGTTCATCGGAGGAGAGTCTGCTTCGACTGGCTGGCAAGGATGACAGGCAAGCCGCCCCACCACCTAGGCTGATAGGTAGTACCCACTCAACTCTCGCAATGCAAGATCGCCCCACTCCTCAACCACTCTATCCAGTATCGCTAAAACAGCACGCTTCCTTGCGTTCCCGCTCACTTGCTTCACTCTACAGATCACGCGTCAACCAAGTGTCCCCGGCGAGGAGACTGGCATACCCTACTCGTTCAGGTGGTGGCTGCATGGTCACACAGTCTGCGCACCACTTCCTTTGTGAAAATACTTGCCCAGCACCACGACTCCCACTGCTCGCACACTCATTGCCACCGTCGCATGCCATCCTTATTCATAGCCTTCGTATTGACCCACTATTTGTGTCCCATCTAATAGGACACACCTCGTCACCCACTGTCGCCCGCACCACCATTTCGATGGATTGCAATTTGCACAACTTGACCTCAACGTCCTGTGTGTAAAGTGCTGTGCTAGAAGTGGTGCAAGCTGCTGACCATAGTAGCTTGCACCCAACTGACCACAGTCATCTCACCATCGTGCACCACCTCCTTCACCTACTTCACGTCTCCCAACAGATCCTCTCCATTCACTCCCCTCCACACTCCCATTATTCACCCAATCGTCATTCCTCACGCAGCACTCTGAACATCTCGGTTCCGATTAGGCATCACTGCAGCGATGTCGTGGCTGCATTCAGTGCAATCCGCATGACACTACCACCCACAGTGGCTGAGCTGTGACCAACGTGGCGATGGGGTGAGGCCAATATGACACACAACTACACGAAAGGTAAGTGCTCTCTACTACCGTTGGCGTGGAAACGATGGGCAGTTGTGAGCAGCGAATCGTTCTACAATGAGAATATTTGCATAAGAAGTACGCCTCTTGCGCAACATTACGTCCTCCTAATGCGTGTGTTAGCAATGTGGCAGATCACAGGACAATCAGCCATCTCATGCCTACACATTACTTTGCTCTGCTTCCACGCTCGTTCACACTATTCTCCAACATCCACGTCGGACCAACTGCTGCTCTAGTGCTACAGGTCACTTGTCCTCACAACACGAAGAACATGCCACATTCAGTTTGCCCATCCAATCCAAAGTCGGTCAGTGGTGTTGGCAAAATGTGGCAAAAGCCGTGACCGCGATCTGTTGGTGGATTAGTGTGGAGGACATGGCACTCTTCAACAACGTCTCATGCACATCACTTTAACTTGTATTGACAGTACACTATCCTCGTTGGATTTGAGTTCTCCATTTGCCCAACAAGTCAGCGCCTTCCCACTTTCCATTTAAAGTCACATGACACGCCACACAACTCAAGGAGGGGGAGAGGGAGGGGGCGCCTTCACTCACACACCACAAGTTTATTACTTAAGGCGCCATCAACATCACAACCTTTCCTTCACTACACCCTCATTACACAACACACACCAACACACGTAAACACTTCTCCGCCACTCCATCACTGTGGTTCAGGTGGATTAGTGGGTCTCTTTAGCCTCCATATACACTACCACAACACATTACAGTCCCATTTGCATTTGAGGCTCCTCTTCTGCTTCAAACGCACGAAGGGAGTCATCCGCCATGCACAGGGTCTCCTAACTTCCTCTTTACATTTCACTTCTCCTCAATAAAGTGATGGGTGTCAAGTCATCACTGGTTGATTGACACACCTCACTTTTCCACGTCTTTTGGCCATCCAAGTAGCTAAAGTGGGATTTAACAGAGTTCGAGCACATAGAGATCCGCTCTGTGGGGTTGGGTGGAAAAGCATTTCAACAAGCACCGACCCATCCGACGTGGGTGGGGTCGTGTGAATTGGACTGCCACAGAGCACAGTCGTGGCTTCAATTGTGTGCGGTAACTGAGACACCTGTCCAGTCAGTGTACCTGCCTGAAAAGCAGTCCTGATTATCGCATTCATCGTGCACTACAATCGACATTTAGGACTGTGTTCCCATAGCACGGTGGTGAGGAATGCAATGGGGCGAATCATTCCCACTTTGTCAGTGACACCGCTTAAATGAATCCTTTTCCCACACACACACACACACACACACACACACACACACACACACACACACACACACACACATACACATAGACAAGATTCAACTCCACCTGTCTCTGGAATCACAGGTGAAGTGGAGATGGGTGATGGTGGGAGACACATCGGAACGAGGTGTTGTGGGCGGTGCCAACTCAACACCTCTCCTGTTTATGCATCTCCTTCCACGTGTAAGCTACGCATGCTTGGATAAATAGAAAAGGTGTCTGTGTAAACAGTCAGCCGACATGAGAAAACACGACCAGGTCCACGTCCAACGCACAATCCCATTCACGCATGCAATTGGATGCTTCTACTGTGCACAGCACTGTGTTCCACGTCACCATCTTCCCATTGTGACCCACCTCACACGCTGCCACGTGACTGGACAACTTGCAACTTGCAGCTTGCAGCTTGCAGCTTGCGACTTGCAAATTGCAACACTGCCCACAGCTGAAGCAAACACGTCGTGTACTTCAGTCCAGCAGACGCCTCCACTACCCACCACAACTCACCGGCCATTTGGAGGACTACCCACAACGACAATTCCGTGGCAGCGGTCAGCAATTATTTGGGTGCAGCCACAGTGAACGAGATCACCTCCCTATTCCCTCGGTTGTGTGCAGCCCTCATGCAAGTCCCTTCTTCGTCAGCCTATAGCGCAGCTAGCACCACCGTCTCAGACATTTCACACCTCCTTTTCCTCACCCAACTCAGCCTTTTTAATGCGTGACGCCTGCTTCGTCAACACCACTCAACCACAATTTCCACGATCACATCCACCCAATCCACTACCAACTTCGTTGCATCGCGAATGGCAAACAACAATGCTGAGTCGTCATCGACTCGAAACACTGCCACCTTGAGTTGGTTTAGACACCAGTCCGCCTATTGGACACTTGGGTGGTGTTGATGTGAAGCCATCTACTCGAAGATGTGAAGGCAAGTGCTACGACAAGCGATACGAGTGAGGTGACTAGGTGTTGGTGTGGATGTGGGCGTGGTGCAAGTGGTTATTCCAACGCACCACACAGTACAACGCATCACTCGTGGACGAGAAAGAACTGACCAACCCACTACGACGTGGCACCTGCTGACGTCGTGATTTCGACCCGAGTGTTGAAGACACTGCAAACATCCAACCCGTGAGGCTGATGAGCCAAGTGATCCGCGAGCGAATACCCTCATCACTGTGCCAACCGTGCTGACCGGATATGGCTAACTCAACATGCTCGGCACTTCCAAGTGGTGATCATCGTTCCCACCTGTGACACAGACAAACGCAGAGGCTGTGTGTGAACAAATGCCACCAGATTTGCACAATTCAGCCTGTCCTCCTTTCCACTCCAGCTCCACTCACGCCTGACACTGCACTGTGTCCTTTTGTTTACCTCACCTGTTTTGCATGCTGCTAACACACTGCACTAAAGTGAATGAGAATCAGTGTCATGTGACACGAGGTGCGTGAAATCCAATCCCTCGTCCTCCACTTGCATCTCTGTCTGTCAAGTAGCAACAGAAGCAAACACAACTGAGGAGTGCAGCACGTGGATCAATGGGGGTGGCATGCACGAAGACGGGAGGGCACCCAGTGCACCAATCGGATCACAGAGCTATGCAGCGTGCCTCACAGCCGACCTACACTGCACTCACGTTGACACGCCTTCCTGTGCTCACTTCACCTCCTCATGACAAGGCGCGTCTCGCGCAGCTAACACTCACCAACAGACTGGTGTGACTCGAGTCACTCGAGTCACTCGAGTCCTTCCTCTCAGCGGTATCCTGCATGCCAATCAACGTGGTGAGTGGGTGAGTGAGTCAGTCGTTGTGGAGAGTGTGAAGAAAGCTGACTTTGAGATTTGTCACTAGACGATGCGACGACTTCTACTTCCACAAACACGCGCGCACTCATCTCCATTCGCTGCCAATTTCTTCTCTCTTACTCACTCCCTCACTCCCGCGCTCGCTCGCCTCGTTCTCCTCATTCTCACACACACACACACACTCACTCACCCATCCACCCACCAGTTTCTGCTTCGTGCTTTACACTGAAGCCCACAGATGCAACAACTTCTTGCCTTCCATTTTTACAGTGTAGGCGCTTGTCATGCCTTGTCCATCTATGACAATGAAAAACAGACTTACCCCTACAATGAACAAGAGCACCCACTCGTCGCAGTTGGAACACGTCCAACTCCCCACCCCTCCCCAACCCACCTCTCCCCACTCCACCCCACTCCACTCCACCCTCTACACCTTCACTGCTGCACGATCTCAACGAGGATTTCATCACCACAATCGCCACTGTCAACTGCTTCATTGCTTCACTGTGCACCAAACACTTCACCTACTCAAGGCACCACTTCTACTGCCACTCAGGCACTCAACATCGCACGTTTCCTCCCATCGCCTTCGATGTGCACATTCACCTCAATCTGACCGATTCATTCCTCCCACCAGTTGATGAAACCACTTGACATGCTCCGAGGTGACGTCAGGCCTCACAAACACATTACCACGTGAGAAGGTGTAGTCGAGGTTGGATGCGTGGACAGCCACGAGTGGTTGCACTGAACAGTGCAAGTGAGTGCACTGCATCCACTCCCAACAGCGTGTAAATGTAGCTGTCGTTCTCGATGCAACACTACTCGTTCATTGGGGGGAATGTGCAGTAGGTTAAGGTGACGAAGTGAGTGATGCTGTGTGGACGTACAGTTGCCTCAGTACTAGCTCCCTTGCCCCCTCATCATGAGGGCAATGTGTCGTTACACATCGATGTACCATGACGGAAACCTCTACACTGTGCCTCCACATTTCAATGGCCACATTCACAAGTCCCGTCTTCCCCATCCCATGCCTGCTTCGTGTGTCGTCTTCCTTTTCACTCGTGCCGTTCCTGCCTACTTCCAATCCAAGTCAGCAGCACAAACAACATGCTGATCGCTTGTTGGAGGGTGGGTCAGTGTGGCGAACCAATCTGCCTTACTAATGGCTAGCATGCTGCACACTCCTTCCTCTCTCCAAAACGCCCCTCCTTCTGTCAACATTATCACCTGCTACACTGTGCTGATTCATGTCTGGCATTTAATTAAGCCAACCCACCCACCCATCAACCCACCCACCCAACCAACCATCCAACCAACTGGTTGTTAGGGCAGTGCGCACAACACGCCTACACCCATCACCTGCCCCACTCCTCACCACCTCCACCTCCTCCACCACCTCCACCACCTCCACCTCCCCGACCGAGGCAGCACATGACGGCGACATTTGCTGTCGTGGCGCTATCACATAAATCCGCCTCTGGGTGTTGTTTCCTGACATTAACGCAGTCGCCACGACCAACACGAGGCACACAGCAATCACAACAAGGTGGAAGGACAACCAGTGGCACCACAGTGGGATGGGCAATATCGAGTTGGTCCTCATCGCCTTCAAAACACCTTGCTCGTGAGGATGTTTGCACAGGCGATCAGGTTATGCGGACACTGAAGCCGACGCTGAGGATTCGCTGCACGTCTCACCACATCCGGTGCAAATGGAGAACACTAGCACACACCTTCTGCCTATCTACACGTCACATTGCCACACTCACATGCCAACTCAAGCATTGCCACCACTTCCCATCCAGTGTTGGGCAATCACGGATGCCATCACAACAGGCAGCTGACAACGACCAACGACACACACGAAACACACGAAACACACGAAACACACGAAACACACGAAACACACGAGACACACACACACACATACACACACACGTATCCACCCAATTTGTGCTTCACTCAACCATGCACAACTCTCCCAATCCTCTTTCCAGTATGTCTCTTACCAACGACAACGTCGTGTTCCAAGTTGAGTGAAGCCACACTGCTGAATGTGCAACGACGCTTCAACAATTTGTGTTGGGTGAACTGATGACAGGTGGTTGTGACCTGCTCGCCTTACTCCGCTTCCCTTCCCACCGATGACTCCTCCCCTTCAGCTGACGCATCGCCTTAATCCAACACCCATTGTCCGCCATCACCTGTCACAAGTCGTCATCTTCCCCTCTATTTCGCTACATCGACGACTGAGGCCTCCAAGATGCCTGATAGTTATCCAAAACAGTGATGCATAGTTAGGATTGTCTCTTTCAGGTGGTGCAAACTCCAAATCCCTTCTCTTCCACTTCCTCTTGCTTCTTCACAATTACACTCAATTCATTCAATTCATTCAATTCTTGAAGCACCAATGACAGCGCTGATGTGATTGGTGTTGTGTTTGGCGGCTTAGAATCGCCTTCAGATTCGCATATCAGATAGGTTAGCCCTGTTTGACATGTTTTTTGGAAGGAATTGTAGATTTGAAGCGACGTGATTAGCTCCTTTTAAATGGAACCGACAGGTACGATTTGCGTGACAGTTGCTCCTTCCACGCTTGTCATACCATAAGTTCTGCAATCAACTTTGATTTCCAACTTGTCGGAGGTATACACGCACTCACACACACATGCAAGTAGAAATAGTGGGTAAGGGAGAAGGGCAATGAGTCATGTGTGACATTTGATTCATCACATCTTTGCATTCGGCCAGTCTTCTTGTAGTTGTCCACCTCCAAATTAATCCATTCTGTATCCATTCATTCCACCGTCCATATCACTTATTTAATGCAAGCGTTGTCCGTGTTCTTTTAAAAGTCTTTATTTCTTGGAGAAACAGGCTGCTGAACTGTGTCAAGAAATGGATGGCTGCTCTGCTTTTTCCTTCTGCCTCTGTATTTGTCGAAAACTATATCAGCTCTAGCTACATTCTTGAATTTCTGGAAAATTTTCGCCTAACCTCGGATACCACTTGTGATTAATCGAAACTGTGAATCTCCACAGCTGTGACCTTGCTAATGGCTACGAAGTCATTAAAAACTTACACTGTGATATGTTCCAAAGGTCATTCTTCGCCTCACTCAACAGCCACTTTGAGCACTAAGCGTTCAGTTTTTATTCAAACTTAGACAGGATCCAGATTAAATGGCCGGAGAGTTGCCCTTTTCTGATAACACTCGTTTGTCCCATGGGGACTAGCGAAGTGCCTCGTTTTTTGATAGGCTGGTTGAGTAACATTACTTTGACCTCAGGTGGCATCCAGCTAGAGTGACATAAATCCTACCTCTCACTTTTCAAACATTTGATAATTCGAAGCTCCAAAAGATCATGAACCCAAGCACATTTGTAAGGCACACCTATTTGTTCACATCAGAGCATTGAAAAAGTCTACGGATTACCACTGAAGATGTTGGTAGGTAAACAGGTCTGTAGAACGAATTATTAATGAGCGACCACAAACTTTGTATATGTTTTTTTGTATACCACGGTAGAATGATTTGTTGTAGCTTTCGGAATTTGTAAGGTGCGTGTCATTGTTTATATGCATGATAACTTACACGTAGCATTCCATCAATAAGTCCAACTATCATTCCTTGCTTTTAACTGGTCGCCCTTAGTAATTGTCGGTTAGACCCGATGAATGTGATTTGGGCTAGCGTTTCCACTAAACTCAGTCAAAATTCGGTTCTAGGGCCGCAAAACTTCTCCTCCGATTTGTTGCATTGCACTTGGGGAAAACTCAACTCACCGCAGTAGAAGCCTCTTTCTCCCCGATAGTCATACAATTCACCCAGACAGGAGGCTGGTTAGAAGCATCAACTAAAGCGACCGCATTCTTGTTTTATTGCCATGCACTGACCCCAAAATGAATGCATCTGCTTCTGCCTACGAAGTAGTACCCAACGACCGCCCGTATTTTGCAGTCACCTGACCCGAAAGACAGTGTTTATCATCATATGCTTCACAATGTGGGTAACATATGGATTTGACCCACACAGTTGCCCGGATTCAGAAGGAGAATAGACCACTACACTTATACAAGCCGATTAAGGACTATGACGTTCCGCATCAAGCAATAGCCAGGAAGTGTCACGTATGTGTGACACGAATAGTACGCTAGGACGTGAGTGAAGTACGTGACATTTTGAAGGGGTACATGAATTTGGCATGTAGATTTCATTGCACCGTTTATGTTTATGTGAATTTAGGTAAGTGTGTTGCCTATTTAAAGGGCAGTTCTACTTGTACAAGCCCTCCAGTCCTTAACATCAAGTATTCTTTAATATTTTTGCACAGAATAAACAATAAAGCGAAACATAATGTACCTCTAACCTGTGAGGATCAAGTGTAGAGGTCTATTTGGCTGTACAAATGTTTGTCACATTGAACTTCCAATGTTGAGCGACTGCTGTATTGTCGCAACAGAGAAGGGCTTTAGGGCTATTGGCATGGTCTATGGCCAAAGTCAAGAGTTTAACAAACAGATAACCTATTGTCTAGCCGCTCTTTTTTATTACCGTCGTTTCTGGCGCTCGCCTTAGCCAACCTCCAGTGCTGTAAGAAAACATCTCCGAACAAGTCGCGCCAGTCATCGAATTTCCATGCAACTGAGAGGTTACTTTAACTCAACGTCAAGTTTTACTAAATCTGGAGTTTCAGCTTGTAAGAGGTAATGCTAAGGGGGCGAAAGCATGCGCTTGCCATCAAGCTTGTCTATCTTTAGTTGTAAGAACAGTAACCCAAAACCTGTCAACTTACCACTTTGTTCTCGTTTCCAGTGCTGCCCAGATACTACAAGCCAGTCAACTGACCAACCATCGAAAAGTGCTTGTTTCCATAAGGTACTTAAAAAGAATGAAGTAAAAACTGACAGTCTTTGTAGCTTATTGTTACCTGGTGCTAAAACTTGACAAGTGAATGGACTGCATTGGCTTGAGTTAACTTTCATCACATTGCCCTTTCAGTTGGTTAACATCTCAACAAATTAATTCCTTCTCACTCACTTTAAATATTGCCATTAATTGTTCATAAAATTTGTATTCTGTCCTATGTTAAATTATGATGCAGGATTTAGGGGTGGAGGGATTGCTATTCCTTGAAGGTGTTTTGCCACTTCTAACGAAATGCCGTAGACTCGGTCTCCAATGCCTGATCGAAGTAGGCATTTGAAGTTGAGACTTCTACAAAGCAGCCAACTTCTCGGTCTTCCATTAAGAAGACGCATATCACTGAACTGTGCATACAAAAACCTAAAAAGGTTAAATTTAAATTTCGTGGGCAGAGAGAGGAAATACCATCCCACTTCATTGGCCCCATTTTGCTTATCTAATTACCCAGAGGGGAGATTAAAAATCTCTTCCTTGACCAATAGTGATTAATTAAGGTTGATGATAGGGTCATCAGGGCAGTAGCAACATGCGGTCAATAGGGCTACATGACCTACTCGAGGTCACTGCATGAGTCACCGTGGCGCCGTGTGAAGGTCAATAGTGTAGATGGTAAAAAAGATGGCGACACTAATGAGATTTCCGATTTCTTCATTCTGATGACTGGCTAGGATAATTCGATCAGGTAACTAAGACCACATCCAACATGAAAGAAGGGATTCCTAAGCAAATTATAGCCGACAATTAACTTTTAAAAGGAACAAATTACACCGCCTCCCATCTACAATTCCTTCCAAATAACATGTCAAACAGGGCTAACCTATCTGATGTACGAATATGAAGGCGATTCTAAGCCGCCAAACACAACACCAATCACATCAGCGCTGTCATTGGTGCTTCAAGAATTGAATGAATTGAATGAATTGAATGAATTGAGTGTAATTGTGAAGAAGCAAGAGGAAGTGGAAGAGAAGGGATTTGGAGGTTGCACCACCTGAAAGAGACAATCCTAACTATGCATCACTGTTTTGGATAACTATCAGGCATCTTGGAGGCCTCAGTCGTCGATGTAGCGAAATAGAGGGGAAGATGACGACTTGTGACAGGTGATGGCGGACAATGGGTGTTGGATTAAGACGATGCGTCAGCTGAAGGGAAGGAGTCATCGGTGGGAAGGGAAGTGGAGTAAGGCGAGCAGGTCACAACCACCTGTCATCAGTTCACCCAACACAAATTGTTGAAGCGTCGTTGCACATTCAGCAGTGTGGCTTCACTCAACTTGGAACACGACGTTGTCGTTGATAAAAGACATGCTGAAAAGAGGATTGGGAGAGTTGTGCATGGTTGAGTGAAGCACAAATTGGGTGGATACGTGTGTGTGTATGTGTGTGTGTGTGTCTCGTGTGTTTCGTGTGTTTCGTGTGTTTCGTGTGTGTCGTTGGTCGTTGTCAGCTGCCTGTTGTGATGGCGTCCGTGATTGCCCAACACTGGATGGGAAGTGGTGGCAATGCTTGAGTTGGCGTGTGAGTGTGACACTGTGACGTGTAGATAGGCAGAAGGTGTGTGCTAGTGTTCTCCATTTGCACCGGATGTGGTGAGACGTGCAGCGAATCCTCAGCGTCGGCTTCAGTGTCGCCTGTGCAAACATCCTCACGAGGAAGGTGTTTTGAAGGCGATGAGGACCAACTCGATATTGCCTGTCCCACTGTGGTGCCACTGGTTGTCCTTCCACCTTGTTGTGATTGCTGTGTGCCTCGTGTTGGTCGTGGCGACTGCGTTAATGTCAGGAAACAACACCCAGAGGCGGATTTATGTGATAGCGCCACGACAGCAAATGTCGCCGTCATGTGCTGCCTCGGTCGGGGAGGTGGAGGTGGTGAGGAGTGGAGCAGGTGATGGGTGTAGGCGTGTTGTGCGCACTGCCCTAACAACCAGTTGGTTGGATGGTTGGTTGGGTGGGTGGGTTGATGGGTGGGTGGGTTGGCTTAATTAAATGCCAGACATGAATCAGCACAGTGTAGCAGGTGATAATGTTGACAGAAGGAGGGGCGTTTTGGAGAGAGGAAGGAGTGTGCAGCATGCTAGCCATTAGTAAGGCAGATTGGTTCGCCACACTGACCCACCCTCCAACAAGCGATCAGCATGTTGTTTGTGCTGCTGACTTGGATTGGAAGTAGGCAGGAACGGCACGAGTGAAAAGGAAGACGACACACGAAGCAGGCATGGGATGGGGAAGACGGGACTTGTGAATGTGGCCATTGAAATGTGGAGGCACAGTGTAGAGGTTTCCGTCATGGTACATCGATGTGTAACGACACATTGCCCTCATGATGAGGGGGCAAGGGAGCTAGTACTGAGGCAACTGTACGTCCACACAGCATCACTCACTTCGTCACCTTAACCTACTGCACATTCCCCCCAATGAACGAGTAGTGTTGCATCGAGAACGACAGCTACATTTACTCGCTGTTGGGAGTGGATGCAGTGCCCTCACTTGCACTGTTCAGTGCAACCACTCGTGGCTGTCCACGCATCCAACCTCGACTACACCTTCTCACGTGGTAATGTGTTTGTGAGACCTGACCTCACATCGGAGCATGTCAAGTGGTTTCATCAACTGGTGGGAGGAATGAATGGGTCAGATTGAGGTGAATGTGCACATCGAAGGCGATGGGAGAAAACGTGCGATGTTGAGTGCCTGAGTGGCAGTAGAAGTGGTGCCTTGAGTAGGTGAAGTGTTTGGTGCACAGTGAAGCAATGAAGCAGTTGACAGTGGCGATTGTGGTGATGAAATCCTCGTTGAGATCGTGCAGCAGTGAAGGTGTAGAGGGTGGAGTGGAGTGGGGTGGAGTGGGGTGGAGTGGGGTGGAGTGGGGAGAGGTGGGTTGGGGAGGGGTGGGGAGTTGGACGTGTTCCAACTGCGACGAGTGGGTGCTCTTGTTCATTGTAGGGGTAAGTCTGTTTTTCATTGTCATAGATGGATAAGGCATGACAAGCGCCTACACTGTGAATGGAAGGCAAGAAGTTGTTGCATCTATGGGCTTCAGTGCAAAGCACGAATGCAGAAACTGGTTATTGGGTGGGTGGGTGAGAATGAGGAGAACGAAACGAGTGAGTGAGTAAGAGAGAAGAAATTGGCAGCGAAAGGAGATGAGTGCGCGCGTGTGTGTGGAAGTAGAAGTCGTCGCATCGTCTAGTGACAAATCCCAAAGTCAGCTTTCTTCACACTCTCCACAACGACTGACTCACTCACCCACTCACCACGTTGATTGGCATGCAGGATACCGCTGAGAGGAAGGACTCGAGTGACTCGAGTGACTCGAGTCACACCAGTCTGTTGGTGAGTGTTAGCTGCACGAGACGCGCCTTGTCATGAGGAGGTGAAGTGAGCACAGGAAGGCGTGTCAACGTGAGTGCAGTGTAGGTCGGCTGTGAGGCACGCTGCATAGCCCTGTGATCCGATTGGTGCACTGAGTGCCCTCCCGTCTTCGTGCATGCCACCCCCATTGATCCACGTGCTGCACTCCTCAGTTGTGTTTGCTTCTGTTGCTACTTGACAGACAGAGATGCAAGTGGAGGACGAGGGATTGGATTTCACGCACCTCGTGTCACATGACACTGATTCTCATTCACTTTAGTGCAGTGTGTTAGCAGCATGCAAAACAGGTGAGGTAAACAAAAGGACACAGTGCAGTGTCAGGCGTGAGTGGAGCTGGAGTGGAAAGGAGGACAGGCTGAATTGTGCAAATCTGGTGGCATTTGTTCACACACAGCCTCTGCGTTTGTCTGTGTCACAGGTGGGAACGATGATCACCACTTGGAAGTGCCGAGCATGTTGAGTTAGCCATATCCGGTCAGCACGGTTGGCACAGTGATGAGGGTATTCGCTCGCGGATCACTTGGCTCATCAGCCTCACGGGTTGGATGTTTGCAGTGTCTTCAACACTCGGGTCGAAATCACGACGTCAGCAGGTGCCACGTCGTAGTGGGTTGGTCAGTTCTTTCTCGTCCACGAGTGATGCGTTGTACTGTGTGGTGTGTTGGAATAACCACTTGCACCACGCCCACATCCACACCAACACCTAGTCACATCACTCGTATCGCTTGTCGTAGCACTTGCCTTCACATCTTCGAGTAGATGCCTTTACATCAACACCACCCAAGTGTCCAATAGGCGGACTGGTGTCCACACCAACTCAAGGTGGCAGTGTTTCGAGTCGATGACGACTCAGCATTGTCGTTTGCCATTCGCGATGCAACGAAGTTGGTAGTGGATTGGGTGGATGTGAGCGTGGAAATTGTGGTTGAGTGGTGTTGACGAAGCAGGCGTCACGCATTAAAAAGGCTGAGTTGGGTGAGGAAAAGGAGGTGTGAAATGTCTGAGACGGTGGTGCTAGCTGTGCTGTAGGCTGACGAAGAAGGGACTTGCATGAGGGTTGCACACAATCGAGGGAATAGGGAGGATATCTCGTTCACTGTCTGGGTAGTCCTCCAAATGGCCGGTGAGTTGTGGTGGGTGGTGGAGGCGTCTGCTGGACTGAAGTACACGACGTGTTTGCTTCAGCTGTGGGGAGTGTTGCAATTTGCAAGTCGCAAGCTGCAAGCTGCAAGCTGCAAGCTGCAATTTGCAAGTTGCAAGTTGTCCAGTCACGTGGCAGCGTGTGAGGTGGGTCACAATGGGAAGATGGTGACGTGGAACACAGTGCTGTGCACAGTAGAAGCATCCAATTGCATGCGTGAATGGGATTGTGCGTTGGACGTGGACCTGGTCGTGTTTTCTCATGTCGGCTGACTGTTTACACAGACACCTTTTCTATTTATCCAAGCATGCGTAGCTTACACGTGGAAGGAGATGCATAAACAGGAGAGGTGTTGAGTTGGCACCGCCCACAACACCTCGTTCCGTTGTGTCTCCCACCATCACCCATCTCCACTTCACCTGTGATTCCAGAGACAGGTGGAGTTGAATGTTGTCTATGTGTATGCGTGTGTTTGTGTATGTATGTGTACGTGTGTGTGTGTGTGTGTATGTGTGTGTGTGTGGGAAAAGGATTCATTTATGCGGTTTCACTGACAAAGTTGGGATGATTTGCCCCATTGCATTCCTCACCACCTTGCTTTGGGAACACAGTCCTAAATGTCGATTGTAGTGCACGATGAATGCGATAATCAGGACTGCTTTTCAGGCAGGTACACTGACTGGACAGGTGTCTCAGTTATCGCACACAATTGAAGCCACGACTGTGCTCTGTGGCAGTCCAATTCACACGACCCCACCCACGTCGGATGGATTGGTGCTTGTTGAAATGCATAGAGCGGATCTCTAAGTGCTCGAACTCTGTCAAATCCCACTTTAGCTACTTGGATGGCCAAAAGACGTGGAAAAGTGAGGTGTGTCAATCAACCAGTGGTGACTTGACACCCATCACTTTATTGAGGAGAAGTGAAATGTAAAGAGGAAGTTAGGAGACCCTGTGCATGGCGGATGACTCCCTTCGTGCGTTTGAAGCAGAAGAGGAGCCTCAAATGCAAATGGGACTGTAATGTGTTGTGGTAGTGTATATGGAGGCTAAAGAGACCCACTAATCCACCTGAACCACAGTGATGGAGTGGCGGAGAAGTGTTTACGTGTGTTGGTGTGTGTTGTGTAATGAGGGTGTAGTGAAGGAAAGGTTGTGATGTTGATGGCGCCTTAAGTAATAAACTTGTGGTGTGTGAGTGAAGGCGCCCCCTCCCTCTCCCCCTCCTTGAGTTGTGTGGCGTGTCATGTGACTTTAAATGGAAAGTGGGAAGGCGCTGACTTGTTGGGCAAATGGAGAACTCAAATCCAACGAGGATAGTGTACTGTCAATACAAGTTAAAGTGATGTGCATGAGACGTTGTTGAAGAGTGCCATGTCCTCCACACTAATCCACCAACAGATCGCGGTCACGGCTTTTGCCACATTTTGCCAACACCACTGACCGACTTTGGATTGGATGGGCAAACTGAATGTGGCATGTTCTTCGTGTTGTGAGGACAAGTGACCTGTAGCACTAGAGCAGCAGTTGGTCCGACGTGGATGTTGGAGAATAGTGTGAACGAGCGTGGAAGCAGAGCAAAGTAATGTGTAGGCATGAGATGGCTGATTGTCCTGTGATCTGCCACATTGCTAACACACGCATTAGGAGGACGTAATGTTGCGCAAGAGGCGTACTTCTTATGCAAATATTCTCATTGTAGAACGATTCGCTGCTCACAACTGCCCATCGTTTCCACGCCAACGGTAGTAGAGAGCACTTACCTTTCGTGTAGTTGTGTGTCATATTGGCCTCACCCCATCGCCACGTTGGTCACAGCTCAGCCACTGTGGGTGGTAGTGTCATGCGGATTGCACTGAATGCAGCCACGACATCGCTGCAGTGATGCCTAATCGGAACCGAGATGTTCAGAGTGCTGCGTGAGGAATGACGATTGGGTGAATAATGGGAGTGTGGAGGGGAGTGAATGGAGAGGATCTGTTGGGAGACGTGAAGTAGGTGAAGGAGGTGGTGCACGATGGTGAGATGACTGTGGTCAGTTGGGTGCAAGCTACTATGGTCAGCAGCTTGCACCACTTCTAGCACAGCACTTTACACACAGGACGTTGAGGTCAAGTTGTGCAAATTGCAATCCATCGAAATGGTGGTGCGGGCGACAGTGGGTGACGAGGTGTGTCCTATTAGATGGGACACAAATAGTGGGTCAATACGAAGGCTATGAATAAGGATGGCATGCGACGGTGGCAATGAGTGTGCGAGCAGTGGGAGTCGTGGTGCTGGGCAAGTATTTTCACAAAGGAAGTGGTGCGCAGACTGTGTGACCATGCAGCCACCACCTGAACGAGTAGGGTATGCCAGTCTCCTCGCCGGGGACACTTGGTTGACGCGTGATCTGTAGAGTGAAGCAAGTGAGCGGGAACGCAAGGAAGCGTGCTGTTTTAGCGATACTGGATAGAGTGGTTGAGGAGTGGGGCGATCTTGCATTGCGAGAGTTGAGTGGGTACTACCTATCAGCCTAGGTGGTGGGGCGGCTTGCCTGTCATCCTTGCCAGCCAGTCGAAGCAGACTCTCCTCCGATGAACCATTAGCATTGACGTGGTTCACTTCTATCCAATCGCCGTTCTAGACATTGGATCAGTGTGTATGAATGCATGTATGTGTATGTATATGAATGTATGGGAGAAAGGGGAGGGGAGTCAGTAGTGCCTGGACGTTGATCACCTTCACCGCTTGTCAACTGGAGTGAGGACTACTTTTCATGGTTTATACATGCTTCAGTAGCTGCGTTTGCGGAGCAGTGACGCAGGTGGTGGCAGCGTCGTTTGTCACAGAGAGGAAAGTGCATTGTGTGTGAGAGATTGGAGACAGCCTGGATGAAGGAAGC
The DNA here is from genome assembly GCA_001923025.3 of Taenia multiceps. NCBI lineage: Eukaryota > Metazoa > Platyhelminthes > Cestoda > Cyclophyllidea > Taeniidae > Taenia > Taenia multiceps. The sequence goes on from CM010311.1 coordinate 1,200,273, forward strand.
TATGCACGGAGTGCGGTGTCATTGGTATTGGCAATCTAGCCTGAATGGAGTGGATAACAAAGCTTTTTGAAGGGCGATGTGGAGGAGGGAGACACGAGGCAGCGATGGTGGAATGTGTGGAGACTGATGGGAGAAGATGAGGTGGAGGGGAGCATAGAGAGGAGGAGTGCCTCACTTGGGTTTGTTGATGGTGGTTGGTACTGGAGCGGGATCAAGCGTTAGCGATGGGAGCATTGTGGTGTAGCTGGGAGAAAGAAGGACTTGCTGCATGTGCCTGAGTGCAATGATCTTCTTTACTGTGTGGGGACGGGGTATTGCACTGGTGATATTGTCTTGGGATGAACATCAGAGGGATGAGGGATTGGATCAGAAGTGTGTTGTTTGTCAACGGTCGGTCAGTACGGCGTACAATGTGCCAAATGGAATTGCCGCCGATATAATGTGGAGTCTTTTTTCTTTCGATTCCTTTGCTTTGATCTGCTTCGACTCCGTGGTTAGGTTTGACAACTAATTTCTAGGCCGCAATGCTTTCTGGAGAGTTCTTATCATGCAAGTCTTATTCATGCATGTTGGTCGAATAAGAGGGTCACCTACCAAAACCTACGTTTTCGCCGCCCTGCAGAAAAGAAAATGTAGACCGTGAGCTAAACTTTTTTAAATTTTCGTCTATTCTCACATTTTTTTATTATCAGGAAAATAAGTAAATATTTATCCTTAAAACCGGCTCAGTGTAAGGAATGCCTCGCTTTGATGAGACAAATACCGAAACTACACACTCGAACATTGCGTGCGATTTATTGAGCTTCGTATCTTATACCATGCTTTGTGATGAAGATCAGGTTATTTAGCCGGATGGGCCTTGAAATCTACTTCCCTGAGAATATTGACACACAAAAAAAACTGGATTGAGCGTGGAGTGTCGATTGTGGCGGTGTTGTGGGGTAGAAGGTGGGGGAAGGGGGTGAATAGATGTATAAACACAGTTGTTTATAAAAGGAGTGCCAAATGAATGGGTGCGAATGCGAGCAGTTTCGAAGGCGTTCTTGCGACCATGAGGAAGTAGTTAAGGCATTTGCGCCAGTAATACTGCAAATTGATGTGTATGCAAACCTGCTTGCGCATGGTGGTTTGTTTAAAGCAAAAGTAACAATAAGCATGGCACATTAATAAATAGGTGCAAGTGTGCGCAAAACTCTTGCGGCACGGAAAGTTAGACTCCAAAATTACCCTGGAATGGCAGTTGGAGAAACGTGTTACTTCCACATGAATCAACATGGTGAAAAGACATGAGCTGGCCTTTAATAAAGGAAATGTAGAGCTTTTACCAAATATTCAACCCAAGGGAACCATTGCTCTTTTTAAGGCAAATTAATTCACACTTGGTGTTTATTGAATCGGGTTATCATGAGTTCGAATTAGCTCCAGCGGTAAATGAAGAATGACCGATCAAATTTGTATGTAGAGTGATATTGCAAAAAGAATGTCGATATTCGATTAGTGTCACTGTAATACTTTGTTTGTTCGAACTACCGGTTTAGGTCACTTGGGTGGCCATCTTGTTCTAGCCGGTTGGTCGGCCTCCGGACCGTGCCAACAGCCCCCAAGTCCTCTGTTCCCGGAATATATGTATTCTGCCCTAGTACTGCGCCTTCTTTTACCTTAAAGGGAGCCTCGGGACGCTACATTGGTGGCAGCGGAAAGCGGACCCGACTTTGATGGATTTTATCCTGCTCCATGCCGTTTCTGGCAAACGTCGGCGTTGTGAAAGAAGTACATGTGCTACGGAGGGGAGAACCTTTGGTATCTCGTAACAGAAGGGTTGAGATTGACATTCATCTTCGACATCTCCCTCGCCCTCGTGTTGACAGGAAAGCTATTAACAACTGAAGCGACACTAGCCGTGGACTCCAAGCCCAGAGGAGGGCCAAGAGGAGCGCATTTGCTGCACTGAGTGCTACGCGGAATGGATGGCACTACAGGAAGACATGCGTTCGAACCTCGACGACTGGGACGGTTAGCTCGTGGGTGCTTCTCGCAGCGCTGATTACGTTGTGATGGCTGACACGGGAGGCGGACGAAGGGGAACGTCGGGGACGACGCTGAAAAGAAGAGAGGGGCTGTGCAATACTTTGTTTGTTCGAACTACCGGTATAGGTCACTTAGGTGGCCATCTTGTTCTAGCCGGTTGGTCGGCCTCCGGGCCGTGCCAACAGTCCCCAAGTCCTCTGTTCCCGGAATATATGTATTCTGCCCTAGTACTGCGCCTTCTTTTACCTTAAAGGGAGCCTCGGGATGCTACAGTCACAGATTGCAGCATTAGTTCCAAAACAACACCGATTTAGGTTAGCTAGTTATTTAGTTTACGATCAACTACTCCTTACTTACCTTTAAGCTTAGCAAAATACCTATTTCGACCAATTGCTGTCAGCCAGCTTTTTATTTAGTAAATACTAACTTATAAAAAGGCAGTTGAATCGAATGGAGATGGCGAAACTAAAAGTTCACATTAGAACCGGTCAGAGAAGTTAAACCAATTTGGTATTTTAGTTGCCGTTCTCCAAAAAACATGAAGCAAAATTATTTGACAGAGTGAGCATGCTATTAGACATAGGAATTATGCCTGTAGGATAGTCAATAAATTTAAAATGTAAAATGTCAAATGATTTAAGTTTCTGGTTTGCAGTCATAGAATAGCTTAACTGTTGGCGCAATAAGATACAAATTCATTAATTTGCACAAAAATTAAAACTTGGCTATTTTTGGGTTTCCACCAATAGGTTTATTTTGTTTCATTTTATAAACGCATAAGGTCGAAACGCTTGCGATTAGTTGAATATCCAGAGTTGGTGCCTTAACTGCTAAATGGTTGGAAAGACGGAGCAGCCTGAGACAAGCACAGAAACCCATGATGAGATACCAAAAGGACCATCTGAACAATTTAATTCATCGCTCCTGCAAAAGGCCACCCCAGAGTATCTACAAGAGCTCTTGATGGACAAAAAGCAGTTGCAGAGCATGCCTAACAGTTTTAAGCACGTTGAATTAATTCTGGAAAAGGGTGGGTCACTTTTATGTCATATTGCTCACTCGAGTCTAATCTTCTTTACGTGTCACGAATTCGTATATTCTTGGAATTGTAGGTTTAAACAGGTAACAATGCATCCATAGTGTGACACATCCCTGCAAGAAAAAGATACTCACTTTTTGCCTTAACATAGTTTTATTATTCTGTTCACATTTTATTGATTAAATTAACCCGCATTTACTGAATAATACGATTATCAGCAGTCGCTATTGATTAATGGGGTATGAAATTGCTAATAACGAAATTGTCTTGATTAATTTAACACACACTGGCTTTTTGTATGCCACAGTTTAATTCTGGAAAGTTAAATCCAATTCGTATGTTATCGTTTGGCCAATCGGGTATGATTAACTAAAACTGTAACAGCTTAACTTCATAACAGCGGGCTCGCTGAAATTCGATCATTCTATATTTTGCTTTTAGAATGTATTTGATTTGCCCTAATGCGCTGCATTTTAGCATGTCGCTAAATTGGCTTTTCTTCAAATAGAAATTGCACAGGTGCGTGAACGCCTATTTCACAAAAACGGTTCCATTCAAATGAGCAATACTGATTTACCAGATCCTTCCGGTCAAATCGTAACGCTTCAGAGGAAGGTGTATATACCGGTTAAGGAGAATCCAACGGTAAGCAAATTATGTTCTTCTCCTTATTGATTAATCAGTACAACTTTGTTGGAAGGCTGCTTGGTCCACGAGGATTAACTGCCAAGCAAATGGAACAAGATTTGGGCTGCAAGATCATGGTCCGAGGAAAGGGATCCATGCGGGATAAGCGGAAGGTGATTTTAAATGCATCACTTCATGAAACCCCCCAAAAAATAAAAACAAGTGGGGTGAAGCGATCGTCAGAAGTTTAGCATAAGTTTTTTTAATTTAACTAGGAGGACCAAAATCGCGGCAAGCCAAATTGGGAGCACTTACAAGAAGACTTGCACGTTCTGGTGAGTGTTGAAGATTACGAAAGTCGTGCCGAGTTAAGGCTTCAACGCGCTGTAAATGCCATCACAATTTTCCTCGAACAAGGCCTTCGAACTGTAAGTCTCGACTGTTTTTTTTTATCAGTAAACAATTGCTTATGGTTCATTCGTACGGGCCTAGTGACTCGATCCTTGCTTCATTTGATCAGTATTTTTTCATCTGTAATCTGCATCTTACTAACTGATCCACGTTAGTAACCACAAATGGGGTCTAATAGAGCCGTATCACTTATCGATTTACTGTCTGACTAGACAAGACTAGTCATAACAGAGAGGCAGTTTAGTGACCTCTGGTTAGTTGAGTACCGGGCCTTGCCTAAAACACACACACACACACACACTGAACATCGTTGAGAAGGTGAATTGTGCTAATGTGCGTGTGTATGTGTGCGTGCCTGCGTGTGTGTGTGCATACATGCTAGCATCTCTTTCTCTTGACATCTACGTCTCAGTAAGGCGTGCGCATCCGCCTGAGTGTGCACGTGTTTCGATTGCACCACTCTCATACTTCTATTCGTCTTCTACTGCTGCCACTGCTACTGCTACCACCGCTGCTTCTACTACAGCCTCTTTATACGGGCTTCTTTTCTCATCAGCAAAAGACACCAAAAACAAAACCTTACAGCTCAACGTGAGAAATCCTCGTCTTTTTGACTCGGCCTTTTTCTCTCCACGCCTTCTATCCACTGCCGCGCAATGACTTTTAAAGCAGCCGAGAGGTGGAAAACTCACTGAGTTATTTCACACCTTTTCTTCACTCAAACACACCATTACTGGGCTAATCTTTAAGTTCAACAGAAGATTAAGTAAATTTGCTAACTTCTCAACAGTCAATGCTCTTTAATAATGATCAGCCGTCAAAACTGTCATCACTCTGATCATAAGTCACTCTTTTTGAAATTAGCTGTGGGAAAAGCAATAGGCTGATGTCAATAGCTGTCTTCTTTTTCTTTAAATACAAAACGCTTTTGAATGATTTGTCTCCCCATCAAAGGCCACTCTCAAATAGGTGTCGGCTGGAATTCCTCCTGTTGGTTCAAATAAAGACAGCTAAATTTCCTTCGTGACTAGGCAGCAAACTCAACGCCGACATTTGATTTGATGCTTAAAAAGAGCAGACGATTCGTTCAGTTAAGTGCGTGCTACTGCTACTGCTGCTGCTGCCTGGTTCTGTGAGAGCGAGGGAGGTGATAACAGCGCTTCATAACTCCATTCTCTTTTATCCAACTGCAATGGATTAAACCATTTTTTTTTCATCTAAATTAACAAATTGATAATTTGGATGAGAACTTTTGCATGCATGAGAATTAAAACTGACAATCGGTGCTTGATTTGATTAGCGTGGAAACCTTATTAATAGGGAGACATGATTTTTTTTTCTACTCATTCTGTCAATTGCACATCCGGAGTGTAATTGAATTCATTCGGTCCACCATCCTTTGACAATGATCTAATTAGGTCCAGCAACTTGGGTGCCTGCGTCTAGACCACGGTTTTTCGCAAGACAACACACTTGTCATGGCTGTGGGCGGTGAAGCAGAAGGAAAAGGAGGTTTACAGAGGTTATGGCAAATGAAGACCATCGAGGCAGGGTGGGAGTGAGGCCAAGACACTGACACAGCAACAACAAATTTAAATTATTTTACCTCTGGATTATGCATCTGACTGGTAGACTCGAAGTCGGCTTTTTTTTTTTTCGCCCAAAAAAGTCACGAAAAGTGCTCAACTTTATCTTCCATCTATTTTGCATATTTTTGTAAACCAAATTTGGAGGGAAAAAAGTTTAACAAGAATGGGAAATTTTTCTTATTGAATAGATTAACAATTAAGGGATGAAATTCATGCAAAATTTTGATTACCTAGCTTGTCCGAGTAAGAGGTTCTGTCCTGGGGAGATGCTAGAACACCGATCTCCCCAGGCAGCGAAACGTCTCCATGTGGTTCACAGTTACCGTCGCTTCAATTGTTAATAGCTTCCTTGTAGGCCACGGAGATGGGGTAGATACAAAAGACCTCTTGTTATGGGATGTCAGCATATACACTTCTTCCACACCGTTACAGCTTGTTCCAAACAGTATAGATCGGGGCTGGAATGCATTAAAGTGGGGTCCGCTTTTCGCTGCCACAAATGCAGCGCTCTGAGACTTCCTTGACGCCAAAGGAAGGGGGAATGGGGCTTCTGGCATAGTCCGGGGTCCGGGTCCACCCGGCTAGGGCAATATAACCACCTAAGTGACCGAAAGCGAAACCGACAATTAGAAAGAACAAAGGATTGCAATAGTTCTCATGCATGACATCTGCTCCTTTCTAACAGACAAGTCACTTGACGTTTGACAGTTTTCAACTTGGCGTCACTTTTGCTTTAATGAACAGATCAAACTAGAGGAACTGGAGGACAATAACAAAAGACCACTTTTATCTCACTACCCCTCAGGTAGTAGCCTCTCAACTTATCCTCCAAGTATAGCGAGGATCAAGGTCCAGTCTTCTTTTGGTGTCATGATTTTGTGACAGCGTTTCATTTTGACACAAATCTAACTGGAATTTGGGAAAAAAGACAACACCTAGGCTGAATCACGCCACGAGGGGATGTTGGGATAAAAAGGAGAGGGGAGAAAAAAAAAGAGAAGGAATCCGACACACTGAGGTTTTGTGTAGAGCACCTGTGACTCCTTTTTGGTTGGTATAAATAAGTTGTTTTTTTTTAAGCTCGGTTTTAAAATAAACTTCAGACTAGAAGTAAAATACAATTCTTTGGCACTGGTGTTCACCTTCTAGGTCTTGTAGGTAGCCAATTCAATCAGAAGGCTCAAGAAGTGCTTCCTCTCATCTAGTGTTGGCTGCACATCCACTTACGCATTGCCGGTCAGTACATGCTAAAGAGAGGCAGTTGAGTAGCCTGTTCAAACAGGTCACTCACTTTTACCTTGCTCATATGCTCTCAAGTCGTCGGTTGAACCAGTGCTGACGTGTAAGCCGATGCTTGGCCTGTAGCTGTGTCTTACTCTCCAATTTCCTTGAAGAAAAAAAAAGACGCGTAAATTGCTTCAGTCCGCGTGGCGTTCCGCAGATTCCTCCACTCGAATCATTGTAGACAGGAATGGAAATGGTCGTGTTGCGTCAAGCACATCCCATCGTCCTGGTGTCAAAGGTGTCAACCAGGATACTGATGGATGACATACTATCTACCACTACAATTTTACAATGCTTTGCCTCATTTGTTTACAGGTTTGAATTGCTATTATGTGTCTTCTTTTTAGCCAGAAGATAAAGACTTGCTGAAGCAGACACAATTAATGGAGCTCGCGGTGCTAAACGGTATTTCCATTTTCTCTCTCTCTCTCTCTGTGTGTGTGTGTGTGTGTGTCTACTTGCGTGTGTTCCAACTGCTTAACCTTGGCGCTTTGTGTGCATCTTTGAGTGACTGTAATCCCCTCCTTTCCCAAGGTCATAGTTGCTCACAGATCTTAAAACTCACATGCACAGTCATTGGCTCGTTTCTCCTTTTTTTTTTTTATCTCACCGGTCATTTTTAATGATAAAAGCTGCACCTTTGAAGGTGGATATGTCAATCCCTGTTTTATCATTATTATCATTGCCAAGTTTTAAAGTAACAAATTGAAGGAATAGCAAAGATGATGTCCTTCTCCTCTCTCTCTCTCTCTCTCTCTCTCTCTTCATCCATTTGCTCAGGTTAAAGCTGACAGAATGACAGAAAAATTAAAAAAAAAGGGGAGTGAGGGAGAGGGGAAGGGGAAGGGAAGGGAAGGAGGCAGCACCCATTACTTCCAGTCATTTGTAGGCAACAATGTGGCACCGTTTTGAGGTTTTACTTTAACATTTGTATTTGTTTACTAATTTCTCACCGTCTCTACTCTTTGTGCCTCTAAGACTGTGAAATTGAGGATACACTCTCACTTACTACATGTTCCTCGATCTTACATTTTTTTTTCAAGGGAAAGGATATGATCTTTTGAATTTTTTTCCCCAGAAAGTGCTCCACTCACACCAACACATTTTTACCACTTTTCTGTAGAATATACTGAATGTTTGAGGGGAAAGAAAAACCCTGACAACTAACTTTCTCCATTAATCAAAATGAGGTGGTGGAGGTGGAGGGCGAGTGGGGGCTTCAGGTTTGCAGCCACCGTGCTTTTCTTTCCTTTCATTTTTTTCTTTTTAATAAGCAAAAAAAATAATAAATACACTTTATCCTTATTTAAGTGAAATGACATTAAAATACATCCATTCCATTTCTTTTTCCATTGGGAAATTTTAACTGCACCTTGAGGCCTTATCCATTTTGTAGTCCTCTGGAAGACTTTTCGAAAATTTACAACTAAATTTTATGCTTAATAAATGCAAAACTTTGGTAAGTACAACAAAAGTACAAAGAATCACACCACAAGGTGTGATCTTTATTTGGTACTTTTGCATTAAACTTGAGGTGGAGGCATACGGATCGAGAGACCTCCAGTCCCGTGATTGTGGCTTGCCTGCTCTCAAGCGCTTTTCACTCTCAATTAGTCAGTCCTATACGAACAAATGGATGTCCCTTTTACAACTTTCCATCTTCGACGCATTATGGAACTTAGTCTGGTGCAATGTGCATAGGGAGTTGAAGTCAAACGAGCAGCTTTCAAGATCTAGACATTTCGTAATTGTGAACAGTTGGAAGTGGACTTGGCATGCGCCGCTTTTATCGTGAATGCTTCTAGCGCCTCAGGACTTCCATGAAGTCGGACTGAGTATCTATATTGGGGTACTGGCATAGCCTGGATGCCAGATAGGACATTGGTTGTGGGACCGCGGTCCTGAGCTTCAACGGTCGGGATTAATGCTAGCAGGCAGGAGTGCGCTCATCCTCACCTCACTGCACCTTATTGAGGACCTCCTTCAACGCCAAGCAATTTTCTATGCACACCTTTACTGATGCTGTTGCCTGGCCTCTGGGTCACAAGAGCGTGGACTAGTCCACAACACGTGGTGACCATTAAGAGTAGTGATTGAACACAAGTTGACACAACAAAATGGGAGAAAAAAAGTACAATCCTGACTTTAATGTCCCTTGTACACATAAGTGTCGAAGCCAAATGTCAAACCAGGGTGGCAGCTCTTAGGTCTAAGCAAAAGGAACAATTGTGATGCCCAAGAGGCAGACAGAATGAGCAAATTATCGTCTGCTTTGCATTCAGCCGGAAGGAGCAGATGATGTGAAAAAACAACAACTAATGGAATTGGCTATCATAAACGGCACCTATCGCGATCCCCAACAACAGCATTCTCGACATCCGACTAGTAGCGCTACCGCTGCTTCCTCTCAACACAGTTCACCTTCGCCCCTCTCTCCCAGTCTCACTTTCGACGACATTGAGAGTGAGTTGTGTCCATGTGGTCAGTTTTGAGCATGTCTCCTGTCTGTTGTCTTTGTTGGTGTCATCGCCTTGATTCCGCATCCGCATAAGCATGCTGACTTGATGCATGAAATGGCGTTGATCTGTTGTGCCTCAGTCCTTCTTGAAGATGGATGGATAGATGACATCTGGAATCTGTGGAGTCAAGTAGGTATCATTCTTGGTATTGTCCGTAGTCGCTCTTCTGATTTAGCCTTCAACTGTAAATATAATACAATAACAAGGATGAAGGTAAGGATGCGTGTCTCGCTGGACTACTCGGCTGTCTATCTGTGTTTCACAATGCTTTTGGGGTATTGTCCCAGTCTGATGTCGCTTCAGCTGTCAATTCTCCCACTGCTGAATACCAAAGGGGCTGTACCTTTAATAATCCTTCCATAGTGAGTCTCTGAATTCTTCCTGAACTTTTCGTTCTGGGAAACCAGACGATAAACTCCAAATTATCGTCCACCTTGATTGAGCTTGTTCATCTCTTCCATTAAATTAGCTCTTGAGCCCTTCTTGAATGCCCTTCTACCAACCCAGTAGACGTTGAATAGGTTTACACGTTTGGATATGCATTCAAAACAGATATTCTGTAGCATTCCAAAACTTTCCTGAGGGCGAAAGGCGATAGTGTGCTTGGACGGGATGAATATGCTTGCCATATGGAAAGGCTTGGGAGTTCCAACATATTCCAGAGGCTACCAGAACCACCCGCGTCAGCCATCACAACGCACTCGGTGCTGTAAGGAGACACCCACGAGCCAAGAAGATATTGCTCCCTTTTGCCCATTTTACTGGATCTGGAGCTTCATCCTGTAGGCGAGTTGTATTGGCAGTTCCGTGGCGACAGAGTTTCGCGTCAATTTCTCCTTTCCATCTTGTTCTCACTTCAGCGCTGTCTAGTCATGTCTATCTGGTAACCAGCAGAGAAGTGGACGCCAATTTGAGTCCTACCTTTAGATGTCGTCACAGGTTCTCCTATCCGAATCCAGTAGAAATCGGTATAGCTGCCCCTTGAGATCTGGTTTGCTTCGTACAACCACCAATGTAGTGTCCCGAGGCGTCCCTGAGGGTGGATTTGATTGTATGAGTCCCTCTACCAAAACAGAGAGTTACACAAACAACTGACTTATCATATTTGTTCTTTGACAAGTTTCCTGTGACCTCGAGAGCTCTAATCCACGGGTTGTCATTTCCGGTTTAGTTTAAAATGTCCCATAGCAGGACTTCCTCCACTTCCTCCAAAAGTTAAATCCACTGAGTGGATGATGAGTGAAATGCCTGCAAGATGTTAAGAGTGATATTTTGGGGTAGGGAGAGAGGGAGAGAGAGAGAGAGAGAGAGAGAGAGGGAGGGAGAAAATGCCTTTACACATGCCCACTACTGACCGTATTTCATTTTTTAATAGTTCATACTTACCTGACATTTTCTTCGGTCATGTGGTCATTGCACACTAACCACTCTCTTTTACAGCCTTCAAAATAGATCATTTTGTAAACGTAAAAGTGAAGTCTAATTAGCGCTTTTTTTTAAATTGCAATATTTCCTTCTCAAAATTGACCAATCTATCAGTAGTCAATGTGGAAGGTGACAATTTTTGCACTGTCATGTCTTCTACGTTCTCCCCTAGGCAGGAAGTTGTTTATGCCACCGCGCAAAGAAGCAGTCTTCATCAAACCTCACGTTAGGTCCACTTTTTGTCCACACTAACTTCTTTGAGGGGCAGAAAAAGTGGAGGAGGCATACGCACCCTCTGAAGTATTTTTACTCCCCAATAAGTATATCTTGGAGGCATTGTTTGTCAAAGGAAATGTACACAAGAATAGTATGAAGAAGATGCGCATAACGCCTAAATTTCTCTAAAAATTCGTTCCATAGGCGACAAGTGGGAAAAAAGGCGTGTTATCAACTGCCGGAAGAGTGGGGAGATTGGTGGTGTAGGCGGCAGGAAGGCCTATTTGCTGGAGACCGACGAGGTCTCTGCAATTAGAGCATTTAAACAAATTACAGGAAATGACTAAGCACTTGCAAGTTCAATCAAAATTTTACCGTGTTTTTGACCTTCCGCCTTCCTGGTTGCCACAGAGGCAATCGTACTGGCTCACTGTATTTCCTCCACAACTTCAGCCTATTTTTAGTCTCTCTCTCTCTCTCTCTCTGGTTTTTCCGTTAATCCCCCTTGGAAGAGTTCCGATAATCAACAAAAAACAGTTTTTATTTGGCCTATTTTGGTACATTTTATTAGTTATTTTGGCTCTTTCGTGTGCATGAATATTGCGATTTTTTGAATGCACACTCACCCAGCTTTGCACTAACCCATGCGTTTGTAATGAAGACAATCACTGACATAATTTGACATATCTGACACGCCTGTTTCAGACAAGGAGCGCCAACAGGCTCAGGTACAACAAATGACCCAACAACAACAGCACCAGTTTCTGTTACAGCAACAATACTTCTCCATGCTCAGTAGTCAATCGGCAATTGCGGCAGCCGCGGCCCTAGCCCACAATCCCGCAGCACAACTATTGGGTCCCGCGGGGCTTCGATTTGGTGCCTCTACGGCCTCCGCTCATCCATCTACAGCTGCAGCAGCGGCTGCGGCTGCAGCAGCAGCTAATCCTCTGTTTTTAGGAACCAGTCCCGCACCAACACCTGTCACAGCATCAACACCATCTGCTGCTGTAGCAGCAATGAATTTGGCAGCTGCGGTGATGGGAGGGGTACCTACAATCTCTCCCGTCACCTCCACTACTACTGCTGCAGCACCTCCGATTGGTGGGGCGCTATCGTCCGGTGAGTTTGGCGTGGAAATTGATACCTCGGTGCAAGGTTGCTGATTCACTATTGATGGTAAATATGAAGCATTTAGGAGTATTGAGATGAGATAGATAACAATCAAGTCCTCCTTTTGATGAAAAGGTCGTTTATAGTGAACCAGGACTTTTAGTGCAGGAACTGTGCGATTTGATGCCACCACAGTGGCACTAAGCTCAGTGGCGAGTGATAAGTGTGTGATTTCGCAGAGGGTAATAACCAGCATACATATTACGACGCAGTCTAGTCCAGACATCGTTAATCAGGATGGCAAGCAACAGTCGTAATTTGCACGTAAAGGCTTCAACTGCAATGACAAAACAGCATACGAAAACTGCTTTTCAGTTGCGTATTAACGAATGAGATAGACGCTCTTTGGATGAAGGAGAGGATCGCGTGGTAAAAGACGTGCAACACCCACTCTTTAAAGTAATTTTTTGGTTAAAATCTCAAAAGTTCCGCTTTCCTCTTGAATGTTCGCCTGTAATGTAGAGTTTGGAAAAGCTGTTACAAGATTTGAATCACCCTCTTTCCAACTACTTAGATGTGATTGCTAAAGTGGGGCGTAAAACATCCCACACTTGGTAACTAAACACAAAGTTTAGGCGTAAAAAGAAATTCCTAGGGTTTTATCTTAGTTGAATTGGTCAATTTTTCAACAATTATAAATTGGCGAAATCGATCTTAGATCAAAGTTAGCAAATAATATCCAGTAACAACGCAACTAGAATTCTAGCGTATTCAGCAATTCATGCCGTATATGTTTGATAGTGTACTTCAATGGAACTATCTAGTTTGTTCGTATGAATTCGATTTAAGTTTTTGGTATTTCATCTTTAAACAATAACCTTGAGCGTATAAATTGGACGCAAGTTTGAAATGGCTTGGTTGGATCTTCGCAATCGCTTTGCCTTCCAGTACTTACTTGGAATTTTTAAATGGGGCTCACTCAACACAGCAATAAAATCTGTTACTTTAACACATGAACTATCAACTCAAGTTGAGTTTCGGAATTTGATTACTTTCAAATGCAAATACCTTGACAAGGTATTGCCTGTTTGTCAATTAACCAAATTCCGAAGTTATGTAATGGGTTTAGGTTAGAAAGGAAAAATTCTGGGGACGGCGTTTGTTAAACCAGTTACATAATGTAATGTGGGCAATCGGCGTTAAGGTTCATGAAACGTGGAATAATTTCTGAGTATTAGAGGATTTGACCATTTAGTTGCCATTATTTTCACAGCTCTAATAAGAAATTCGCAGATGATACTCAATAACGGCGCAGTAGCAATCCCTTTCAAAGCCCTCAGAAAAAACACCGCGTTTTTTCTCAAAACCTTTTCAACCACTTGAATTTCACCCATTTCAACAATAAAATCAAGAAGATATGGGCAAGTTCAGTTTTGCATGTGTTTTAAACATGGTATTGCAATCTAATGAGAGACTACCATCCATACCACTTAGTGGAATGCTGTGTTATGTGCCCTTGTGTGTCTTCTTCGAAGTTGTCATCAGCCAGAGTAGTATGGCGATGAATGTGCCTTAGTAACACGCAGAAGCGGTAGAAGACTACCAGCTTGATTCGAGAACTGTGTCTCAGAGTTGAGGTGCAATCTGCAATGGCTGTAATTTTCGCTCAGTTAAACCGCATAACCAAACTACCAGCCCACTAATTAACCTTGAAAATTCTCCCTGCAGTCCAAATAACTAAGTAGCAGTAGAAAAACGGATATACCGAGGCTAAAACGCATTAACTGAAGGTAAGAGTTTCACTGTACTGCAAAATTAAAGAGGACCTCATCACTGAGAGTACAGAATGCACCTAAATGGAAATACCAAATGCCGGGGAAGCAGCATTTTTATATTGTGAAATAATTTGAAGTGTCATCGGGATATTGCAATGGGTGTGATACATCGTACCTTGAGGTCCAGATTTGGGACGCGTTTATGGGCATAACATAGCACAATTTTCTTATCAAACTGGTGGCTTTGTCTTAATAGGAGCGCAGAATATTTCTACTAGCCTATATTCCATCATAGAAATGTGTTTAAATAAATAAATCGAAATATTCAGCGGATTTAGCATGAAATACGTTGGGAACACAAATAAAAATCTGAGCTTTAATTTGTAGCGCTCCGAGTCCTTGTTGTAGTCGTGACGCGCCAAGATGGTGTGGAAGGACATACTACTTACTAACCTACAGAAGATTTGGGTGACTGTTAGTGTGGTTCAAGATCATGCAGTTGAGTTGAAGTGTGACCCGCTAAAACTGAAATACCAGCGTAATTAAACACACAATGAAAAGAATGATTAAAGTGCTACCGTTTATCAGGCAAAAAATTCAAGTACTGCAAATTTCTACAGCGAACCATAGCTTTTTACAGTGTTTTTTTAAATCATAATTTCCCTTTCGAAATTCTGTTTGTATCGGTTGCGTAGACTTCACTGGATCTATGCTAAGTACGCAATTAGACGACGACCAAATCTCTCAAGATTTGGTCCCAACAACAATAGTCCTGAGATGTCCTTCACCTTAGACACTGATGCCAGGAGATCTGCCAGACTCTTGCATCCACTTGGACAAACCGAAGAAATATGAGAGATTGGAGTCCACTAAACATGGATGACTTTATATGTACCTAAGTCCCGGACTCGTGTAAATATTAAACATAATCTCCATTATTGTTAGTTATGGGAGGAGAGGATGCGCATTTTCCAGGAATATTTGACTCTAAGATCAACCGTAATACGACTTGTTGAAGAACCTACGCAAATCACAATGCTATGCTCCCTTTCTCTGACTCCAAAACCCTTTCGCACTGTCATCAGCTTCTCCCACCACTACTTCCGACATGCTCTCGCAACCAGCTATAAAAAAATACACCTTTTTTATTTATACCTACAAGGCATCAAAGAGGCTGTGCTTTTCACTTCCTTCCCAATTCCAGCCGTCTAACCCTCTCCACCGTGTATTCTGTTAGATCAACTAGCCGCTCTGTTGGGAGTAACCAATGGAGCAGTTTCACCGAGCAGCGCTGCCAGTTCTGAGACCTCCGGCCAATCGATGGCTGCCATAGCTGCTGGATTCCCTGGCACCTTTACATCCCTCCTTCCATGCACCTCCGCGAATCCGTCCAATCCCACGGCTGGAACCATTATTGGTAGCTACTCCAGTGCTAGTGATCTTGAAAATAGCTCAGGTTAGTGCTAGTCTCGTAGCGCTTGAGCTTTGAAGGTCACTAAGTATGTCGTAATTAATTAATTTTTGAAGACATTACTAGAAAAAGATGCTTAGAAGTAGAGAGGGATGGTGAAATTGTAGGGATTTTTGCCGTTATTTGAGTCACAGAAGATTATTTAATAGAACTATATCGCCTACCCTAATGTTCTCATTTGGATATGTACTTTTTAAGCCTGTGCTTTTTGCGTTCACACTGAATCGGGCTACTAAGTTTAAGGCAATAAGTTGATGAGCAGCAGCTGATCTCTTGACGTAGACAAGATGGATTTAGAGGTGTTTTAATCTAGCACTTAGTGCAGGCAGTCTCATCTTGATTTCACCTTTTCAAGTACCACTTTGTAAGACCCGTAAAATAGAGACCCGTATTGGCACAAGCATTACGACGGCATGAAGCAAAGTACATTTTCGTTTGATTTTGGAGACACACTTTCTAGTTCAAAACAATGTTTTTACTTATTACATAAAAAGTACAACAACATTTTTGTTTGGTCGCTCTACCATGACCGTAAGAAGGAAAGTGGAATTTTATTGATGAAAACCTATTTTTATTAAAGGTTCACTAAAAATGCGAAGCACCACAGTTCCTACCGTGCGAATGCACCCCTATCTACGACAGTAGTTTGGTCGGTCCAATTTTTATTTGTATGTCACCGTTCATCGATGTTTTTGAATCTACGTACAAAATTTTTAACGCTAACCCTGCTTTTTCTTTTGAGCAGCTCAATAACGGGGTGTGTTTTGCTCTGTTTGCTACACTGTGTACACACAAACAATGGTGATGAATCGACTCAACACCATCAGCGCCCTCTACATGAAACAGTGGTTGTGGTAATCTACGTAATCCTTGCCCCTCTTTCCTTGTCTTGTACTCTTTACATTTCACTTTTGACTTATTTTTATCCCTCTGTCTTTTTTGTGTCTCTGTTTATTTATTGACCTCTCTTGAAACGCGACTTTACACGAAAAAGATCTGTGATATTTGAAGACGGGAAAAACGAATCGAAATCAATTGGGAATAGCTAAGAAAAGCGCTGAAACATGACTATACAGTGAGGAGAACTCGGTATTTTTGTAATGGCTGCAGATGTACCATCTCACATGCACCGACGCCAGGAATACAAGCTCTGGACTCGAACCAAAATTTACTATTCCATCCCACTTTCCCCTATCCCTTCTGTCTTGCCAGTATTTGCTCTATTTCTCTCTTCACCTGCAGCAAAGTAATTTAATATATTCTTATTTTATTCTGAAGGGCTTTAGCTCTCCTTTTTCATGTCGAAACGATAAAATTGTGGCAGGAACGCTAGATAACTAAAACAGAATTGGTACTGAATATTTATAAGTAACAATGCTAACTTTGGGCATGCTAGGTTAAGAGTCCTACGTGACTCGGTTTTGAAGTAAATCCAAAAGACAAGAAAATCAGATTTTAGAAGCCAAAAACCTGATCTTATTCACATCAAACCCTACTACACTTTGGTAGCATGCAATTTTTTTATTGCTAACAAGAACAGGGAGCCCTTCCCCATTGATGTTATCCATCTTTCATTGACTGATTCATCACCGCCTATAAATAGTTTGTCTTAAAAGTCACTGGACGATGCGTCGTTCCACTACCACACGCTGTATCCCCTCAGATTTCTTAATAACAACAGCTTTGAAGAGGTAGATCTTGTAACTACGGAACTTTTGTACCCCCGCGGGCGAGTGAGCGATAAGCCGAAGTCGCTATCGAATTTTGCTTAGATCAAGTCAAAATGGCAAGGGGTCATCCGAGATCTGATCGTACAAATGATCGCTTTCAGTATCCGTACAGGTGTTACATTATCCCCCCATTCGAACCGATTAGACGGAAGGAGTACAGAACGGCCACGACGAATGTGGGGTGGGAGCTAAGCTAACCTCGATTGTTATGCTCTACAGGCTTCAATTACGCTAATCAGACCCAACAGGTATCATGTTAGAGTTGGTATTACTCGCTGGTACAGGGATTCCTTACCAATTGATGGGGGTTCCATCCCTACGCAGATATTTCAAAAAGCATAATGTTCTCCGGCATGAATGGTGTTATTACATTTGTTAAGACAACACATTTTTAGCACCTAACAATGAATACTACACGTTGTAATAAACTTTTGAGGCCTAAAATGAAGGAAGAATAGTAAGAAACCAAACTCATTTGAATGAGAGGCATGTCGAATGATCAATTATCACGTAACTGGTAGTGTCAATTGGTTTAAGGCCATCTTCCACAATTCCACAGGCGTGGAAGACAGGCGTTGCTACAGCCACAACCGAAGCATCCCCCACCGTGACTGAAAAAGAGATTTAAGAAATCTAGCCTAGGATTCTGTTTTTATAGAAAAAAACAACGACAATTAGCGTCTTACCAGCAACCGCAGCCACCACCAAATCCACAACCTCCAAAACATCCATTATGTCCACAGCAGTCAAAAGCATACCTTCCGTAGCAGCCATAGCCAGCATATGAACTGAGGGAAGATTAAAGAGGAAAATTGGCATAAAATAATGAATTTTTAAAAGGCTCTGACGAATCGCAGAATGATTTACTCACTTGCATCCCGTCCAACTGCAAGGATCGTAGCAGCCCATCGTGACGCAAGGTGTTCTTACGGTAAGAAGAATGACTTTATTTTAAGGTTACAGAATTGTTTATATGCTTTGCCGGTAGTCACTGCGTAGTCGACCTTATTAGTGCGAAAAAGCCCCAATGTCATGCGCGACAGAGATGGAAAAAATGCAAGGACGGATGCGCATTTTCTCAAGGCACAATAATAGTTAATTAGGAAGCATTTAAAATTATTAAAATACAGGGTACCATTAATGATTCCAAAGAAAAACAAGGTAAATGGAGGGGTTGACCAGCCTTAAATATTCACCTACCTTCGAGTCGTCGCTGATGTGGATTTTAGTAGTATTCAGCCAGATATTAATGTTGGTATTTAATGCCGATAAAAAAGCACAAGAAAATTGAATTAGCTAGAATGAGGACACTAAAACTGATTATTCAATCTGTGGATAGAGATAATTTTTTGCTGACCTGTTGCTACTTTGTAAACAAAACAGATTTTTGTGATTTTAGAAATTAGCAATGTACTATAGGAAAGTTCTACTTTATTCTTGAAGCATATTCTGTGCTACATTACAAGCTGAAATTTAGCTCTAGCTCACCTCATTCTCTAGAAAACACCCTGCAAAGGCTTTCAAATTAAATGGAGACTTTTGAGTTTTGAAAGCCTTAAAAAAAATTCGCTGTCGAGCGGCTTGCATTCGCGTTGTTTAAAAAAGGCATCCTTGAAGAGGAATGGGAATTGCTTAAGAGTGGTTGTTTGAGTGTTTCTTTCTCTTACCTTTACATTCGCACCCTAGGGAACTAGCAGTACAAGCGGGCTGGAGAAAGAGATTGCATGGGTTTAGAGTTTGTTTTGTCCTCAAAGTTTGTATGCACCAACCGATTTTCACCAAGAAGGTACATTCGGCCACAGAATGGCATAAATTTGGTGGAAATATTTTAGAACTGAAAGTGGGAAAAAAATTTCTCCAAGTGTGTCTCCCAAAGGCCTCCTCGAAGGCGAAAGAAGACATAGTACCCGAACAGGATACGTATTGTCAACCCAGAGAAGGGCTCGGAGGTTGCTGGCACGGCCTAAGGGCCAGGCCACCATTGGCGGAGCCCCCGAGTGGCCGCCACCACAACTAAGAGTTAAAAAAACAACTAAAGCACCACGATAGGACAGCACTAGTTGATCTCTTTCCATAATACTGTAGAATCTACCTCGACGACATTTTTTTTTCGGTAAAGACATTTGTAAGTATAACGTCAATCTGTAACTGGTGGTAGATCGCTTGTATGACGCAGAATTGACCTTAAAACAAGAGAAATGCCATTTTCTTCAATGCTCGATCACCTTCTAGGGACAGGCAGTCGCGTTGGAGATGACTGGGGTCATCGAAGACCATTTAGAACAAATGAGAACTCGGCCAACACCAATCAGTCGGACGGAGCTCTGCAGTCCACTTGGTTTGGCAAGCAACTACAGAGCCTTGCTTAAATTAAACTAACTAACCGAGAAGCAAGTGAAAATGGATTTTAAGTGGGAGAACAAGCACGACGAAGCGTTTCTGCGCCGCTCCGATTCTAACCTAGCCAAACCCGAAGGCTAGCACACCAACTTTTGTACTGGACACAGATGCCAGTGATGTAGCCGTAGGTGGTGTACTTTCGTAAAGAGACAAAGAAGGCAGCGAACACATCATTGCCTACTCCAGTGTCAGGCTTAACAAAAAATGAGGCAGAAAGCATAACAGAACGTGAACGGTTCGTCATCTATACAATAGTTAAAACAATGGAGAAGGTTAACCGTTCAGTTGCACGCTAGCACCAAGAAGACGCCGCATCTCCCAAACGCCTAGTGGTACCAGGTTCGTTAATACAAACAGTCCTCCAAGAGTTGCACGAGCAACTTGGTCATATAGGCGCGAAAAGGATGATGGAGGTCTCGAGAAAACGACACTGGTGGCCCTCACTTACCCCAGACGTGAGTTTCACAAAACCTCACTCCACAGCAGTCGCACCTCTGCAGTCCATGTCTACGGGCTTCTTAGGCTAAAGTGTGGGCACAAATATCATGGGCCCACTACAATCCACTGAAAGGGGAAACCGATATATTCTGGCTTCGTTTGACAACTTTACGAAACCTGCCGAAACGGAACCCATGAAGTTGTAGGACGCTGAGACAGTAGCTTCAATTTTCGTCAATCGGTAGATCTGTCACCACGGAGTGCCTGAAACGGTCCATAGCGATCAAGGTCCAAATTTCGAAAGCCGACTCTTTATCAAACTACGCAAGACTTTCGAAATCTCAAAGACACGCACGACGCTTGGGCTTCCTCAGGCCAACGGACATGTAGAAGGAACGAAATGCACCCTTATAGGACTAAAAAGGCTTTTACCAAGGAAGCACAGCCTGAAGGTTGGGATTTAAGCCTTAAAGGCTCCCTTCTTGCACACAGGGCTACAATCTATGCGTCAACTGGTGTTTTACCGTTCAAAGTGCTCACAGGCTGCGGATTGAGAGGCTTCTACGATATTTTCCTGACAAACAAGGAAGTGACGACAGTTGGTGCATGGATTACGTACTGCATCTGAAGAAAAGCATAATAAAGGCGTCAAATATTGTGACAAGCACAGTCGATCTCATCCAAATATATAGGCCGATTCTCCCATTCGGGTCTCACCGAAATTTTGACCACTCTTGGAGCAAAGACTCCTTCTGTATAGTGAAGATTCTCTCACCTATGAAATACCTTATTCACAAAGCACAACTCCTTACTCAGCTGATAACCATCTCATCTCCTCATATCGGGGCAGAAATAGGGAGGAAATCTTTACAGTGACATTTGAACAAATGATGTCGGTGCATCTATGAATGCAAATGAGAAGCAATTCAGCCAAAAAAGACAAAAAAGGCAACAAGGGACTCGAATCATTTGCAGCTGTCAAAGGCTGGGTTTCTAAAAATTGATGGGGTTGCCGATATCTTTGTTCGCTTTCTTGGTAGTGCCACCAGAAATATAAATTCACCAAAGTTAATAATTCTGCGATAGAACACAAAGGAAAATGTAAACTACTGTTTCCTTGATAACAATGTGAGGCTTGGTTAACAACTGAGAGCTATCAAGTAATCGAAATATGGCAGATGGTAGAGAAAATCTTTCGAACCCCCAATATGGCGGGGTCTCTTAAAAAAGCATGGCAGTTGTATCTCTTTACCTTTTTATTGATCATCTTTTTGCAAAAAAACAAAGATTTCGTAACATTTGACACTCCTTTAAGCAATTTTAGGTTTTAATAGACTGCATTTACATGGTCTGTAGCGCGCTGTTCGGTTTCTACGAGGTTGTAATGCTCATAGCATGGATACGGGGCAGGAGCGTGTTTTTATGTGTCGAAGGAAATTGTTTTGTTTAAGGCTACAGCGACTTGCCAAGCTGCTTAAAAACTACAAACTTGGTGGGCTTTGGGCAAGTGCACTGGGTCGTCTGGCATACAATGCGTTAATTAATTGCGGTAAGCAGGTCTTGATCCTACATTCGCATGATTTAGAGAATTTTGAGGCGTTATCATATGGCCGATCGAATATTATGTGCATGATGTGGGTCTTGCTTACTCAACATAAGTTCGTGGAGGCTGCTAAACTTATGGTTTTTGCCATTCACAGCACTCCTATGGCAGCCACTTGGATTTGGCGTGCTACATATCAGATTTTTAATTGTATGAAGGCTTCCATCCATTCAAAAAAGTTTAACAAGTAAATCGGTTGGCGTTGATTAGGATTTATTGCTGTACCGGCTTTGTAGGGTGCTCAATCAATTTAATATGAGAGATGAGAATAACAGAAACTTGGAGACTGTTCTCACTCTAATGGTTGGAGGGCACTGGAAATCCGCAGTTCACTGCAAATTGACCAATAACGTAGGTTGGTTTTAAAACAATTTGCTGTCCTATTGTCTGCTTCTTGCACACTTGCTTGTTTTAGCGTTCCAGACAGCAAAAACTAGCGGATTACTCCCGAGAGCCTGAAGTTCTTCATCTTCAACGGTTGCGTCGATTGTATGCGGGCCTTGCTTACTTTGCTCTTTGGTTCCTTAACAAGGAACGCCCAGGTTTGTTACTGAGTTCGCTGACTAAATAAAGTGATTGGGCTTTCACTCAATCAGATACATATCTATTTTCTTTGCAGTTGGATCAAAATATTTAGAAAAAGCCGAATACGGACTATCTGAAGTCAAAGCATTAATCGAATTGGGACATATTGGTGATGTTTTTCTTCTACCTTTGATTCAGGTAATCTCCTTCTCTAGACTTTATTGCTCAATTCATTGTACTCGCTAATGCGTTTGGGGGCCTCCAACACTTTCTTTACAGCCTGCATAATTATTTTACATTCTCTCCTCCTTTCTGGAAGGTAACTTTGTATAGGCTTTCGTTCTTGGGAAAAATGCAAAATTTATTCGTGCATTACTCTTGCCATGCGGGCTCATTATGAAATGTTTTATATGGGAGAACTGAATGTTTTAGAAGTGGTTGTACTTCTTTAACAGATGTAGTGCACTTTGCTCACACTTAGCTGTGACTACGGCCATGAAAGCGGCATGAACTAACGGACGGGATGTGGTTTCCTGCTTATAACCCCAGAGAGTTGAAACGCTGAGGTCTGTCACACGTCATCCTTCAGAGAATTATCTTCTTTATTCAATTTTTGCCACTTATTCCCTGTGTTGCTAGGTTTGCGACGTCAAGTTCGCATAATTTCGATGTTGGCTCGCGCCAGATGAATCTTGTCCTTCTTTGACACTTTTAAGTGGATTAATTTTAGCCGTGTTTATGTTGGTTAACAGCCATATGCTTCCCTTTACCCAGTACACTAGACCTACAAACCTATGTCGTTTAAACGTTTTTTTGCTACTGAGCTGAAGTATCCTGATGTTTCTTTATTTTTTTCTATATGCTCTTTTTGACTAATGGAAAATTTCGACCAAGATGTTTCTTTCCTTGTCCAGCACCGGTTTTATCCAATTTTCGAAGTTTGGCATTTTACATGTGGGATAGCAGGTGATTAGTCGGTTTATGTCTTCCACTAATGCCACTTGGCATCTAACCCTAGCACCTCAAATTGATTTGAAATTTGCTACTTTCTTAATTACTGGTTGAAAGTCTTGACCATTTCACCAGATTCACTTCAACGAAGATCGCGCAGACGATATTCTCCCCTTGCTAGAAGAGTATGCCCTCATTCAACCCTATAATCCAAACACTGATCGATATCTCGCCGAGTGGTACCTCCATGCCGCCACCGGTAAAACCGTTCTTCCCCGCAATCCCAAGAAATTTCGCAAGGCTATTAACAAGTCGCTCACCCTTGGTGGTGAGTCGATTCCACCCATCCTCGAGCATCTTGTCGCCTTTTCTCTTCGTCTGCTTCCCACTCCTGCCCCGCCAAATTCGGTTAGGGGAGATAAAAACTGGCACTTTATAATTGCAGATATTTGCCATGATTATGGTAAGTTGGTTTCATGTATCCTTCATTCTCTCTAGGTTTCTTTGAACAAGCTTTAGAAATTGTCTTTAAGTTGTTGGATCATCCCTCTTGGTGTGGGTTTGATCAGCCTTGGCAACTGTTGCAGACTTGCATTAAAAAACTCGGTTCTTCCAGTAGTGTTGTGTCGAAAATGTGGACGCCTCGAGCTAGGACTTGGAAAAGCTACATATTTAGGCATCCAGATCTCTCTCCTGAGGGCGTTTCTGCGAAACACCTTCTTAAGAGTGTTCCACAGCTGGAGGGTATCAGGTACAAGAAAGGCGATCGCTTTGGATGCATCATTGAAGTGACTCCACTGAAGCCCTGGTCTTAATATTCTTCCGACTTTGTGTAAATGTCACCCTCCTTGTTTAATAAAGTATTTCATTATTCGAGTTGTGGGATTTTCATTTCACTCCTGGGAGATGGGACACTTTAACACAGGTTTCCCTCTTAGATATCCTAAAATGGAAATTCTGGCCAGGATATCCGATTTTCAGATGGATTTTGACAAAATTTTTACCTACTTTCAACAAGCAAGAAACAAATTAGCCAAGGAGAAGAAGGAGATTGATTTAAGGAAAAATGTGTCACCAACATCAATCACGCAGGAATCAGAGGGAATTTGTGTATGGTAAGAATCCCTTCCAGTTCTATTCCTCAACTGACCTCTTTCAAGCCTCAATCGGAAGGTTTATTTATCACACGAACGCACTAAAGCATACAAACGTCTTTTATCGACAATTTCTGCAAAGGCAGGCTCAACAAACCCAGAAGAACTACCCGAGTTCAAGGAGTTTCAGGAACTTCATTGCCAACTCAACGCAGCACAAAAAGAAGCTCTTGAAGAACTTCAAGATTGCTCACCTTGTGGTCATTTGGTTCTGCTTATTGACTTGGAGGAATCCTTTATCCGATATATTTATCAAGACCAACTATCTCGTGTTCCGGACGGAGTTTATAAGCTCATTAGCAGTTCGAAATTCAGCGTTGGAAGGGCTTCAACAGCGAAGTTGGCACATCTCATGTCGTTTGGGGAAGATTGTACACTTGACATGTTTTCACTGAACCAGAAAACCCTTCCCAGATCGATGAGTACAGATTCAGTGCCGAAGAAGAAGGCTGTAGGTTCCTTTTAAGTGGCTAAATAAGTTAATCCCAGATTGATTCCAAATGTTTGGAAATTGCCCCTGAAGCAAACATCATTGTCGACGCGGATGTGCTAGTTCGTGTATTGCCCTACCTCAACTGCAATTCAAGGTGTTTTTTCCCTGTGGATGTAGTTTCCTCTCCTTTGGGTGAGTCTATATTACCTTTGGATACGTTACAGAAGGGCTGAGGACTATCAAGATTGACGGCATGGACAGAGCTTCATTCCACTTTTTGTAGAGTCGTTTGTGTTTTAAACGTTGACCTCAGTACCCTTCATCCATAATTGTCTCTCTCGACCAAAAAAGCGACAGGTTGGATATTTCCACGAAACAGGAATGTGGATTGGGTCACCTGGTGGGAGTCCTTGCGGATTTAGGTACTTACGGAAGGTGCCGAAACTCATCAAGTCTCTCACAAGCAACACTGTGAGACGTTCAAGTCAAATCGGGAATGCATTTTCCCAACGAATTGATTATGCGTTGTTTAGGCGTCTGTTGTGGTGGTGGTAGTAGAATGGCAACTGTCACAGTCAGACGTATCCACATTCAGAACATTGGACTGTCTCATGTCTGATGGCCTTGATCACTATTACCCTATCGATGCAAGCATACATCTATGGTTTCTACTCTGTTGTCTGGTTAACGATGTGTAAACTGGACATTTTGAAGCAATTTTGTTTTCGAAAACTTTAATCTAAGTTGCAATATTTCGTTTAATATACTGATAAATGGATGTTGAATCTTCCAGATCAGAACAAACGGGTGGTCATCTTACATAAACCCTTTCTTGCTGAGCCACTGAGAGATAATCGGTTGAGAGCACAGGAATGCTACACGGAGTTATGCAAACAAGCCTTTGTGAACTCTTCGCCACCTGCAAAGGTGACTGGCATTTTCACTTCATTGTCCCCTAGGCGTTGAATGAACCTTCTAGCGAAAACACTGCCATTTCTGGTGATGAAATGGAAGGTGCACTAGCCATTGATCCTGCTTTTACCCGATCTGATGGTGAATGCTCACCGAATCCCAAGTAAGTCTTGCTTTCATCTGACCGTCCTGAAGACGTGGCTAATTGCGATTGCCTCCACCCCGCTAGTTCCAGACCATCATTGAAAGATCTACAAATAGTTCTCAAGCGCTGCCATGTGGTGGAGAATGGCCAAGACTACAGTGATATGGAAGTCCTTCAAGAACCTGCTTCTCCCGAAACACCGGCGTCTCCTCCCCATTCACCTCCTCCTCTTCATCCCTGTTCTTCGTCTATCCCTCTTAGTATGGGATTTATATGTTTCTCTTTTTAACTGACCTTCTACCTTCCAGCACCTGACCATGGTAGAATGATTTGCTATGGGTTCTAAATTGTATTTCTTTCGACTAACTGATTGTCCAGGAACTGGCTTGTTCTAACCTAAGTTCTTATTACCGCTAGCAAAGTGTTGCGTAAAGTTCATTCATGCAGTCAGGACTTGCGACTGAGGAATCAGGTTGAAATTTCCAAAGGCATAGTCTTTGTTGATTCCACAGAAGCGTGGATTTATCATTTTCGTGTTTCCGTGTTATTTTCCCGTCCAAGCAACGGTGCGAGCCATACCAGAGGAAAGTCGGCGTTGGAACCTCTTCAAACTTGGCCAGCTAAACATACTTGTTTCCTCGTGCGGTATTCAATTATCGTCCCAGTCGTGTGCATTTACTACGGACTGTCTTTTCTGGCCCAAATGTTCTGAACTCTGGTCAGACATATCAAAATCAGACATCAAGGTTAGCTTTGGATTGGTAGAAGCTCTCTACTTGCCTCCGTTTGTCTAGATAGTCCATCTAGAAGTTAGACCAGAGTATCTTCAACCGTGGGGTTGTGAAGAACTGACGGAAGATGAGATATTCTCTTCCTCACTTGGAGCTCAACTCTCCTCACCGCAGTCGCCAACCGTTCTGCGACGTGAGTTTTCACTCTTTTCCTGCATTACAATTATTCTAAAGTACAAATACCTTAACTATATTAAATGGTCCCTTTAAAAGCTATTCTTAAAGCAGCCTCGATGCAGAAAGATGGTTTAATGCGGCTTACACACCTAAGGACAGTCTGACTCATAGAGACGTTAACCTTGATGTTCAGTTTGGCTGTGAGGTGGACTGGTATACTCATATCTCCTTACGTGGTGTTCTTTGTCACAACGCCTCCTCAACGTGCTAGCCAAATGTCAAAAGCTATCTCACCACTCAAAATACACACCTAGGAGTGTTCTCGTGGGTCATCTTCAACGATTGGATATGTGGCTGTTCCTAAAGTGATTGTATTCAGACCCAACAAATGTCTCCCTGCCGGCGTTTGAAGGTTCCCTCACCTTAACCGTGGGTACACGTGAGTATCAGCGGGTTTGAGTTTCGTGTCTCCATTCACAAGAAGCCTCTCTCATCACCTTGTACACGCTCACTACTACTGTTATCCACTAACTTGATTAACGGCATGCGGAAGGACCCGCATCAGTAAATAGGGGCGGTAACGGTATCGCTATGTGGATTACCGCTAAGGTACCATTTATTTCAACCCACAATTCTTGATTTAAAGCAGCCAGCTGAGTCACTTTTAACGTAAGCATACCTTGCTAATATTACCTTCACGTATTCACCTGAGAACTAGTCATTGTTGACGGTATTTAATTACAGTGTAGCAACATCTTGAATCGATGTGTCTACAGGACCGTCATTCAAGGATTTCTGTCTCACGGATTTTGATCTGCCTTCCTATTCGACTAGAGAACCTGTTTTAACTTACCCATTCCTTCTTCCTATTTAAATATCAGTCAAAACATTCGCTGCTAGCGTCACATATATGTGACACCTGGATTCTTATCCGAGTCTGATGTCACGAGTTTGCATCAGTTGCATTGAAGTCGGTGATACAAACACTGGCTAGGCTTGGATTAATGAAACCGACGTCCGTGGTCAGTAGTGAGAACCTGGGACCTATAATTTGCTAATTGTTTGAGAATGCGGCTTTTGTGTTGGCCTACAGTGACTTGTTTGGAACCAGTTTTTGAATCATACCCCCTTTTTCAGGTGGAATTCCCCCTTTTCGAGGCAAGGTACAAACTTCTCATTCGGATTCTAATTGTCCTCTTCATTGCTATGCCCAACAAGTGTCCCTTAAAGCATGTTTCGACTGATTTGACTAAGCAACTGTCTTTTCCTCTCCACTTTCATTTCAGTGCGTGTGGAGGCCTCTACAGGTAGGGTGATCTTAGCGGAGGTCCAAACTCTGGATCAGCTACTCCAATCGAATCCTGATTTTCGGTATGCTCTTGGGGCGTAATTTCCTCCTACTTCAGTCTCCCCAATTCGTCTGTCAACCATCCATATCTGCTTTTTCTGCTTCATTCATTTTTAGATTTGGAACACATTTAGCTGCCCTTGCCAATGTTCTTTCGCCTCTGACCCGGTATGTGCCTTTTTGATTTAATTATGTCTTTATAAAATCTTGCTTTTATCTTTGATGTACAAAACGTGAAATAGTTCGTTTTCATTAATGTTATGGAATCCGGTTTGTTCTAAACTGTCCGCTAATTCTATCCATTTTGGATAATTTAAACCCGGTTAGTGGGACGGTAACCAAGCCTCGAATCGTGTATTATAGTAGCATCTTAACAACCACGTCGTTGCCAAACAAGTACTTTTTATCATTGAATGGATTTGAGATGGATAGATAAGTGCCACCAACGTGTGATCCTAAATGTACACATAAATAGGTTCAAGGTGAATGAATCCAGTATTTCGTGGTGGATGGCTTTCAATCGTTGAAAAGGTCTCATATCTGAAAATAACGGGTTTTTAGACAAGATCAGTCTTAAAATTGTTTTCCCGGTTGAAGTGATCTCATGTCGCCCCGTCTACTTTTAATAATCCTTTTTGCCTCTGTCAGCAAGCCTAGATGTGCTCACCCTCCGATTCCTCCCAACACTGATTGACTGGTCCAAGTCTATCTTTTCCCAAAGAGATTTTCCTTGCGCACCTTGAGATGGGTAGACTTTGGCTATAACAGTCGGAGTGAGTAATGAATTGCTAGAGAATGTGTCTGCCTTCAGCTAACGAATGCTAGAGCCCAAAAACCCATTTTTTAGGAGTCGGTTGGTCATTCGGCAGACGATTTATCCCCACCAATGAAAGAAGTGAACGAAAAAAGCGTCAGTCTTTGAACCTTGCTTGCATATTTCACCCGTCAACGTGAGTGGAATCCACTTGATTCTACAGCATTCTACATGGTGCAATATCTGTCTTTGAGGAATCTGCTTCGTGAGTTGCCATGCGCCAAATTTGACGAGGGCTTAACTCCTATGGCTTCGAGACCGGGTTGAGCTTGATTCGTCGGGTTGGTTGAATTGACTCCTGTGATCTGTATACAAGTGGACAATAACTTGCGGTTAAAAAAAACCAATGCAGCAAGCTTCACTGAAAGCTGCGCAAACTCCTCTGGCTATCTGTTATTTAAGAAAGTTATTTAAAGTTGCAATCACAGGTCTGTCCCTGAATCTCGTTGCGACCTCGTTGACAGGTATGACGGGGGAACAGGCCATATGCACCAATAATCACGGTTGGGTCAAGGCTGTTCAAAATGTTCCAAATACGTGAGAGTAGTGGCCGTCCTGGAACTCCAGCAGTTCAGCCAGTGGGCACGTGCTCCCCTACCTTACCTCTAGTGCTCTTGATTACTCCGTTTGGGACTACGATAGGGTCCGTGCTTATGCAACCAAATGTCAGTTCGTGAAGTAGAGGCATTGTGCCAGGCCTTTTATTGTTATGCTGTTATAATCCCGTGTTTATCAGTACGAGTGTGGATTCTGTCGAGTTCCCAATCGGAGTAATTAAGAGGCACAAGTCGATAAGTGTAAGCTGGGCACTTCGTTACTGGTGATTACCTTCCCATACATTAGCATTTTAATTTGCCTTGAACTTTGTTGTGATTAGTAGTTCATTTAGGGTCTGTGGTTAACATTGGTCGATCCGGAGAGTTAAATGAGAGCATAAGGTTCAACAGGGCGCTCTAGACTGTTCAGGAGGTGGAAAAGTGGAACAGGAACATTTCTTAGAGTTGTATTCATCCTCGGCATGCACGGATGTCGAGTTAAGCAAATAACATTCATGAGTTAGAGCAACAGACATTGCTTTTAGCAACTTTGTTATGAAGGCTTTCCTCTTGAACAGACTAGAAGCTGGGCAGTATCTTCTCTCCTCGCACATGGACCGCGACAAAGTGAAATACCAGCTCTACGAACTTTTTACTGGTGAAGTCAAGGCGAAGTAAGTTATTTGTCCTTGGATATTGCTTTTTTATGGAGTACTGTCTTTGACCGAGCAGCAAACTCTAACTAAATGTCAAACTTGGTGCATTTTTCAGCACGTCCACTGCATCCATCGTCAATTTAAATCTCTGTGCAACTGAGGCTTTCCACAACGCAGGCTTTGCCTTCACCTCCACCTCCAATTCGACTTCTGATCGAGGAGCAACTTGGAGATGGGTCAAACGCCACCGTCTCGATCTCTCCATTCCCAGTGGGGTGGATGGGGACAACCTCCTCATTCCTGCCATCGACACGGGATTCTCTGAGGCCATGGGATCTCCGTCTTCACAAGCAACAACTTCTGCCAACCCCAAAATTGGAAAGTCGTCGAAGAAGAGACCACCATCGCCATCATTATCATCCGACAAGCCTTCTAAGGTGAAGGCGGTGGCACAGAAAAGTTCGCCCAAGATGCGGCGTTCTGTGCGCCCCAAGAAATGATCTTGTGTGTGTTTGGAAGTACATGCAAGGAATTCGTGTGCATTCCAACTGGAAGCGCAGACAATTGACGATGCAATTAGTGGGTGGACGTTTGCTGTGTGTTTTATTTTTTTTATCCGTCACGAGTCAGCCCTCCACGTCGGCGGTACAGAGCTTCTTCACTCATGCCATCAACTGTACCACCGGTGTTCAGGCCCTTGTATTACTTTCTGCGTTGCCTCCTTCAGATTTGTATTCAATGAAAATCGTTTAAATCAAGCGAAAACCTAATTTTCTAGGTTTAGAAAGGGATACTGCAGTACCACTGCAAGCACTAGTAGGTGTTGTCACCACTTATAAAGGATGTCTACACGACTAGTGGGAGGTTCATCGTGTTCGCTTTCACCCTTTGCGTGGTTTATGAGCCTAGAATCGGGGCATTTTCAACCTCCTTTGTAAATCAAAATCTCAAGAGAAACCAAAGAGGCTTAGGTACTAAAAAAAAAATAAATCACTGGTCGTTGACTTACTGTGAAAGAGTCGTCAAGTTTGTTGGGTCTTTTGACCCCTGGAAAGCGTCGACCTCGTGTGCTCCTTTGTTTAGATTTGAAATCTTCCGATCGATAAGCTGGACTTAGCGACGTGGTCAAAAGGAGGCGGAGAATGCGCTACGTTGAAAAGCTTCGAGGGATAGACTTATTTAGCCGTTCCCTGATCCTCTTTTCATTTCTGCTGAATTTGAGTGTCGCAATTTTTGCCTACTACTGTCTGGCGTGGATTTATATTCAGAGAGGGGTCGTGGAGGGAGGTGCCTATCAGATCAACATTACTTACCTCTACCTTTCGCGCTATCCCGAAGATTTGAATCGCCTTATTGAAATGAGCAGACACTTTGAGAAGAGCGTTAACATGCCAAGACGTCATACTATTTCTTTCGGTAGGTTTTCAAAAGTAATTAGCAGCAATGCCATGAGCAGTAAGTGCCTTTTGATACCAAGTCTTCGTGCAGAGCTAGACATTTGGAATTGTTTCAAAATGTTGCAGTGTTTCTAACGCAGTCATCACATTCACCTGATTGGCTGATTGTGCTTTGCTGCAATCATAGGTGTGGAGACACTTTATTTTTTCATTAGTTCAGAGCGTCAGTTTTCGCTGGAACGATTCGCTAAACTGTCACAGAGCGATTCTCTGCGTCACTGTCGTCCACATTCTTATCTTCATAGTATCGCTTATGGGCGTCAACACACATCAGACAAGCTCAAGTGAATATTATTCAGCTGTTATTATGTATGTTGGTGAAAGTAAGTTGGCCAATCAACTCCCAGCAATAATCTAATTGGTCAGTCTCAATGCATTAAATCCTTATTGGTCAGAATAGTTTATCTTGACAAAGTTCTACTTGCATCATAAGTAACCAGTCTACATCAGAATGGTTGCTACCTTCACATGTTTGATAATTTTAGTGGTACTAGACTGCATGCAAGCGGACACCAACGTGAAGGTCATTCTCGACCTGAACGAACACTTTAATACCTTATATCGGAATAGAATGACGAAAAATGCCTCCAATTCGGTGGTGGCCGATTTTGTAGCAGTCCATCCACCGGGCCTCTATTTTGCCGTTATTGTCCTTCGAATGGCTCTCAAGACTATATTTTACGGGGCTCTAGTTGAGCAGGCAGATAGGAGCAAATGCTCTGAAACAGAGCACTGAGTATTCCGACTAGTTACATTTGCAAAATGCTGTTGAATGAGTGCAATTACCATCATTTTGCATATCGTTTATAGAATCGTTTTGTAATATTGAGAAAAGTCGCCACGTTCATAGTTTTTCCTCGCTAGACGATTGCACGATAAACTAATTCCAGTAGGTACCATGTAGCGTCCCGAGGCTCCTTTTACGGCAAAAGAAGGCGCAGTACTAGGGCAGAATACATATATTCCGGGAACAGAGGGCTTGGGGACTGTTGGCACGGCCCGGAGGCCGACCAACCGGCTAGAACAAGATGGCCACCTAAGTGACCTATACCGGTAGTTCGAACAAACAAAGTATTGCACAGCCCCTCTCTTCTTTCCAGCGTCGTCCCCGACGCTCCCCTTCGTCCGCCTCCCGTGTCAGCCATCACAACGTAATCAGTGCTGCGAGAAGCACCCACGAGCTAACCGTCCCAGTCGTCGAGGTTCGAACGCATGTCTTCCTGTAGGGCCATCAATTCCGCGTAGCACTCAGTGCAGCAAATGCGCGCCTCTTGGCCCTCCTCTGGGCTTGGAGTCCACGGCTAGTGTCGCTTCAGTTGTTAATAGCTTCCCTGTCGAACACGAGGGCGAGGGAGATGTCGAAGATGAACGTCGATCTCAACCCTTCTGTTACGAGATACCAAAGGTTCTCCCCTCCGTAGCACATGCACTTCTTTCACAACGCCGACGTTTGCCAGAAACGGCATGGAGCAGGATAAATTCCATCAAAGTCGGGTCCGCTTTCCGCTGCCACCAATGAAGCGTCCTGAGGCTCCCTTTATGGTAAAAGAAGGCGCAGTACTAGGGCAGAATATATATATTCCGGGAACAGAGGACTTGGGGACAGTTGGCATGGCCCGGAGGCCGACGAACCGGCTAGAACAAGATGGCCACCCAAGTGACATAAACCGGCAGTTCGAATAAACAAAGTATTACATACCATCACACAAAATTATTTTTAGAATGGAAGTTAGGGGTGGAAATACGTCTATACGTATCGTGGAAATTTGCAGGACCTCTCTGTGGCGTGCACGGGATTGATGATATGAAACCAAATATTTGCTCAGCACGATGTGAAAAGACATTGAACTTTGGTGTGCATGTAACAACATTGCGTTGAGGTCAAAACCTGTTAAAAAAAGAAAACCATATCAACTAGATCCAATAAAATTTGCAAGCAGCATGAGCTATTTGCTAATAGGTTTCGGTTGTTTGTCATTTATTGCATATGTAATAAATTTAACTGTAACCATAAATAAAAATTTATTTTTTTTAAATATATGGTGATTTATTGTTTTATGGGTGATTTACTTCACGTTGTTTGTTTAGTCAGTCTAACAGATTACAGTAGCTATCCATTGGCACTCAGGCATCAGACTGTGATACGGTACGGGAGTTTTGTGGTGATTTGACTACACCATTAAACGAAAACTAGCGTGGTTATTTTATCCCTTTACAATGTTAGACTGACAAGAATGAATGCTTTGACGTTGTTATTTGTACTTAAAGTAGTTGCTGGTGGAGACGATTTGTACGACAAGCTTCATGTGTCTCGCTCAGCTACTACTAAAGAATTAAAAGCAGCTTACAGACGTGAAGCAACCCTATGGTACACAGATAATAACCTTCTTGTTTATTGAAAGGCATCCTGACAAAAACCCATCCGAAGGTGCTGAGCAGAAGTTCATTGAAATCACCAAGGCTTACGAGGTAGATGCCTTTTGGCGAGTTTACTTCCTTAGATTTTATCAGATCCTCAGAAACGAGCGAAGTATGATGCTTACGGTGTCTATGATCTCGGTGATAAAAGTTATTCCGACGAGGGTCCATCCCCGATCAATCCTGATCTGTTCGCAAACTTTTTTGGTGGTCACTTCTTTCCTTTCGGTCATGTTCCTCGGGACGAAAACGTTGAGGTAGATGCCTTTTGTCAGCATTGCTTATTACTACCTTGTTTGTAGGCAGTTACGTTCAATACTTACCGGGAGATACTTCTCACAGCCTCTCGAAACACCCCACTCATGCTTCTCGGAATTTCCCACTTCTGTTTCATGTGTCGCCAGATTCAACCTCTCTGGTCGCAGATTGCTCGTCGGTATTCCCACCTTGGGGTCATTTTCGGCATCGCAAACATTCAGGACGACCATGCATTGAGAGAAGAGCTTAACGTTCTTCACTCCCCCAGTATTGTTGCTGTACTCGATGGAAAAGTGTCTTATTTTATGCGGTCAGAATTCACTGAGGAGGCGATTATTGATTATCTGGTCCACGCTCTGTTAAGCACAGGTCCTTTGCGTTCTTCACCACTACCGGGCCTGCCCAGTACAACATTGGGTACGCCACTTATGAAGACAGTGAGTAGTGAGGCTGAACTGAGCGCCTTCCATGCTGGTTGGTTGGAGGATAGTCGTCCGAGGGCGCTGTTCGTTAAGGCTGCTTCCCGTCCGCCTCTTCGATTTTGTCTTGCCGCTTTTAGAGCAGTAGATTTCTACGCTTCAGGATTCGTGGATACTCAAAATTCACTGACGGAACCGATTATTCAACGGCTTAATTTAAGCAGAAGCGAGGTGAGTTCTAGTTCTTTTTTCATTATGATCTTAATAATTGAATTATGTAAAGAAGTTCAGGCCAATGTGGCAACGTGATCATTGGGGATATTAACCTTCTATCAGTACGCTAGCTGAGCATCTTGCTAATTTGATTGCAAAGCGGAGAGTCTGGTAGTTCATGCTATTGTGACTAACGAATGTGGACTTTTTGTCAATCTGGGTGCAAACTCATACTACCGTGATTAAAGGTTGATTAGTGGGCACAGCTTTGTAGCTATCTTACTGCGAATGCTGCTCTTACTTGGCTTAAACTTCATTACACATACGGAGGATGAAAAGCCTTTGAACGCTGACATCATGGGGGCACCGATTAACTTTCTATTGTTGTGGTCAAAAGCATTGGGAATAGCTTATCCACCTCGTCCTGATTAAGGGACGGAAAAGCAGTTCAGTAGGTCCAGCACTTTGTCAGGAGTAACTCGATTTGCGTCTCTGATTCTTCGATTGAGTGCTGCCAAATCGTACACATCTGCAGGTGCCTTTGCCTACTTAGCTCATTCACTTATCGGTAAATGTTTTTAATTCTAGTGCTAGTCACATGTTGAACTTGTTTGTTCGTTAGAAAAAAAATTAATGAGTGTTTCCTAAGCCATGCTTTAATAATTACTAGAAACAAGCTATTCCCTATGCACTTTGATCGTTTATGTTCCGATTACAAATTTCAGGCGACTTAGTGAAAGCTTTTGTCGAATTTTCAAGGCGATAATTTGAAAAACTCGGTGTCATAATGTTTTTGCCGGATCGTGATTTTCAAAATTCAGAGTTCACAAATTGATAATCTAGAACTGCTTCTTTCCCTCACAAAATCGGCATTCAGAGTGCCTAAAGGAAGTCAATGCATAAACTTTACGGGAATCCTCAAAAATTCATATTGCGGAATGGTACTGCCCCAAAAATTGATGTTTGGAATGGGTTATTTTATCCCCTTCTAGGAGAGCATCGTGATATTTCATGAGTCGCCCAATGAAGCGGTTATTTCCCACTCCGCCAGTCACCTTTCACGACACATCATTGACGATATGCTGATGAAGAATAGCCGTCTTGTTGTACCCCGCATTCTCAATTCCGCACGCTTCCTTGATCTTTGTCCTGCTGACGGCCGTCCACCCTCCTCTGAGTTTGCTTCTGCAGCTGAAACCACCAAAGGAACTGATCAAGATGGGCACACAAGTCATCGACACCTCTGTCTTGTCCTCCTCCTTCACTATCGCCACTATGATAAAAATCGTGTCTGGTTGAACCTCTTCCGGTCCTCCCTCGTTCCATTCATTTCCTACGCACTCACTACTCCTCTCAATCTTGCTGACCTTCCGAGAGACTTTTCACCTATCCTCTCCCCTGCCTACATGTTTATTGATCGACAAGCTGCGTGGATAGATAATATCACTAAATCTTCCACGTGTCCCACGTGTCTGGGATCTCTGGCAGACCTCGATGGTCATCTTCTGGCCCTCTGGCGAATCTCATCTCGAGTACTCAGTTTCCGGCTCCTTCCAAGAAATGCCGACCTCCATCCTGCGGAAATTTCCTCAGTGGAGGGACATACTGAGCGATTGAAGAAGACGTTATCCGGTTTAGTTATGGATATGGTAGCAGTGGACAATTTCTTAAAATCGCATGATGTGAGGAAAGTGAGGGAGAATGTGGCTGGCTGGTCGCTTTGCTACCTGCCACGAATGGAGGCGCTTTTGGTGGATGAACTGGCCGCTCCTCTGTGGTTGCGGATTCGGCTAAAAGCTTGGAGTCTCTGTCGTACTGCGATCTCATACTTTGACGGGTAATTTCAAGGCTCTCTTTCATAATAGGAGGGTCTATATTTATGGAGCATAAAACTTATCTGTATTTAACTTGAGTGCTCACCTTACACCGTTATATGCACACTCCCGATTAAGGGTATCTCAACAAACTTGACTCTTGCAACCGCATACCTCTCTGTGCTGTCATAGCTGTAGATTAAAAGCATCGGCTTTATTTCGGAGGTTTTTGCATCTGCAAGGGAGCGCGAAGTGCACGTTAAGTCCATTTAGAAATAAATTATTTAGACATACTCATGCTATAGGCAGCTTAGAATGATCCAGGTAGATGGCTGGTTAACATCCAAGTGAGATTCCCTGGGGTGAAAATTTTTATGCAACAATTGCTGTAGGATAATTTCCAGCCTTAAGCAGCGGTCGGCAAATAGAATTCCTTCAATGGAATTCAAAAATTGGCTGTAATTGGTGGGTCCTCCAAAACCAACAGCATTTACAACCATGGTTGAGTTTGAGGTCCTCATTCCGATGCAAAATCACCATGTGATCTAAATTTTTGGCCTTTAATTAATTTTACTTGACTGTGGCACCATTGTGGATCCTAAAGCGGAAGAGTAGTTGCTGGGAATGCTAGACACGGCTCTCAAAACAAGACAAAGATTACTAGTCTTTCAGCCCTTTTGTGTGCTAAATGCCAATTTACTTCCTGAATTGCATTCAGAAGTTGCGATTGGTGAATTCCAGTCCATTTGTAACAAAAAAACAAGGCGGTAACCAGTAAAAGCTTGCGTTGTGCGATTACTCGTCTGTACTTTCTTCTTTTTACTTGTGCCTTGCAGAATGTGGGCTGATCCGATGGATTTTTTCCTAACTAGCGGTTTCACATTTATTCTCCTCACAATAATTGCTCTTTACCGAGTGGGGTGGGATCTCTGGTCGCAAATTGCCCCTCACTCTTCTACTCCCTCTTCGAGTTCTCATTCCTCTTCACATATGAAGGAATTCACGTCGTCCAACGTTTCTTGCGAGTAAGTGCAAATTGGTTTACGTCTGGTTATTCCTCATCCACCTATCTCATATCCATTCACCCATCCACCCATCTATTCGACTCTTTACCTGCCATTCCTTAAGCTGGCCGTCTCATTTCTTTACGTCCTTCTCTCCTTCCTTTCTCAGTAGGTTTAATAGTAATGTAGAACCGAAAAACCTTCTCTTGACTCCTTCAACCTACGATCGTCTCGTATTGGCAGCTCCTAAGGGTCAGTTTAGCATCCTCCTATGCACAGACGCTTCCCCTCTTGGCCAACGCCTTGCCGTTCAGTTCTACAACATTTGTCGTAGCTGTGGGTGCGTCTTTCGTCCTCCCTTTGTCGCCCTTTTAATTACAGTAGATAACCTCTCCTGTCTTTTTTAGCACCAGCACAAATGTATGTCTCGTTCCAGCCTGTTTGTTTTTGGATCGCTACGCTGACTGGCTGGGATGGGCACTGGAAGCGGCTACTAGGATCCCTTTTCGTCCGTCCTCTTCCTCTTCTAACGCATCCAATCATGTGGCCATGACATTCAACCCCGCTAACTGTCGTGGGACTGTACTGGCTGTCAATGGATACAGACGATACTTTCATATGTACCATCCCCTTCTGCCAGGTGCTAAATCAAGGTCATATTCTCAGGTGAGTTGTTCAAGTTTTCCGATCGGTAAAAGTAATTCTATTGACATACCTGATTGCTAAATTTTGAAGAAACTGTGACATCTTTTGTTGATACTGGGTAAAATAAGTGTTTGCAAGACAGTGTATTTCAGGTAGGAAAGACAAGCAAATCCGACTCAAAAAGTTCGTGTGCTTTTTTGCTACACCTTAGTGTAAATTCGATTTCTTAATGGATTAACATTATTAAACATTCCCCGGATATTCCTCCATATGATGATCATCATTTTGTGGAAAAGGTAGTCAGTGGATGGTCTTGAAAGGATTTTTGGTGGTAGTTGGGGGTGTATTAATGCTATATGTTTGAGCTTGAATTCTATTGAGTTACCACGTGGAATGATCAAAGGGATAGACTTCCGTTTGGAGCTCTTGTTTTGCCGATCAGTATGCGTGATCGCTGGGTAAAAGGCTGACAACACGGTGTGGTTCCATTCTCATGCGTTCGTATTGTTTTGATTTTTCTCAACTTCGTTACTAAATATTAGTGTATTTAAAGACGCTCTACGAAATTGTGGCTAATCAGACAAATTGAACTAAAGTACGAGTTTTGGCAGGAGAATCAAAACTACTACATTTCTTGGACT
This sequence comes from Taenia multiceps, assembly GCA_001923025.3. Classification (NCBI taxonomy): domain Eukaryota; kingdom Metazoa; phylum Platyhelminthes; class Cestoda; order Cyclophyllidea; family Taeniidae; genus Taenia; species Taenia multiceps. The sequence goes on from CM010311.1 coordinate 1,239,192, forward strand.
TTCAGATAGCACTTGGAATTACCGAATAGTGTGTTGAGGGTTCTCTTTATGGAGCAGGAATTGAAATGAGTGGTTTATCACTCTTCAATTTTCTAAATCAGTTGAAACTGACTACCTAACTACCTGTTGCCTCCGTCGCAATCTAGAATTCAGAATATGAGGTGGAAGATGAGGAAGAAAGTTATAAAGTAAGACGACGTCATGTGCCTTCAAGTTCCTCCAAGGAATCGCGACGTGTGGCCAATTTCAGTAGACTTTTGGGTCTGAACCGCTCCTCAGACGAGGAGAGTGATTATGAATCGGAGGGTGAAGATATGGTAACCCCCGCAACACCGCTACTGGAACACGAGGTTCTAGCTGGTCTGCCAACGTGGTTCGATCGTCTATTTGAAGGCTCATTGCGACGATATCATGTCCCGGAGTGGCCACGTCACCTCACCCTCTCCTTGTGATAAATTAATACCTTTGAATTGCGAGTTCCTCCACTTTTTTCGGTGAGCTAATCTACCCATCTATTTATTTATTCACCCACTCAACTATCTCCTCTCTTGCCTGCACTCCTACCAACCAGCCATTTTCATCACCTTCCTCTCCATCTACCTGTGTGCCTGCTTGTTCAACCGCATACTGATTTTGAGATCAGTATTGTAAAGATTGCATTTGGTTAATAAAATGAAGTAGCATTTAGCTGGCAATGCTTATTTGTGTTGAAGGTTTTGTTTATGATAATTACTATTGCTTAAAGTGATTGCAGTTGAAATTTTTGGATCGTGTTACGACAGGAGACGAGTCCGTTAGAATAAAAAAGTGGTGGACTTATGCAGATTCACGAGCGAGCTACTTCTCAAGTATTAGTTGAACGCTTGACCAAGTATGTATGTTTGTTCTCTTCTGCTGAGGTGATACACAACCTCAAATGAATAGTTGTGCTTGGCGTTGAAGTTTCTGCACAGAATTTGAATTCCGTATTTCTGGGTATAATTCTAACCCAGTCCTCGGTTCGCTCCCGATTCAATCGACAGGATACAGCTTACTTCACTGGAATAAAAATATCAGCAGTGGGATGCGAAGAATGCGCATCGGCGACATACGGTATGAGATCTCGTAAGAATGGCACGCCCCACTTGCTTGGTGGCTTTCATTCAATTGTTTCAAGCAGGATCGGTTGAGACATGCCTACCTTTGAGGAATGAATTTCTAGGGATCGAGTAGTTTAAATCGTTTCTGGGTGGTTCATTGTTCCGTTATTGCAAACCTCATCTACTCTGGCTACTCAAAGAATAGTGGAGTTAATGATTTTGATAGGCAATTCAAAGTGCTTGACCTTGCTTGACGTGAAATCCGCGAGATCGCGAGTATTTCGATGTTTGGGATTGGACAAGTCCACTCATGCCAAGTCACATATTTCACTACTAGAAGAGCCATTGGGAAGTTAGTCTCCATACGTCTCTTGTAAACTTGTTATGGATCGAAATTTCCCTGTCTGGGTGACCTAGATCCTACAGCGCTTCCAGTCGGATAGTCAATGGAGAAGACTCCAGACTCCAGCAAAGGGCGGTACGATAGGTAGAAGCTGGAGGGGATTGGACCTGGATGTGAGTCAGTGATTTTAGCTACACGTGCTGGTAACTGAACTGACCTTGACCTCCGATTGGTTATTGGTAGATGTGGAGTTCACCTATGCCCAGTAAGAGCCAATCAGGAAGATTATGGAGCAAGTATGATTAGCTAGAGGGCATGGAGATTAGTTGGCCGATTAGACTTTTGAGAGAGTTGGAATGACACGTCGCCTGGGGCCCCAATGACATCGCAAGCTTTTGATTATTTAAACGGAACCTGAGGAGGAGGAGGAGGAAATAGAAGTGTTTTAACGTAAGGATTTGGTTGGGTTCGCTCGTGTCAAGTCGCGCATTTTTAAACCATAGAGATTGAGGACTTGAGAGCCGTCAGACTTACCCTAAACAGTGACACAGTCAATTATAAGGTAGACGTGGGTTAAAATCCTTCAGCATTTAATTTTGTGAATCTTTGCAAAAAAAATTGAATTATTGATTTCAGTAGTATCTTACCTTCAAAGTAATTTCCGATAAGATACAAAGTGGTGGCCAAAATACAAGCCTGACATCATCTACTAGATATCAGACAGTTAATTCGTTGTTCATGACGAAGTGTAGTAGTTTTACTGTTTAATTCTACGTTTTGATAATGAGTCACATAAGTCCTTCGCCGTCACCGTCATCAAGGCAGTCTCGAGGCGTTATATTTGTGGCATTGGAAACCAGACCCGCTTCGCCAAAAACGGTTGGGTGATACAACTTATTGCATGAATACGCCCAATAGAAAGGGATACAAAGGATGTCGACCTTCGGTAACTGCCTGTGAGAAAGTTATTAACAGTCGAATGGCATTGGTCATGAACCTATTCGAAAAATCCGCTACGAAATTGTCTGTGGTGCCTATCTGAAGGTTTCAATTAAATGAACGGGCAACCATTCCACCCCTTCTCTTCCACCTGAATGGATTTCATATAGGCATATGGCTTGACAACGCTGAAGTGTGAACAGTGGCAAGTAGGAATGGATGCAAGACTTCACACCCAAGAAACTATCTTTCACTCTGACCTTTATTAAATTTCTTTGCTTTTCGGCCAGTTTTATTACAACTAGCGGTGAAATGTACGGGATAGTGAGCACATTCTCTCCCTCGTGATGAATTTTCCAAAAAAGGAGAAACTACTGGTCCAGTAGAATTGCGGTTGCATACCCTCTCAATGGCATCGAGATTCGATGGCTGGTACAGTTGGCTTGTGGATGTTTTTCCTACAGCAACAAGTACGTCCTGATGGCTGACGTGGAAGGTTGACCAGGAGGAAGCGCTGGGGATGACGCTGAGGGCTGCGCCATCGTGCCTCCGCCAGGTGGACTATGCCATTGGCAATACATTCTCTATCCGACTTTTGTATCTTCCATCTTTTACGCGTTTAAAACAGCTCTGTACAAAGTAGACAGATTTTAAAGCACTTACGAAAGTTTGTACGGTTTGCTTAAACAATTACAGCTACAATCACAAATGCCTTTTTGGTATTCTCGATACCTCCCACTTGCATGTGATAATGTGATTTTCTGATGCCAGTAAAAGACAACGGTTTGCACGTGGAGAAATGACTCCACATCCAGTCCATGTAAATGTACGCACGGATGACTTTGGAGGAGAAGGCTGGCTAGTATGTCGTCCTGCTCTATTGGACAGTCATAGGAGTTGGGCTTTTAGCAGAAGGAAAGACTGGAGCGTCAGTGTGCCACTCCTTCAAAGTTCAGGCCTCCGGGAATAAAGTGATGCACGTGAACAGCAGTGTGGAGTGGAGAGAAAGTAAATCGGGCATGAATAGGTGATGCCATGAAGGCTGCGCTTTCATGCTGGACTATGCGCTGCCACAAGTCAATCTGCGAGTCGGTTGACAATACAGAAGCGAAGTTTTCTTTCCAGATAGCGCAAGTACCAAGGACCTATTTCTCCGCCACACCTTGCTGGAGTATATTCTTCACCCACCGATCTCCAATTTACGGCAGTGGCAAATGCAACATGTTCTTTAGCACTAACTGTCAAGTGTGGGAGATCTTACAAACCAGGTTTTAAATGTCCTGCGTTCTGTCATCACGCGCTGCACACTCCTCAAACGCTATCCAAAGTATTTTAAGAGAAACGGGCTTCGAATGGTTGGAATAGGATTGCAAAGCTAGGACTCTCAAATCAAACGTAATGACCAAATGTAGTGTGTTCATGCCTATGTCATTTTTCATGTCATCATAAACCATGGGTCACTATTATAAGACATTTGAATGGCGCACAAATGGTTGTCAGGCTTTGGGAGTCGGAAAATCAAACATATGCTAATCTAATTGCAAGGCATAGCTCCATTCTGATACTAAATTAATCAGCTCTTATTTATGACCAAATGAGAAATGCATATCTCATCTCACCTCTAATTAGAGCTGGAAGATTAACTAAGAACCAAGAAAATATTGCCTTTCTATGTTAAAAACTAATACTGTGCATGCCACTACGATTAAAAAAGGGAGAACTTTATGCAAGGGAAAGTATTTTGAACCTGATACTGTAATACTGTTTGTTCGGACTACCGGTTTAGGTCACTTGGGTGGCCATCTTGTTCTAGCCGGTTGGTCGGCCTCCGGGCCGTGCCAACAGCCCCAAAGTTCTCTGTTCCCGGAATATGTATATTCTGCCCTGGTACTGCGCCTTCTTTTACCATAAAGGGAGCCTCGGGACGCTACATTGGTGACAGCGGAAAGCGGACCCGACTTTGATGGATTTTATCCTGCTCCATGCCGTTTCTGGCAAACGTCGGCGTTGTGAAAGAAGTACATGTGCTACGGAGGGGAGAACCTTTGGTATCTCGTAACAGAAGGGTTGAGATTGACATTCATCTTCGACATCTCCCTCACCCTCGTGTTCGACAGGGAAGCTATTAACAACTGAAGCGACACTAGCCGTGGACTCCAAGCCCAGAGGAGGGCCAAGAGGCGCGCATTTGCTGCACTGAGTGCTACGCGGAATTGATGGCCCTACAGGAAGACATGCGTTCGAACCTCGACGACTGGGACGGTTAGCTCGTGGGTGCTTCTCGCAGCACTGATTACGTTGTGATGGCTGACACGGGAGGCGGACGAAGGGGAGCGTCGGGGACGACGCTGGAAAGAAGAGAGGGGCTGTGCAATACTTTGTTTGTTCGAACTACCGGTATAGGTCACTTGGGTGGCCATCTTGTTCTAGCCGGTTGGTCGGCCTCCGGGCCGTGCTAACAGCCCCCAAGTCCTCTCTTCCCGGAATATATATTCTGCCCTAGTACTGCGCCTTCTTTTACCTTAAGGGGAGCCTCGGGACGCTACAATACAGTCTCCGCTTCGTTCGAATTAAGTGTCGCCTAAAACAACCGCAAATAATCTTGTTATTCCTAAACGTTAAAAATAAAGTGAAGATGCTTAAAGGCGATTAATTTGAAGAAAAGTAGTCGAAGTGACATTTGTATCCATTTGGTTGAGCTACTCAAATTTGAACGCTTCAATTTGGTGTGCGGAACAGTCAGTCCCACACCGGTGCAAATAGCACATGTGTCTTCTCCACCTGTCGCCAAAGCTAAGACCTTTGAAGGGGAGGAGGAACACCCTTCCAAAGTAAAAAGGTTGTTGGGAGGGATTTCTCCATGAGATTGAAAGGGCAAAATAATGCGCACAGTTGCGATTTGAATGAGATGCAGTGCTTCACTTTATTTAGGCGAAAATTCAAGTTACTGTTAGATCTAAGCCCTCTGCGTGAAGACCTTTGCCATTGTAATGTGGAGAAATGAAAACAAGGTACTTTAAGCGACTTTGAATACAATGACAAAGTGCGTGGTAGTGACACTTTGATTTGTCAATTCCGTGATGCACATTAACTTGATGTGCAGACAACCAATCAGCGGCAGGGTCCATGTAAAACCAATCAGAAGAGAGTTGAAATGGTTTTCCAACTTTCAAGGTCTCTGACTCCGAATCAAAAGCATTGCTATTGGGAGCATGACAAATTGCCTTGATACCTCCACGCTCTAATGATGTGGTGAGCACGCGCGCTCAGCGACCATAAATAAAGCAATGGGAACAAAATAAACGAAACCGCCCACATGGACAAGCATAGAAGTGATTTGTTGATTGTCCCTATTGCCCGGTGAGAAGTGTTGCTGTGCCTTTTAATTTCATTTTCTCTAAAATCCCTGTGTTTTGAGGCAACGGACTTACTTCGGCGTGAGAACGCCGCAAAATTAGGCCGACTTTCTCTCAACTCATTCATTTGCAACATGATAACGGAGCTTAAATAAGCACTGCCCGTTTTACAAGCAGTTTCTGCGTTCTGCATCGCTAAAATGGGTGACTAAAAGCAAAGCAATAGTCAGAAACAAAACCTAATGCCAATGCTCACCTGCGCAGATATTTGGGCTACCAATGAGCCGTAAAGAGGTGAGCCTTGGATGTGCTACAGCCCTTCGCTTTACCCACACTGACGCTCTGACTATGTGAAGGCCAAATCTTACCCATGAGTGGACAGCATATCTGGCATCGAGATCGTGCCAACTGGCACTGCATAAGCTCATCCCTGAAGCCGATTGGCTTCGTATGAAGGATTGTCTTGCAGAGCTCACAGTGCACATTAGTCGACTGCGACTGAATCTGAGCCAGAATAAATGAGGAAGGGGAATGCTGCTGTACGCAGAGATGATTTGCCGCCGGTACACTGTGCGATGCACTTCGTGTAGAGATCCATCGACATAGTGTAAGAAAGTGGCTTGTAATCTGACTTTGTTGATGCCTTACGGAGCTAAGAGGACTCCAGTGATGGAAATGGACTTGGCGCCTCTGGCTTTAGGATATCACATGTGTTACAAATTTGGTGTGATTGCAGAGGAAGGTCTACAAGGAGACTGTAAAAAGGTGAGCGATAAAATCGCCATAAAAGACTGACAGATGATGACCCGCCTAAGCTGAACAAGTCATTAAGTAAATAAGAGCAGAAGGAGAGGAATCTTTTAGTCTAAAAGTAGGGGAACAGATTTAAGTTCTCTACAGAAATTGCAGTTCTAACTAGATGGATGGGATCTTGACTTAAAGCGCAGTGTGGATACGCAGACTGCTGTAAATCTGATAAAATTTTTTGCAAACAGAAAATCAAATGCGCTACAATACGCCCTTCCGTCTTCCTCCTGTGAATCAAAGTTCGTTTGTGTACCCCTCCTTACCACTATTGTATGTGTTGGTTGGACACGAATACCGTCCCTTCGTGTGCTTGTGCATGTGCTAGTGGTTTGTGTGTGCATGGGTGCATGTTCAGTAAGATCATTCAATGAACTAATAATTACTGATGGCAGACAGCAGTGTTTCTTTAACGTTAAGGAAAGCGTGGTAAAGCATTCGCTGATGACAAGGACGTTCGTGGCATGGGAAAGGAGGAGGAGGAGGAGGAGGAGATCAAGACAGGTGTCTTGCCTCATGTAGTGCTTACACAAAAGGCTTTGTCGAAATTACGTGCCTGTGGCTGCAGTATT